>CM041778.1:190841541-190879479 GCA_023374045.1 Limonium bicolor | reverse complement strand
GATCTTTTTAGGACTTCAAGTCAAGCAGGATAATGAAGGACCATCATATCACACGAAATTACGTAAAGGATCTATTGAAAAGATTTGGAATTGAGGCATGTAACCTTTTGGACACACCACTGACAGTTGGCAAAGATGGGCATCACGATTGGTGACTAACCGGTTGACCAGCAATCTTATAGAGAGATGATTGGTTCTCTACTATACCTAACTGCTAGTAGACTAGACATTATGTATAGTGTTTGCTTATGTGCCAGGTTTCAAGCAGATCCAAGATAGAGTCATCTCACAGTTGTGAAAAGAATCCTATGTTATCTCAAAGGGTCCAAGGGTCCATGAATCTTGGTTTCTTTTATCCAAAATTCACTAACTACAATATTGTAGGATTTTCAGATGCAGAATATGGGGGTTCTATAACCGATCGAAAGAGCACGTCAGGGATAGCATTCTTTGTAGGATCATGTTTGATCGTATGGGGATCAAAGAAATAACAAAGCAGTAATCTCAACGGCTGAATCAGAATACATAGCTGTGGTCAGCTGTTGTGCTCAACTATTTATGGCTTAAACAACAAATTGGTAACTACGGTGTCAAAACAGGTACGCTACCCATTATGTGTGATAAGACTAGTGCCATATCTATCTCCAAAAATCCAGTACATCATTCTCATACTAAACACATTGACATTAGACATCATTTTCTTAGAGATTGTTGTGAAAAAGAATTAGTTGGTTTAAAGTACATTCCAACCCAAAACCAACTAGCAGACATTTACTAAACCACTAAGTAGAGAAAAGTTCAACAAGATTATTCATGATCTTGGAGTGATTTTCATTAATCACGATTAGGCTATCTTTTGACTCCCATGATCGGTCACCGACATGAGAGCAACACCTCAAGTATGTCGTTCAATGGTCAGTGTATAGTTTAATGCAAGAACGTTATGTCAGATGACTACTTGAAATAGATATGTCATCCATTTCATAAAAGTAAGAAAAATGCAACGAGAGAAACGGGAAACCTTCAATGGATCGATGACTGTCAGTCATGAACACTGCCTGTTGTGAATACTACCGTTGGGACATATCAGCGAGCAACGAGGAACGGTCACCGACCTTGCTCGATATCTATAAAAGGGCGATGAGAGTTCCACTCTCGTCACACTATTTCCTCCACTCTCTCTAAATCTGAGCATACAATCGATCCTTTTCTCTCTTACAAACACTCTAGTGAGCTTTGTGCTAAAAAACCCTCACCTCTCAGCCTCGCTCAAGAACTCTCGATCGAAAGTACTAATATCCAAAACCCTTGATCAATCATGACACCCAAGACTACAAAGCACTCAAGACCAAGGCTATCCTAAGGGATGTTAGCCTAGAGAAAATCGTCGACACAAAGCCGACTAAAACTAGCTAGCGCTCCTGAGTCCCCGATTGATCGTGGACTTATCGTTGACTCAAATAAAATTTGATGGTTAAGGAAAGACACGAGATAAACTTAAACTAGAAACACCATTTCGATTGAGAATTTACACACAAAAATTTACTCACTCTCCCTCGCCCCACACATGGACTCCGGAACAGTTTAGGACTTTATCCCAAAGTCTTCTACCCTCTCTTGATTGCTGGCCTATGGTTCCCCAACCACTCTCCGACTGATCAGTCTACCAATTACAAAGTATTGTCACACAACTCCAATCCTAACCAGCTCACCAACTCTCTAGTCTTTACACACACTTAACTCTGATTCACACTTACTCAGAATCTCTTTTTCATCTATAAAAAAAATTTCTCTTTTTCTCTCTTGTACAGACTTACTTACATATGACATAAATGCAAGTATATATACGGTTAGTTAAGATGTAACTACCGTCCTATAAACTACTAGACTCAAGGAGTCAATTACAGTTTCTACCTTTTACATAACAACCACACTAGCATTGCAGAGAGGCTTCAACTTGATTTGGATTTGTCAGAACACTTGTCGCCTTGTGATTGAACACGTCGGCGATAGCTCTCTCGATTGGTCAAGTACAACTTGTGTACTCAACTTGTCTGATCTTGTCTGGCTCATTAATGCTCATAAATGCTCCTTTAGACTTCATTATGGCTATGTAACCGTTCTGATAAGTATCCCTTTACTTATCTTGTCCATTTGGACACTAATAAGTTATATTCTTGTCGTGTGCTAGTTGAATATGAGGATGTGTGAGTCTGAATGAGTATGTCAATCTTCTTGCAGTCTTTGTCTTTGATTTACTCCTGAAGCATAAGAGATATCTTCGTGTGATGCCTAACTTCTTGTATATGCTAGAAGTTCTATCGTTAGCTCTCCTAGACAAGTGCCCGACCGGTTGGGCACATGTCATGAATTGAGTGCACTTGCAACCTTGTGTGCGAAGCCACTCCTTAGCATGTCTATCTAAATTTCAAGGCTCAATAAACATGTTCAATATACAATACAAGGTATGCTATCATCAAAACTAAAGGATCTTAACTTAACAATTTCCCAATTTTTGATGATGGCAACCTATACGAAATCATATGTACTTGGCAACTTAAAAATTTGAGAGATTCCCCCAAGAAAAATTCCCCCTGAGTTTGTTAAAGGTTGAAAGATTAATTGAACAAAAAGATGACAGCTTTTATACTATAACCATAGTAGAGAGTTTCTTCATTAAGATGGTTACATAATACAAGGAAAATAGTCATAGGTCACAAGTATATCTTTCTTTCTCCCTTTGCCATACAGCAAAAATAGGAAGCAAGTACATAACTTAATTTATTGAAAAGGACATGACATTCCTTAGATTACAAACTAAACTATGATCAAGATATGCTAGATAGAGTAACGTGTTTGGGTATCCTATTCGGTGACATCTAGGGCATAAGGTTCATCCTCCGAAAAAGCTTTGAACAAGGGTGATTCAGCTATGGTGGTCTGATTCCTCAGAATCTACTGTGAACTCCATGCAGTAAGGAGTTCGAGACTAGGATGAAGTACCACTTGAGGTTCTAGACCAAGCTGTGAATGAGTCGGAGTTTGGTTGGACATAGCTTTAGGCGACGTATTTCTTTGGATGTTTTGTAAACATGAATTTGAGAATGGTGGAATGGACCGTTTTCTCATTTGATCTGTAGGAGCTTTGTGGAGTTTGTGCCATTTTATAAGATGTGAAGTGATGATTGTGAGTGGCAAATGAACTAAGCAAGTATTTGTAGACATTTGAAGATGTGCTCAATGACTGCTCGGTGATTGGGTATAAATGAGGTGCTACATCTTATGGGCTATGTTTGTAGGCTTTTTGGTGTCAAGTTTGAAGATAGGATTAGTGGAATGGATGGGACTAAATATCTCTGATCACTTGCAATTTTTAATCAAGGAAGAAGCAGCCAATGCAATAAATTATTTCGTAAACAAGGTTTTGAACATTCAAGTTGACAAAGAACAGTCAAGCTTAGAGGTGGGAGTCTTTGAAGTCTATAGCTTCTTTAACCATGTGATGTACACTTGGTTCTATGAAAGCAGCCTGCACAGTAGTGAGAGTAACTCTCACACTCTTTAGAACATCCCGAGCTGAAGTATTCAGACTAGTCCCCGACTTGTCGTGGATCGGTGAAAGACTTCGATTCCTCTTGAGTGCCGATGCTCTTGCAGTTGGTCGAGGCTCCGACCTTGAGTCCTTGCTCTTTGTGGGCTTCTAAGACCACTAGCTTATCTCCCTTTGTCTTGATAGCGGTGCGTGCGCACTCGTTGAACCCGTTGGTGTCCGCTCCATTTTCTTGTAGCGCCTTGGTCACCACTCCCTCATGCACCAAACCTTGATTTACAAAGCGACTCTCCTCTATGGTTTGCAGGATCATCGCTGGGAGATCGATCTTTTCCTTGGTCTTGAGCGCATATAGTAGTCTCACAACTCGTGCATTGACAATGTGAGTGTGTTGGTTTCGTGGGATGATGTTGTGAGTGAGGATGTTGATTAGGACCCTATCGGGGATGGACATCTCCACTGCGTGGAAGTTGTTCATGGTGGCCTCTTTGTTTAGTAGCTGGACCATCCTCCCTTCTTGATGACCCAAGTCATTCCAGGTTGTGTCCTTTCGAACAACCAACCCTTCTGATTCCAAGCTGAAGGTCTTGCATATCCATGATTTAGTGATGTTGATGGAAACGCCCTGGACTGTGGAGATGAGATAGTCATCGTCTTCATCACTCTGGAGTGGTCCAAGATACGTCATGTGCTTTGAGCAGCTCAGTGTAGATGGGGATAGGCTCCTGAAAGAAGTCTACCCATCCTTGGAACTCCAGCAACTCTTGGATCTTTCCAAGACCCATCAGCTCCATCCAGTCCAAGTCTAACGTCTTTGGTAAGACGGGACAGGATTTGTCGTTAACATTCTCAGCTCTGAACATCGCTGGCTCCAACTCTTTGAGCTTCTTCAGACGCTTGAAAGCTTGGGGTGGTTGTGGCTTCGCAGCCTCCTTCTTAGCTTGGAAGAGCTCCTCTAGCTCTTGACCATGTGGTGAGAGCACTATCTTTTGCTTCCTTTTGTCCTTCTCTGATTGCTTTCGTTGCTCAGCTGTTGGTATGATTGGTGAGGACTCTGTGTCGCTATCACCTTCATGAATAGATTTTTGAGGTGTCGGCGGCAGATCTTCGACTGGTATTGCAGGTTGAGCGACTGGTTGCACTTCCTCCTCCGAGTCATGGGCGGTCAAACCTTCCTCTTGACCCCTTTCTTCTACTGTAGCCTCCTGCTGCGACTTCTCATCACTTTTCACTTCCCCCTCCTCTATCTGTCGAATGAAACCCTCGACGACTGCTGAGGGAGTGGCTTTCTCATCATCGGTAAAGTGCAACTTGCGAGTTACTCCTTCTGGTGTGGAGTGGGCTTTTTGTGGAGTTTCTTGCTGGATTTTGGTGCGTTTTGAGGCACGAGTTGCGCGAGTTACGCGACTCGTTGTAGCAGTAGAAAGATCTTGGTCTTTTTGGACTTTTGGGATTTTTGGCTTTTGAGTATTTGGTGGCAATTTTCAGTGAAGGAGTGGGAGAAGACATCTTTGGTTCTTCGGTAGGGGTTGGAGTAGGAAGGATTTTCGGTTTGAGAATCTCGGTTTGAATGAGCTGGTGAAGCTTAGGCAGATGGGCTTATATAGAGTACCTCTTCTTGTTGCAGTTCGCTTTCATCTGTCACCTTGCGTGTTATACCCAAAATTTTAACCCCCCTTGGAGTAGTCTCTAAGACATACATGTTACAAAGGGGAAAATGGTCCAAATGCACCAATGCGGGATTTTACAAGGACATTCTCAGGATTTTCTATTTTTATATGACTTGTTCACTATCTCCAGACACTTCCAAAATCATAGTCATTATGAAAGGTATTTCATGACTTTCTGATAATATTTATTCTGGAAATTTAGCTTTTAATTCATATTATAAACTAATTTCTTTAATAATTAACAATGAAATAGCCTCAAAATAGAAATAAAAAGGTTTCCAAAATTAAAATAAAATTGTCACATGGTTAGCATGACTACATAGAGCCGTAAACCTGAAATTATTTTATTTGGAACCTTAGCCCAAAATTTAGAAGAGAAATTCAATCATTTTTGCAATTTTCTCTCTCCTTTGGAAAATACCGAAATCCAATCAAAATGTCAAGAAATGTTAATACAAGATAGAGGATGATTTTTAGAGACTAATGCCATTGGAATTTCATTATTTCAACTTTCCAATAATAAGTTATGAATTATGGGAGATTCCAGATTGTGAGATTTTTATCTAATCAGTTATTTATCAAATTAACCTGATTCCACCTCTCAAAATTCTTAAAAATCATCTTTTACCTTCAGTTCAAATATCATATTTTTTCTCGGCCTGCAGTATATTCTAAAAAATCAGATTCCCTTAGAGCACAAAATCATGTTTTTAGATAAAGATCATGTTCTATCAATTTGGCCATGCTCTTTCTATAAAAGACCTTCCTAAAAATGACCTAGGGCAGAGAAGAACACTTCAAAAGTCAGAAAACACAGCCACAAACCTTCTCCCCACATTTTTACACTTCCAAGCCTCAAATCAATACCGAAACACTGCAGAAATCACACCGAAATCACCAAAAACTTATCCTTTCTTATCCCATCGAACTTCCAAGCACCAAAACACCAAAAATACCGAACCAAAATGTGGTTAACAGACCAGGGAAGAAGGGGTCAGAAGCTGGTTTTGAACTTAAGCTAGAACCGAATCCGACGAAGCCTCGAAGGGCTCCCGACGTGAAGAATCTAATCAAATTTGAAGGTAAAACAGGTAGAAATCTTTACTTCCTAACTCCACGCGAATTGTTTAATCTTGTGCTAAAATTTGAGTTCGAACTGACTCTTTATGGTTTCTAAATAGTCGGTTGTTTTCGTTTCTGTTCATGAACTTGTTCAATGAGATTCGCCCTTAATTCGTAGTCAAATTGAAAACTTACGATTACTAACATATTGTATACCTTTCAGGCTACACGTACATAAATTTTAAGCCAAAAACACCGTCGGGAACCACCAAAAACCCACCGTCCGGGTGGTCGTGACTCGACGGCAAGGTCCACGGACACCCTGAAATACCCCAAACCTTAGTATGTGGTTTAGACATTAAAATATGGTAAAATAAGGCTAAAAAGTGCCTTAGAAACATTAGTGAACAATTTAAACCACAGTAAACACAAATAAATACCTTAAAGTCGATATGGCGCGAAAATGTGCTCTAAGCTTGGGATAAGCTTGGTTAAGACCTAATGAGCTTACCAAGACCTTAATTATATGTTAATAACATATTAAACCAATTACCAAAGAAAACCAAGCTTGAAAAACAAGTTAAAACACAAAAATGTGCTTTAAGGAGCCTTAAAGCACATTTTGAAAAATGTCTTGTAAATGGGTTTTGAATGGCTAAATTTCCATCATTACTCTTTAATTAACATGTACTACTTAGTATCACATTAGGAAGTTAAATCAATGAGAAAAAAAAATTTCACAAATATGTGCCTTGTTTTGTGAATAGTAACTAAATTAAGCTAGTTTATAGCATAAGTCAATATAAGTAATTTAATTGGCCAACTAGGACCAAAACACCCCTTATTATTTAATGGGGGCCGGTTTTTTCAAGGGTGAGTCATCCCCTTAGCTAACTAATAAGCAAATAAAGAATGAAAAATAAGTACTATTTACTTTAACTACAAATATCTTCTAAAAGCAAATACCAAACTTCATTCTTCATTTCCCTTGCTTTCCCACCGTCTCCAACTTCATCTTCCCTCTCATTCACGGTTATGCTACAGCACCACCACCATTCTTCATCTTCAACCTCTTGTAATTCCTAACTCCATTTACCAAATCAAAAAACTAAGACCACCATTCTTCTAGTCTCATCAAGCTCTTCAACCTTGTCTTCTCAAATCTTCAAGACCACCATTTCGGTGCCATGGAGATCCACCATTGAAGGAGCTTGAGCTTATATTTTTATGCCTTGTTGATCACCTTTGCTTCAAGGTAAGGAAAAACCAAAGAAAACAACATTTCCTCATGTTTTGATGTTGACCGAAAATCACCATTGATGGTGTTTTTCTTGCTTTGTTCTAGCTTCATTCCAATCATTCAAGGGCTTGGTGGAGTCCTCTCTTGTTACTTGTTCAAACTCTCTTCCATTTCAAGGTAAAACAATCACCTTAATGTTTTAAGGCAATATATAACCTAGGGTTTATAATGAGATTAAGCATGAAGCTTGAATACTCATTACATTGCTTGAATATTGATTAGAAACTTGACAAGCAAACCAAAGTCTTGCCGGTTTTAATCAAGGAAGAGCAAGGAGAGAAATTAAGTAAAAACTTGTGAAGGAAAAGAGGTAAATGTGCTAACCTAATGTAGCTTATAATACCTTAGAGAAGAATGAGCTTATATTGCTTATTAAAACTACCTAAAGAGCTAATGGTAAATAACTTAGTAAAATGTTCTCAAGGAGACTATTAAAGGGCATATGTGTGGTTGTAGTATTCGCAGGTCAAAGGCAAATATATTGTGGGAAATTCAGTGTTTATGGTTTATGCAATTTAAGGGCCTAAGAGCCATGTTATTTAAGGGCTAAGTGCCAAGCAATTTAAATTATGCACTATATTGTGATGTACTGTTAATTAGGTGATGAATTTGTGTATAAGAATGTTCTTGATGGATTTAAGTGTCCTTGGAGTTGATGGCGAAGACTATTGTGTTTTGTGTTGTTTTGTTGTAACGTTTGTAAAAGATGTTAGAAACTCATGTCAAAAATTAGGTAATGTATAAGAAGTTCTAGGTGTTTAAATAAGCTTTGGTGAACTAGGAAGTGTTAGAAATGAATAAGTATTTTACTAGAGAAAGAACCATGTAATGAGGTGTTCTAGAGTGCAAAAAGGACTTAGGCATTATCTTGGAGGATTGGAAATCAAATGAGTGTTTTGGAATACACCAAAGTCATTTTTGGAATTGTGTTGAGACTTATGCAAACTTTGGTAAACAAGGAGAAAGTATAAATTGGTAGAAGGATTTCAAGAATGACGTAAGGAGTTTGGTTTGTAAGAAAAGATGCTTGGGAGATGATGTTAGTGTTGAGGAAACATTTTGGCATAATGGTTATTATAGGTATGAAACACCACTTAGAAACCTAAGGAGAAAACAATATAAGTGTTAGGGATTTTGGTAAGAAATGAGTAAGTGTTCAAGGGTATAGAAGATGAGTTTTCTGGCACGTCCGAACTTCCGTCCGAATTTGGAAGCTCGGACATGCCCTGTTGTGTTTAAATTTTCTAGGTTTTAAGTGATGTCTGGACTACCGTCCGACCTTTGATTTGGACGGGGTGCGAGGACGAGTCTGGCTTACAAGTCTCGAATGGTGTCCGAACTTGTAAGTCCGGACATAAGTTCGGACACACCATCTCCTTTCCCTGATTTGCTTCGACCTGTGTCCGAACTTTGGAAGCTCGGACACATGTTCGGACGCTTGGAATTTTTCCTTTGGTTTTGCTTCGACCTGTGTCCGAACTTTGGAAGCTCGGACACATGTTCGGACATTCGTCTGGTTTCACCCTTTGAGTCTCGACCTATGTCCGAACTTTGGAAACTCGGACACAAGTTCGGACAGGGTACTGTTTTGACCAAAAACTTTGTTTAAGGTTAGGAACCGAAGTCTAATGATGGCGATTATTTAGTAATGATGTTATAAGGTTGTTTAAGACATGTCAGGTGGGTTATAATGACAATTAAAACGGTGAAAAAGTTATACAAAGTGTGAAAATAAAAAAACTAGAAATTTGAAGTAACAAATTTATAAAGGTCTAGTACGTTAATTAACCAACGTTACTAAATGTGTATAGGATTCTCCAACGGTGGAAAACAATCACAGCGGGACCAAGGTATGGTTTTCTTGCAGTCTGTTGCCTACCGGTTTACACCGGCTTGTGTGTTGTATGTTTTTATGAGTGTTTATGACCTTGTAAAACTTAAGTCATGTAATGCGTTTACAGTTGTTAATATTATTATGTTGTTACGGTGTGACTCATTTCCCTTGTGTGTGTCTAACAAGACTTAACCACTTGCTTGTGATTTGTTTACTGAGTTCAATGTTGAACTTCTAATAAGTGCTAACCGGGGAAGTGAGGAGTCCGGTAGTTCCGGCCACGCATGTGAGTATGGGAGTCGATGTCATAACCGGTTCGATTCTCTTTGTATGTTAAGGTTGTCTTCTCTTTTGGTTTTCAACCTTCCCTTTAGCTTAACCAAGGCTATTTTACTGACTCACGTCGGGCCACATGGGCATACTATGTTTGTTCGGTGTGCTTGGATCACTATACCCGACACCTTTGTGTTAAGTTATTCATTCCATTTAACAGGACGGTAACGAGTTATGTAACGAGCTTAGCATGAGTTTGGCAACATTCTCTAGGCTCTCCATGGGATCTAATTGTGTTGGTTCGTTTCCTAAAAGGATTCGTTCTTGTATGATATGTGTGATGTTGTTATGCAATACTCTTGCTATGATATATATGTTGTATGTTTAAAATGAATGCCATGTCATCATGACAAATAGTTGCGCATATCCCGGTAGCCGATGGGCTGCGCGTCAACCATACCAGCCAAGGGTTGCTGACCCCCTCGGGGGCTCCATATTATATTTGCAGGATGAGGATCGAAGAAGCGGAGTGGCTGTAGATCCTAGGTTGTAGAAATACTTTTGGTACCTTTTGGTTGGTAGGCCCGGGATGTGCCTGTGCTCCCGTGGCGGTATATTTTGGATAACGAATACATTATAGTGACAGCTTACAGTGATGGTTGTAAATAAATACTCGGTATTGTGTATTATGTATTTATGGTTTAGTTCTATGCTCGGGAGTCTGATCATCAGACCGGTACACTTGTAGTTATTCTGCCTTGTTAACCATGTAGGTGGTTAATGGCGTTGTAGCACCGAACCATTTATTTATTGTTTAGTTGTTTATTTCCGCTGCGATTTAGGTAAGTTGTTAAGTACATAGTAGGGGTGTTACAAAAAGTGGTACTTCGCTCTGATGACTAGAATACCGAGCTTAGGAATATACCTAGTTAGGAAACCTAGCTACAGTTATTCAAGTGAATAGTTATGGAAAGGTTAACCGCTAATTAAGTGTGGAAATACCTTATTATCGGGAAGATGTTACAACCGTTGGACCGATAAGTTTGAAAGCAAGATGCTAATGAATGTTCGTGTGAATTCAGATGTCTGGTAGATCACGTGGTAGAGGCCGCGGGCGGCATTGGTGATACCGGGAACCAGGGAGAGAACCCTACGGCGCAAGTCATGGCCGATGTTGTAGCGGCCGTCGTAGCCCAGATGGTCCCACAGTTAGTAGCTGCGATTCAGCAGGGGCAACAGCCCGAAGTTCGACCACCACCACCATCGCCACGAGAGACCAACTGGGTCAAGGCGTTAGCTGATTTGAGACCCCCGTCGTTTAGTGGGGAGACCGATCCACGTAAGTTGGAGGCATATATCTCCGAGATGAAGACCGCCTACGAGACCTTGAATGTGCCCGAGGAGGTCAAGGTCCGTCTTGCCGCTTACTATCTGAAGGGTTCGGCACAGAGTTGGTGGAAGTTGGTATGGGAGGGCAGAGTCCCTACCTTTTAGTGGAGGGAGTACACGGCTCTGCTGCGAGCCAAGTACTACCCGATACACGTGCAGGAGGCCAAGCGCCTGGAGTTGGACAATCTGAGACAAGGGGATAAGATGACGGTAGATGAGTACTACTCCGTTTTCATCGGACTTATCCACCTGCTGCCGGATCTGGGTTACTCAGACCGGATTCTAGTGAACCGTTTCTACAACGGACAGAGCTACCGCCTACGCTATGGTATGGGGCCAACCGGATATACTACTTTGCAGGTAATGAACCACAGTGTGATGTGAATAAGTATGTGCAATGTGTGAATGAAATTGTGAGTTTGATTTGCGGGGCATAACTAACACCCTAAATAATAGGAGTGCTATCATGCCGCTGCTATAGTAGAGATCACCGTCCTTCTAAGGGACGAGGAGAATGCGCTCAAGCGCAAGGCCACGAGCGAGGGTTAAAGCACGCAAGGGTACAGGGGAGGGAAGAAGAAAAATCCATACCCCCAGTCCCAGAAAGGACAGCAACAGGGTGGCAAGGGCCAGGCCCAGACTACCACTGCTGAGGAGCTGTTGCAGCTCACCTATGCATATGCGGCTAAGCCCCTGTGCTCTCAACCCTTCAAGGGTAACTAATTAGTTCCAAATATCGAGGTGAAGTGTGTGATGTTATAATGTGAAGTATGTACTGAATGTGTGATGTGTTAGTAGCTAGCACGGGCTCTGGATCCGATCGCCACTACTACTGCAAGTGGTGCAAGGGAGACCACCCCGGCAAGGACTGCAAGGGAGACCACCCCGGCAAGGACTGCAAGGGAGACCACCCCGGCAAGGACTGCAAGGGAGATGATGTGCAATGCTAATTCTGTAAGAAGATGGGGCATCGTGACTACGAGTGCTTCCAGAACCCGAATGGCAGAAACTATAGACCTAAGGGGCAGTGGAAGGGCAAGGCCGTCGTGACTACCGATGGCCCGAAGACGGCTAACCAGCCACCCACCGATCAGAGGTACATTGATTCCCAGAAGGGGAAGGGGTCGGGATCCGGCAAAGCCACCCTGTATGTGGTGGACCGGTCTGAGGCGCCAGGACCCTCTTCTAGACCAGGTACCGCCTAAACCGTTAAATGAAATGAGTAATTGCATACCGCATTTCATGCATGTGTGTTAGTGAGTCTAAGTATACAACCATGTAAGTAAAGAGTTAAAGTATAGTGTGGAAACACCTAAATCAGGTAATCTGAAAAATCTAGGAACCTTCAATATCTGTTATCCAATCCCGCCCACACCAAACCCTGAAGTGACAACCATTAGCATCACTGAGTTCCCAATGGAGTAGTGTCAGGTTATCTAACCAGGTATGGTACTCTTAAATGGATACCTGACACCTGAAGCACAAATCCACATCATCAGACGATGTAATGAACTAGGAGCAGCACCTGGAGGGTTCTACACACCCGAATACCCGAGCGGATCGAGGATGAAATTGAAGATGATGTGCATGGGTAAGGACTGTAATCCTTACACCAAGACATATCAAGATGAGCAAGCTGAAGACGGAGCAACTGTACCGAGGATACCTGAGGAGTTCCTTGCGGTCGTTAACCACGCCGTGGGAATTGCTCAGCAAGTTGAATCGGATTCAATACCAAGTGTTAAAACAGACTTATGTATTGTGAACTTCTACCAGAAAGGTGGACGGTTAGGGTTACACCAAGATAAGGACGAGTCACCCGAGTCTCTAAGTAAGGGAGTACCCATGGTGTCTTGGTCCATTGGTGATACCGCAGTGTTTGTGTACGGCGAGCAGAAGCGTGGTGATCTCGCAAAGAAGTTAGTATTGAAGTCAGGTGATGTATTAATCATGGGTGGGCAGTCAAGGATGCTTTACCATGGTATCAAGAAGATCAAACTGAATACCGCACCTTCGGCAGTGATCAATGCCACACATATGAAACCGGGACATTTGAATTTGACTTTCAGGCAGTTTTAAGCCTTGTGTAACCATGTAATTGATGAAGCCAGTTGTATGTTAAGGATGTTATGTATATGTTAGTTATGTTGACAGAGTGAACCAACTTATGGTATAAAGAGTATGTTAATGAATAAAGAGGTGTTGTTTTGGAAGTATATCAACCGTGTTGTTACCGTATACTTATGAAGTTTGCCAATATATTAGGCTGTGCACTCGGAACGGGAGGTATACTGGGCGTTTGTAATGAGGCAGAAGCCGGCAAGAACGGCACAATCCTCACCGGTACCTTTCCAGTCAATGGCGTGGACGCTTCGATCTTGTTCGACTCCGGAGCCTCACATACATTTATCTCGCTATCTTTTGCGAGGAGGCTGGGGTTAGACGGTGAAGAGATGCCAGACTTTCTAGTCACCCTCCCGTCGAAAGAGCGGATTAGGTGTACCCGCTACCACTGAGATGTTGTTGTACGAATTAGAGAAGAAGAGTTCCCGATCGACTTGATAGAGTTCGAGGGACTTGGATTTGATGTGATTATCGGGATGAACTGGTTGGAGTGGTACAAGGGCAGAATCCTATGTGCCGAGCACTGTCTGCTTCTTCGGAGTCCGTCTGGGGTTACTATATCTTACCGCCAGAGGCCCAGGGAGCCTTCGACTCAGATCATCACCGCCATGGCCATGTATCGTGAGTTACGACGAGGGAATGATGTATACCTCTGCTATGCCCAGGACATAGAGAGAGACCCAGAGTTTAGCCCAGATGTGCCGGTAGTGTCGGAGTTTCCTGATGTCTTTCCTAAGGAACTGCCAGGCATGCTGCCAGCACGGGAAGTTGAGTTTGAGATCGATTTGGTTCCGGGTACCAGACCAATTGCGAAGGCGCCCTACCTTATGGCTCCAGCAGAGATGACAGAGCTCAAGGAACAGCTGAGAGACCTACTCGACAAGGGATTTATCCGCCCTAGCGTTTCACCATGGGGAGCGCCGGTCCTCTTCGTGAAGAAGAAGGACGGTAGTCTCCGCCTTTGTATTGATTATCGAGAACTGAATGCAGTTACGGTGAAGAACCGTTATCCTTTACCACGCATCGACGACTTATTTGATCAGTTGAAAGGAGCATCAGTGTTCTCCAAGATAGATATAGATCTACGATCCAGATACATCAGATTGGCATCCGTGAGAGTGACTTTGAGAAGACCGCATTCGAAACCAGATATGGACATTACGAGTTACGGTTATGCAGTTTGGTTTGTCCAATGCACCAGCAAGTTCATGGACTTAATGAACCGCTTGTTCCAAGATCAGTTGGACAAGTCGTGGTAGTCTTCATCGACGATATCCTTGTGTACTCGAAATCGAAAGGTGAGCATGAAAGCCACCTGAGAAGTGTGTTGCAAACGTTGAGAAAGAATCAGCTGTGTGCTAAATTTTCAAAGTGTGAGTTTTGTTGAACCCAGTATCTTTTCTTGGTCATGTGATTTCTGATGCCGGGATCGTTGTTGATCCGGCAAATATAGATGCAGTGCGCACCTGGCCTAGGCCAAAGACAGTTACCGACATACGGAGCTTCCTCGGTCTGGCAGGGTATTACAGGAGGTTTGTGAAGGACTTCTCCAGTGTCTCGAAGCCGATGACTTCCTTAATGAAGAAGGATGCACCATTCGAGTGGACAGTCGACTGTGAGAGTTCTTTCCAGAGTCTCAAGGATGCTCTGACATCTGCAACGGTCCTGACTTTACCAGACGGTTCAGATGGTTTTGAGGTCTATTGGACGCATCAGGCAGAGGTATGGGATGTGTATTGATGCAGCACGGGAAGGTCGTGGCTTACGCCTCCCGGCAATTGAAGAAACACGAAGAGAACTACCCTACCCACGATTTAGAATCGGGTGCCATAGTCTTCGCATTGAAGATATGGCGACATCATTTGTATGGGGTAAGCGTGACAATCTATTCTGACCACAAGAGTTTAAAATACTTGTTCACTCAGAAGGAGTTGAACATGAGACAAAGAAGGTGGGTCGAGTTCTTAAACGACTACAACATCAATTTATAGTACAAGGAGGGTAAAGCAAATGTGGTAGCTGACGCATTGAGTCGCCAAGCACACTCTCTCCATTCGCTAGTCTCTCACTCTAGCTTGGTTTAAGAGGTGCGGAGTGCTCAGATGTCGGATCAGTATATGTTGGAGATCAGGTAGAAGCTTATTGAGGGCACATTCGAGGGTCAGAAGTACGACTTCCGACTCCACGATGATGACCTGATTAGGCTTAATGGCCGACTATGTATTCCGAGGAGTAGCGCTGAGTTGAAGGAGCGCATACTGAGTGAATCCCATTGTTCTACGACTTCGATTCACCCCGGAGCTTCAAAAATGTACAAGGGTATGAAACGTTATTTTTGGTGGACAGGTATGAAAAAGGATGTGAATGATTATGTGTTGAGTGTCTCACTTGTCAGAAGGTCAAGTTTGAGCACCAACGGCCTGGTGGTATGGTACAGCCAATGCCAGTGCCTGAGTGGAAGTTCCATGACATTTCTATGGACTTCGTAGTAGGGCTTCCGCCTACAAGGGGAGGTCTGAATATGATTTGGGTTGTTGTTGACCGACTGACCAAGGTGTCTAGATTCATACCGATGAAGGACACCTGGAAAGTGGCAAAGCTTGCAGAACTCTTTGACAGAGAGATTGTAAGACATCATGGGGTACCGAAAACGATTGTGTCTGACAGGGATACCTGATTCCTCTCGAGGTACTGGAAATCCACACGGGAAGCGCTTGGTACCGAGCTGAAGCTAAGTACGGCGTTCCACCCGCAGACCGATGGTCAGAGTGAGCACACCATCCAGACACTCGAGGATATGTTACGTGCATGTGCACTTGACTTCCAGACCAACTGGATTGACAAGTTACATCTGATCGAGTTTAGCTATAACAACAGTTACCATGCTTCGATCAAGATGTCTCCCTTCCAGGCTTTGTACGGTAGACCATGCCGCACGCCATTATGCTGGGATGAGTCAAGTGAGACGGTCATCATAGGACCAGAGTATCTGGAGCAAGTATAGTCAGAAGTACGCCAGATGCGGGCTAACATGAAGGCAGCTCAGGATAGGCAGAAATCATACGCCGATGTGCGTAGACGTGACCTGGAGTTCGCCGTGGGCGATCAGGTATTTCTTAGAGTATCCCCCATGAAGGGAGTGTTTCATTTTGGCCAGAAAGGCAAGTTAAGCTCAAAATATGTGGGGCCTTATGTTGTGATGGAGCGGATAGGCCCGGTAGCTTACAGGCTAGATTTACCTGCTGAGCTGGGCAAGGTACACGATGTATTTCATGTGTCCCAATTGAAGAAATATATGTCTCATCCGTCTCATGTACTTCAGCATGAAAGGCTAACCTTAGAGCCGACCATGCGATCAGTGGAGACTCCCATACGGATTCTAGACACTAAGACTCGAGACACTCATCATAAGTCTGTGAGACAGGTGAAAGTTCTCTGCTCTAACCAGGACGTCGAGGAGGCCACCTGGGAACTGGAAGATAAGATGAAGGCGAAGTACCCGTTGTTGATTACTTCTTAGTGTTTGAGTGTATAGGGTACGGGGCGTACCCCTATTTTAAGGGGGGTAGAGCCGTTTCGATTATGTGTGTATGACATGTATTTAAATACATTGTCTATGTTATGTTGTTACGGACCGCTGTGTCTTGTCTATGTTGTTGTGTTACAGACCGTTGAGTCTGAATGATGTGTTATTGTTTGGACCTTGTGTCCGATGTTATGTAAGTGTGTTATTGATGTTGCTATGGAAATATTGTTTTATAAGTATCCCCCGTGTTCTAATATTAAAGCTATGTGGGAAGTGTGAACTTTGGGGACAAAGTTCTTTTAAGGGGGGTAGATTGAAATACCCCAAACCTTAGTTTGTGGTTTAGACATTAAAATATGGTAAAATAAGGCTAAAAAGTGCCTTAGAAACATTAGTGAACAATTTAAACCACAGTAAACACAAATAAATACCTTAAAGTCGATATGGGCGAAAATGTGCTCTAAGCTTGGGATAAGCATGATTAAGACCTAATGAGCTTACCAAGACCTTAATTATATGTTAATGAACATATTAAACCAATTACCAAAGAAAACCAAGCTTGAAAACAAGTTAAAACACAAAATGTGCTTTAAGGAGTCTTAAAGCACATTTTTGAAAAATTGTCTTGTAAATGTGTTTTGAATGGATAAATGTCCATCATTACTCTTTAATTAACATGTGTACTACTTAGTATCACATTAGGAAGTCTAAATCAATGAGAAATCAAAATTTTCACAAATATGTGCCTTGTTTTGTGAATAGTAACTAAATTAAGCTAGTTTATAACATAAGTTAATATAAGTAATTTAATTGGTCAACTAGGACCAAAACACCCCTTATTATTTAATGGGGGCCGGTTTTTGCAAGGGTGAGTCATCACCTTAGCTAAATAATAAGCAAATAAAGAATGACTAAATAAGTACTATTTACTTTAACTATAAATATCTTCTAAAAGCAAATACCAAACTTCATTCTCTCATTTCCCTTGCTTTCCCACTGTCTCCAACTTCATCTTCTCCCTTTCATTCACGGTTATGCTACAGCACCACCACCATTCTTCATCTTCAACCTCTTGTAATTCCTAGCTCCATTTACCAAATCAAAAACTAAGACCACCATTCTTCTAGTCTCATCAAGCTCTTCAACCCTGTCTTCTCAAATCTTCAAGACCTCAATTTCGGTGCCATGGAGATCCACCATTGAAGGAGCTTGAGCTTATATTTTTATGCCTTGTTGATCACCTTTGCTTCAAGGTAAGGAAAAACCAAAGAAAACAACATTTCCTCCATGTTTTGATGTTGACCGAAAATCACCATTGATGGTGTTTTCTCTTGCTTTGTTCTAGCTTCATTCCAATCATTCAAGGGCTTGGTGGAGTCCTCTCTTGTTACTTTTTCAAACTCTCTTCCATTTCCAAGGTAAAACAATCACCTTAATGTTTTAAGGCAATATATAACCTAGGGTTTATAATGAGATTAAGCATGAAGCTTGAATACTCATTACATTGCTTGAATATTGATTAGAAACTTGACAAGCAAACCAAAGTCTTGCCGGTTTTAATCAAGGAAGAGCAAGGAGAAATTAAGTAAAAACTTGTGAAGGAAAAGAGGTAAATGTGCTAACCTAATGTAGCTTATAATACCTTAGGAAGAATGAGCATATATTGCTTATTAAAACTACCTAAAGAGCTAATGGTAAATGACTTAGTAAAATGTTCTCAAGGAGACTATTAAAGGGCATATGTGTGGTTGTATGTATTCGCAGGTCAAAGGCAAATATATTGTGGGAAATTCAGTGTTTATGGTTTATGCAATTTAAGGGCCTAAGAGCCATGTTATTTAAGGGCCTAAGTGCCAAGCAATTTAAATTATGCACTATATTGTGATGTACTGTTAATTGGGTGAAATTTGTGTATAAGAATGTTCTTGATGGATTTAAGTGTCCTTGGATGTTTGATGGCGAAGACTATGTGTTTTGGTGTAGCAAGATGTTAGTAGAACTCGTGTCAAAAATTAGGTAATGTATAAGAAGTTCTAGGTGTTTAAATAAGCTTTGGTGAACTAGGAAGTGTTAGAAATGAATAAGTATTTTACTAGAGAAAGAACCATGTAATGAGGTGTTCTAGAGTGCAAAAAGGACTTAGGCATTATCTTGGAGGATTGGAAATCAAATGAGTGTTTTGGAATACACCAAAGTTATTTTTGGAATTGTGTTGAGACTTATGCAAACTTTGGTAAACATGGAGAAAATATTAATTGGAAGAAGGATTTCAATAATGACATAAGGAGTTTGGTTTGTAAGAAAAGATGCTTGGGAGATGATGTTAGTGTTAAGGAAACATTTTGGCATAATGGTTATTATAGGTATGAAATACCACTTAGAAACCTAAGGAGAAAACAATATAAGTGTTGGGGATTTTGGTAAGCAATGAGTAAGTGTTCAAGGGTATAGAAGATGAGTTTTCTGGCACGTCCGAACTTCCGTCCGAATTTGGAAGCTCGGACATGCCCTGTTGTGTTTAAATTTTCTGGGTTTTAAGTGATGTCCGGACTACCGTCCGACCTTTGATGTTCGGACGGGGTGCGAGGACGAGTCTGGCTTACAAGTCTCGAATGGTGTCCGAACTTGTAAGTCCGGACATATGTTCGGACACACCCATCTCCTTTCTCTGATTTTGCTTCGACCTGTGTCCGAACTTTGGAAGCTCGGACACATGTTCGGACGCTTGGAATTTTTCCTTTGGTTTTGCTTCGACTTGTGTCCGAACTTTGGAAGCTCGGACACATGTTCGGACATTCGTCAGGTTTCACCCTTTGAGTCTCGACCTATGTCCGAACTTTCGAAACTCGGACACAAGTTCGGACAGGGTACTGTTTTGACCAAAAACATTGTTTAAGGTTAGGAGCCGAAGTCTAATGATGGCGATTATTTAGTAATGATGTTATAAGGTTGTTTAAGACATGTCAAGTGGGTTATAATGACAATTAAAACGGTGAAAAAGTTATAACAAAGTGTGAAAATAAAATAAACTAGAAATTTGAAGTAACAAATTTATAAAGGTCTAGTACGTTAATTAACCGATGTTACTAAATGTGTATAGGATTCTCCAACGGTGGAAAACAATCACAGCAGGGACCAAGGTATGGTTTTCTTGTAGTCTGTTTCCTACCAGTTTACACCGGCTTGTGTGTTGTATGTTTTTATGAGTGTTTATGACCTTGTAAGACTTAAGTCATGTAATGAGTTTACAGTTGTTAATATTATTGTGTTGTTAAGGTGTGACTCATTTCCCTTGTGTGTGTCCAACAAGACTTAACCACTTGCTTGTGATTTGTTTATTGAGTTCAATGTTGAACTTCTACTAAGTGCTAACCGGGGAAGTGAGGAGTCCGGTAGTTCCGGCCACGCATGTGAGTATGGGAGTCGATGTCATAGCCGGTTGGATTCTCTTTGTATGTTAAGGTTGTCTTCTCTTTTGGTTTTCAACCTTCCCTTTAGCTTAACCAAGGCTATTTTACTGACTCACGTCGGGCCACATGGGCATACTATGTTTGTTCGGTGTGCTTGGATCACTATACCCGACGCACCTTTGGGTTAAGTTATTCGTTCCATTTAACAGGACGGCAACGCGTTATGTAACGAGCTTAGCATGAGTTTGGCAACATTCTCTAGGCTCTCCATGGGATCTAATTGTGTTGGTTCGTTTCCTAAAAGGATTCGTTCTTGTATGATATGTGTGATGTTGTTATGCAATACTCTTGCTATGATATATATGTTGTATGTTTAAAATGAATGCCATGTCATCATGACAAATAGTTGCGCGTATCCCGGTAGCCGATGGGCTGCGCGTCAACCATACCAGCCAAGGGTTGCTGACCCCCTCGGGGGCTCCATATTATATTTGCAGGATGAGGATCGAAGAAGCGGAGTGGCTGTAGATCCTAGGTTGTAGAAATACTTTTGGTACCTTTTGGTTGGTAGGCCCGGGATGCGTCTGTGCTCCCGTGGCGGTATATTTTGGATAACGAATACATTATAGTGACAGCTTACAATGATGGTTGTAAATAAATACTCGGTATTGTGTATTATGTATTTATGGTTTAGTTCTATGCTCGGGAGTCTGATCATCAGACCGGTACACTTGTAGTTATTCTGCCTTGTTAACCACGTAGGTGGTTAACGGCGTTGTAGCACCGAACCATTTAGTTATTGTTTAGTTGTTTATTTCCGCTGCGATTTAGGTAAGTTGTTAAGTACGTAGTAGGGGTGTTACACACCCTGTCCGTGGCCCCGGACTGTTCAAGTTTATGTTTTTATTTTAATTCGGTTTTCATAATCATGTAGTTCAACTGGGGTCCGTGGTCTCGGACATTAGGTCCGTGGCTACGGACATAATTAAAATTCGACCTAATTTTACCTCCGAAACCCTAGTTATGTAGTTTTAATTTTCACTTTAATTTTATGTAAAAAATGTTAAAAATACAAAAAATTAGAAGCTCGCACTTAGGTTAAAACGACTTGTAATAAGCCGTAATTAAACTAAGTAAAGGAAAAACGACTTCTAGAGGTAATGAAAGTAATAGAACCCTAATTAAGTCGAATATCAAGCCCCCGAACCCAAACACTCCTTTCCTAATTTGATCTAGGTTAAAATTAGGTGACGACTCATAATAGGTTCCAGTGAGCTAGCTTAGGTTTTAATAATTATGGTTATATGACTCATAATTATGTCGTCTAACCACATAATACCGCCCCAAGCGTTTTCCTGGCAGTGTCCTTACCTAACCTTGTTTAGTTATTCAAAGACCCGACCGTAGACGCACACCTTCAGGTGTTGTGAAAAAAGTGGGGAAACCCAAAAAGAATAGCGTGCAAGCCCTATTCCTTTGTGGTGACCTGGGCCCATGCCCTAAGCACCTCTCCGGATCGATCCATACCCGGTTTGATTTAAGCGTCTAGTGAGGACATGTTGAATTTGTGTGGGCCTTGTTTGCTTGTATGATCGGCCCACTACCCAGCTTAGAGATTGGTAGGAACATCTTCTACATCAACCTAGCCCAACCCGAATTGGCAGCTCTATTTGTTTGCGGCCCAGAGGCCCTGTTTGGTTTAATATGTGAGTCATTTGGGCTTCGGCCCAAAAGCCTAGACTTAGGTGACTTCTCTTCCGGCCCAATTTGAATTATCCAATTAGTTTTAGGCCCACAAAAAGAAATCCACTTGAACTTGAAATAACTCACAAGTTCTGAAAATAAAATCATTTTCGGTTTAGCAACCATCTTCTCTGACCCAAAGAAAGTTAGGCCCATTTGTGATTTAGGGACCATTCCAGCCCATGTGCTTTACTTCAAGCCCAAACACATTCCGGCCCAAGGGCTCATTCTAGTCTTGGTAGACTTCTTATCCGGGCCCTAGCCCAAAACCCTAGATCTAGGTGTCACCTCTCAGGCCCAATCAAAGCCATCTATTTAGATTTCAGTCCAAATTCCAATTCACAGTCTGAAAAATACTCCGGCCCAAACACCTCATTTTCTAGGTATCCTGGCTCACTTGCTTTCAGTCTAAGCCTATTCTGGTCTTCAATCTACCTTGTGAAGCGTCATTCTCATCCCAATATCATTCAGCCCACTTCCTTTTGTTAGCTAATAATGGACACTGAAATACCCCGAACTTAAACATAAGGGTTAAAATTAATCTAATACGTATTTAAGGGCCTAATGGTACCTAATTAATACTGGTAAGGAAAAAAATAAATCCAAAGAAATAAATAAACGCCCAAAAAGCGGAAAACGCTAAATAAGCGTTAAATAACCACAGGAGGTATGAGACCTCGGTTAGAGTAGTATAGGGATTCTAAAGGTTTAATAAGACCTAAATAATATATGGGAACAACTCCTGAAGAAAACGGATCCAAATAATGTATTAAAACGCTAATAGAGCTTTAGAGCACGTTTTTCGAGAAAACCCGAAAACGTGACTTTAAGTGGTCAAACGAACCCGTAAAAATTATAAGTCATTGAATAAATATTATTAAGCATTTATGAAAGCTTAATAACCAATAAAATAAAGAAATGAGAAAATTCCAGAAAACGGGCCCAGTTAGTGAACAGTACCTAAACCGGGTAAAATAACGAGCGTTTTCTATAAAAGACGAAAACCGCTCCAGCCTGTAACAGTTATAGGGGCCGGTTTTTAATTGTGAGACAGCCCTCTCACATACCTAATAAGCTAGAAAGAAATAAAAGAAAGAAAGAAAAGTAGAAAAGCAACCCCACCCTCTCTCTCCTCTCTCATTTCTCTTTTCTTCTTTCTCTTTCCTCTCTTTCTTCTTCCTCCATCGTTTCTTTCTCCTCTCTGCTGGCTGCCGATTTCTTCCTCCTCCCATGGCTACCCCATCTTTTTCTCCATGCTCCACCACCATGTGAGCTCCAAATGCAAAACAAATTACATATTTGAACTCCCCTCAACATTCTCTACAATTCTATCTTTTCAAAATTTGAAAAGGAAGAACTTCACCTCCATGGGTTTTCCCCATTCAAAGAGAAAATGGCACCAATGTAAAGCTTGGAGTCTCCTCTCTCCATTAAGGTAAAAATCTACGTGAAAAACTCATGTTTTCTTCACCTTCCTTCATAACCGATTTTTGCCCCATTTGTAATGCTCTATTTTTCTCTCTCCTTGGAGCATAATATCAACCTTGCAATGGTGGTGGATGCACCTTCTTGAACCAAGGGCTAAAACCCCTTCAAAAAACTCTCCAAAGGTAAACCCTGAAATTTCATTCAAACACTTCAATGAATTGACATTAATTTAAGGGTTAGTATATAATTGTAGCATTTTGTGTAATGGTGATGGGAATGGAGTTTGGCAACTCATTCCCCACATGGCCGGTTGGGCAAGAAAGGAAGAAGGAGGAAGAAATGAGAAAGAAAGAAGGAATTAAAAGCTTAAGGTAAGAGCTCCTTCCTAAGGTTAAAATTTAATGTATTAGAGTAATGGGAATGGGTAATTAATTTAAAGAACCTAAACTATGTATAGTATTGGAGTTATGAAGTTTTGAGTATTAGGGAACTAGTAAGTGAATTGTAGGCTAGAGCCAAGTATATTGTGTATGAGTATTGGTATTGATGCATGATGGAGTATTGATGTATTGTGATGGTTGTATAGCTTTGTGTACTGGTAGGACCCTTGTATGGGGTGTGGCTAGATTAGGAATGAATTTGATGAAAAATGTGGAGTGTGGAGAAGTAAGGAAAGTAGGTGAACTATGGCGAATTTTGGTAGGATTATGTATCTAAGAATGACTGGGGAATGGATAACCAAGGTGTATATTGGGTTGGGTAGATATGTTAGTAGTGATGAAGAGGTAGTTGTAGTATGAGAAACAAGAAGTGTAAAAATCTGTAGCAAAGTTGTATTAAAATGCATGGAGAAGGAGGAAGGATTAGTGTGCAAGAATTGGTAAAAAGAGTGTTGGACTTGGGTATAGGTACTGCAAGGCTGGAAATGATTTGGGATGCAAAGGATGGTATTGGTAGTAGGAGTATGAGTGTAAAAAGTTAGAACAAAAATCTGTAGCATGAAGGATGAAAATTTGTGGTAAGTGTGGAAAGGAAGTGATGAAATTGCGTAAGTTGATTGATGGGTTAGTAAAGAATTTGGTGGATGAACTAAGGCAATTTGGAGGGCCTAGGTAGTGTTTAAACATGTGGGATTACATGTAAGAAGATTGGAGAAACAATGGGTAAAGTATAGAACTGAAAACAGAAGTAAAAATGCAAATACTGGGCCGGACCGAACTTGCGACGGACAGCAAGTTCGGTCGAGCCCCAGATTTACAAAGACAGGAAGCTTCTGGAATGGACCAAAACTTGCGACCGGACTTGCAAGTTCGGTCGGACCAGAAAAATTCTCCGTCAGTAACCTTCTGGAATGGACCGAACTGCGACCGGACTTGCAAGTTCGGTCGGCCAGAAAAAAATTCCGTCTTGTAAGCTACTGGAATGGACGACCTTGCGCGGACTTGCAAGGTCGGTCGGGCTAAAATTTTCCGTTAAGTAACTCACTGGAATGGACCGACCTTGGAACCGGACTTGCAAGGCGGTCAGCCTGGAATTTTCACCCGATGTAGCCTACTGACTTGGACCGAACTGCAAGATCGGTCGCAAGTTTCGGTCGAGTCAAAACTTGCAAAAAAAAAAAACTATAAGACTATGGTTAGTATATATATATATATGTATAGGTATACCCACCTATACATATGTGCATATATATGTAAGTATACCATTGTTAAGCAATGAAAAGATAAGTAAATAAAATGTAAGTATAAGAATGTGAAGACTTAGTAAGCATGAGTTAGGAAGCGTAAGGGTAACCGAACAAATTAATGATAGTTCGATTAATTGTTCGATTGTATGTAAATCATAGGATTGATTGTGAACACCGGAGGAACTTGGGATACAAGTACCACGGTGAAAGGTATGATTTCTTCATGCCCTGTATCCTAATCTGGTACCCCGATTGTGTGCTTATTTGATCACCTAATAAGATAAATGCATGAATCGGACTATATTGCACTTACCTGTGCTTGTACATTGTTCTTGATATTTGTCTTGAACAATAGTTTGTATAATTCATGAAACACATGAATGATGATGATGTGTATTGTATTTTGTAGTGTACTTGTATATTGCACTGTATTTTGTGTGGATGTGTATATGAGCTTTGTATTGTATTATTGTGGCTTGAATGAATGACTTCTGCTAATTCCTAACTACCTAACTCCTAACTTAAGGAGTAAATTGGAAGAGTAGAAGTCCGATATAGTTTCGGCCACGCATGAGGATGCAGAGTCACAAGAGGTTGGCTGCAATTCCTGACTCTTAAACTGGTCCGTGGCCCAAATCCCTTAAATGGGTAGCATCCCGGATTGGTGAGTCAAGTAAATCCCGGAGGTGGGACGGAGTAGTCCCCAGGGCGGAGGTCCCGACGACTAACTTGAGTAAGAGTAAGAGTAAGTAAGTATGGATCCGTAAGTATGTATGAGTATGTATGCGTATGTATGAAGTAACGAGTAAAAGAGTAATCTCCACCCGATTAACCGGGTGGACAATGAAGCTAACAAGAATTGTATATTGTGCATGTAATGTGTATGTGTAATTCGGAAAAAGGTAAGTATGTATTGAATGGTTTATGTTGTACTTCTTGTGTGTAATGAAGTGTATGTTTGTGTGTAGGTCTGCGTAATGTATTGAGATTATGTATGAGAGCATATATGCATGTATGTTTGAATAAATCAACCGCATGTATTCGACCAAGTGGTCGGCGTACCCTCACTAGTACGCGGGGTATGCGGTTATCATGCTCAGCGAAAGCTGACCCCTCGGGGGAACGTTTTTAGTGTGCAGGTACCCGAAGAGGATATGGTCAAGGCACGAGACGGTGACTACATGGATGGTAGTAGTAGAATGTAGAGGTGTACTGATTAGCACACCCTTGTACTTAGAAAGTAAGTAGACGGTGACTACATTGGATGGTAGTAGTAGAATGTAGTGGTTAGTCTCTTAATGAGTACATATGAACTTGGAAGAAGCTTTTAATTGTATTGGGAACTAGTAAACTCGGTTATGGTTTGTATTGTATGGTTTACGAAGGAGTAAAGTATGAATGAGCCTTGTAGTATTCGTTTGAGAATGGAGTATATGTTGTAGAAGTGTAGTACTCGGGATTCCGGTCCATCAGACCGATGCTGTATGTAGAAGTAGTAGCCTTGTTAGTCACGTGGGTGACTGACGGCATTGTATCACCAACTGTATGTAAGTATGTATCCGCTGCGTGTATCTAATGTGTAAGGAGATTGGACGGTAAGCATTGTATTAATGGAAGGGGTGTTACAAAAAGTGGTATCAGAGCGAAGTATCGCTCTGATGACTGGAAATACCGAGTTTAGGGAATACCGAGTTAGGAAGTAGAAGCTTAGGGCTAAGGGCTGAGTGTTAGCATTAGAGATATGCTGGTTAGGAACTCCCGGTGAGTACCGGATACCTACAATACCAGACCCGCCCTCCACAAACCCACTGTATAACTTGGGAAAGGACGCCAGAGAGAAGAAAAGCCTTCTCATACTCGGGGAAAACCAGATCTGGCAGTTGTGAAGCAATCACACGGTAAACAAGAACCGGCATATGGTAGATTCCAAGAACTGGAAGTCCCGGAGATGGATCCCGGTTGAACCACAACACCGCACATAATAGAGGAAGGATGAACACTCCAACCACGAGGAGGCTACAACTTACAACAGCATGGGGCGACATGCTTAGCAATCGCGAAACCTACCTAGTCAACCAACAGCAGGAAAGAAGCACTAACCGTGCAACGGAATGAAAAAGGGAGCAGTAACGGAACCCGAGACACAAGTCTACGTTAGAAACTTGAATAATACCACCAACGGTATGCTAGCGACTAAGGACATAGTCGGCGCGGTTAACTCCAAAACTATAATGCCATTAAGGTAGTACCTGGGCAATAAGCTCAGACAACTACAAGATCAACCATGAGATACAATCCCATAGGACTACAAGCGTAGTACCTAAACGGGGAACGCTCAGTAACCACCACAAATGGGTGGGAACGAGCCACAAGGAACGACACTAAACCAATAGAACGGGAACCTCCAAGGAGTGGAGAAGTACCCAGATCTACGACAGCCATGTCTAGACCACCAAGAAGCTACTAAAGGAGCGAGTATACCAATTGTAGATCAATAAGATCAAGGGAAGAGTCAACAAGACTATCAAATGCGCGGGAAACCATACCATGATCGGTATAGGATCACTCAAAACCACCAGTACCACGCACTTGCCATGGCAAGTGCAGTAAGAACATGAATAGGTGAAGGAGCACTAACACACCACAGGTACATAGTAAGTACCGTGACAGCGATGAAGGACTACAGGAATAAACATCCTAAAACAGGAGGAATGAAACCATGGGAAGGCCTGACGGCCTGACCACTGCATTTAGAACATGCCAGTCAGCGGGAAGCTGGACTGATCAAGATTTCGAACATGGCTATGCCATGAGAGATTTCTTTTAACACCGAACCATATTTTAAAACTCAAAAATTTTCTTTCAAAACCATAAACCTTCTTTTTAAACCTTGGATTTTAAAACCAGACCAAACAGCATTACGGTGAGTATCAAAGAATGATACAAAAGGAGTTGACAACAGAATACTTCACCTAGGCGTGTGACGAACACTACGAGTGTAACACCCCAACCAACATTAACATACTTACAATAAACTGCAGCGGAAAAACAATCCTCATCACATTACTTAACTCGTTGGTGCTACACGCCGTTAGCCACCCACGTGGCTAACAAGGCTAATACTACATTGTACCGGTTGATGGGCTAAATTCCCGAGCGACTACACATTATTATCCCTTCCCATTAACAAAACGACATACGCGTACCTTCCTGCTGTAACCGAGTATTTATAAACTGATGCCGATGACAATTTCGGTCTTACTACACCTACTGTACATATACAATTTAAATAATTACCCATGTACATCGACTACCCTGTCCTACTCTCGAACGGCTCCAGCTCTTTGTACCTGAAATAGGAAAAGAAGAGAAAGGGTGGCCCCCAAGGGGCTCAGCACCTTTGCTGGTATGGTAATCCCGTAGCCCACGCTACCGGGCCACGCACAACTAATTGTCGTCTTAGCATGCGATTGATTATATTAAATCATGCATGCAACTGTAAACACACAACACAAACATTTCGCCTCAATGGCTCAACAAACGGATAATGTCCTTACTTGATAAGTCACTCATGGTATCATTACTCCTAGAGTGTTCTCCTCTATTGGAGCTACTTCCTTATAGCGACTCGTACCCTTAAATCGGATTATCCTAAACGTCCCTGTCACAACGGGATGCATTTCCATGATCCACAACATCATATCTTACACTATATCATTCCTCACATAACAAACATAACAACGCTTTTCACGTTTCAACGTGCAAGAATACACATCGCAATAATAATTGCATCACAACAACATCACAAACATAACGGGAACGGTCCTCTTAGGAAACCGACCCAGGAATTGTTAATCATGGTGAGCCAGAGAATGGTGTCCCCTCATGGTAAGCTCGTTATACAATAACAACAACACTCATTACCGTCCTAATAGTCGGACGAGTAACTTAAGTTTAGATGGTTCGGGTTGGAGGCCCGAACACACCACACAAACACATGTTCCCCCTAGACCAATCATAAGTCAGAATAGGAAAGCTTTGGAGTAAGCTTGTGGGAGATTGAAGACCGGGAAAGGAACTCAATCTTAACATATAAGAGGGTCGAACCTGGAATGACAACGACCCCCATTAGTACATATAAACTTATGAATAGTAGTTAGAGATCCATTATGGAACCTATCACATCCACACATCATACGGTATCATGACAGAGTTAAGCAAACAAGGGAGGTTCACACACTTGCATTCAACAACCATATCCAACTAACTCACACATAGCCGTGGTTAGAACGTTCCCAAGGTTTGGGCCGTTAACTCGAATACCGATCTCTCCCGTGTTCCTAGTTCTAATTAGCTAAGGTTTAACACTTATTTGAGGTTAAACGGTATCGGAGACCAGATGCGCCACATAAATGAATTACTATAAACTCATTACATGTTTTGATCTTACAAGGTGGCAAACACTCAGAAAAACACATTGGCATACAAGCCGGTGTAATCCGGTAGAACACAGGTTGCAAGAAAACCATACCTGTCACCGGAGTCCACTTTACCATGTCCACCTATGTTCCTCGAGCAATTCTCGAACAACTGGTAACATTACATGTACCTTGATTAACATCGGGGTAGCACGATTACTTAATGTCTAATGCTTATGACTTTCCCCGTTAACTTAGTTACATAACTTCACTTTTTAACTTGTTTTACTTTACATTTCAAACAACTTTTCACCCACTTAATTGTCATTAAAACTCACCTAACATGTCCTTAACAATTTATAACATCTTTACTAATCAATCCCCATCATTACATATCATTTCATAACCTTAACCCATGTTTTTGGTCCGACCGAACTTACCGACCGACCTTGCACAAGGTCGGTCCATTCCAGAACACTTACCGTCAAAATTTCTACTCCGACCGACTTGTAAGTTCGGTCGCATGTTCGGTCCATTCCGAGAGTTTCTTCCCTTTGAAAATTCAAGCCCGACCGAACTTGCCAAGTCCGGTCCCATGTTCGGTCGGTTCCAGAAACTTAATCCGTACACAAAATACAAGCCCGACCGACCTTGCAAGTCCGGTCCCCAAGGTCGGTCCATTCCAGAAGCCAATTCTCGCAGGGTAAACTGGGCTCGACCGAACTTGCAAGTTCGGTCTGCCCAGACCCTTGTTTTCCTTTCTCATTCAACTCCAAACTTCACCCATATATCCTAGTACACCCTAACCTCATTTGGGCACTTCAAACACACCTTTAGCCATGTACTAAACTCTAAATCACACACCAAAACCATCTTATCATTCACAAATTCTTACAAAATTCTTAGCACTTAGAAGTTCCTCCTTAAGATTCCTAAGTGGTATTTCACCAATGACCACTATACCAAGGTGTTTCCTCTACACCTTAACATCATCTCTCAAACTTCTTTTCTTACTAACTAAACCCCCTTTTTCACATCTTACCTAAACATCACTTATTCCTTGGATATCACATTACCTAAACCTTAAACAAACTTCTCCAAGACTTTAATACATCTTAAAAACACTCATTGGATTTCTAGAACTTCCAAGATATACCTAAATCCTTGTAGCACCTTAGAATACTTAATGCACATTTCTTCCTTAGTGAAACACTTATCCATTCCTAACAATTCCTAGTTCACCAAAGCTCATTTAAACGCTTAAAACTCCTTATACATTATACAAATTTTGCCATGGGTTCTCCTAGCACATCATCATTCCAAAGCTCACAGTTTTCACCATTAAACACTCAAGAACACCTAAATCCATCAAGAACACCATCACACACAAACCAAATTTACATCATCACAATATAGTGCACAATTTAAATTGCTTGGCACTTAGGCCCTAAATAACATGGCTCTTTGGCCCTTAAATTGCATAAATCTTAAACACTGAATTTCCCACATAATAATGCCTTTGACCTGCAAATACATACACCAAGACATATGTTCTTTTACTAGTCTCCTTGAGAAACACTTTACTAAGTCATTCCCCATTTGCTCTTTAGGTAGTTTTAACAAGCATTATAAGCTCATTTCCCCTAAGGCATTAAACCGCATTAGGTTAGTATATTTACCTCTTTTCCACCCAAACTTCTTTCTTGTTTCCTTATAAAACCGGTAAGGCATTTGATTCCTTGTCAACTACTACACAATATACAAACATTGAAATGAGTATACAAGCTTTAAGCTTCATCCTTGTAAACCCTAGGTTACATTGTTTCAAAAACATTAATGTAGTTGTTTTATCTTGGCCTTTGAAGAGAGTTTGAATATCTATCAAGAGAGGACTCCACCTATTCCATGAAAGGTTGGAATGAAGCTAGAACAAAGTCACACAAAGAGCACCATTAATCGTGATTCTCGGTCAAGATAAAAACATGAGGGAAACTTCATTTTTCTTTGAGTTTCCTTACCTTGAAGCAAAGGAGAGTAATAATATGTAGAAACACAAGCTCAAGCTCCTCCCATGGTGATTCCTCTTGGCACCGAAATGCAGCTCTTGGGATTTTGAAAGGATAGAATTGAAGAGCTTGATGAGAGGAAGAGATTGGTGGTGTTTGTTTTTGATTTGGACAAGTGAGCTTGATTTTACAAGAGATCAAAGATAGAGTTAATGGTGGTGGTGAGTATTACCGTGAGAGAACAGCAAGAAGGGAGGAAGAAGAAGGTTGGAACCGTGTGAAATAAGAAAGAAATGAGAAATGATGATAGACTTGCTTTTTAGAAGATATTTGTGCTTATAAAGCAAATAGTACATTTATTAGTCATCTTTATTTACTTTTCATAGTAACAAGAGATTAGTGAGTCACCACACTTAGAAAACGGCCCCCTTTATTACATAAGGGTATTTTAGTCTTTATTTGTCAATTTACCTATAACAACATATGTTACCAGTTAGCTTATAAAGTTACTATTCATAAAAAAAACAAGGCACATAGAAGTGAAATTTTTGATTTCCCATTGATATAGACTTCCAAATGTGACTATATAGTACACATGTTAATTAAAAAGTAATGATGGACATCTAGCCATTCAAACTCATTTACAAGACAATTTTTTTCTAAAATGTGCTTTAAGACTCCTTAAAGCACTTTTGTGTCTTAACTTGTTTTCAAGCTTGGTTTTCTTTGGTAATTGACTTAATTGTCATTAACATATTTATAAGATATAGATATGACCATTAGGTCTTATACAAATTTACCCAAGCTTAGAGCACTTTTTAGCCCATATTGACTTAAGGTATTTATTTATGTTTTGTTTGTTTCCAATGTCTACCAAGGTTTCCTATGGACTTAATTGGCCTTATAAAATCATAATTAAACATTATCAAGTCTTGGTAGGCCCTTGGGTCCTAACCAAGTTCACTCCAAGCTTAGAGCATGTTTGTTCAAACCGTGTCTTAGTGTTTTATTGTGTTTTACCATGGTTTAAATGGTTCATTGATGTTTCTAAGGCACTTTTTAGCCTTTAAATACCATAGTTTAACATTTACACAACATACCAAGGTTTGGGGTATTTCAATCTACCCCCTTAAAAGAACTTCGTCCTCGAAGTTCATTTCCACGGCATTGGATTAGATATGGGAATTACTTTAAAATAAACTTCCATTACCAAACACTCTTTACATCCAACCTCGGACTTGACGGTCCGGGCAACATATCCCATCCATACATAACACCTCGTAACATACTTACATGATTACCTCGGACTCTATGGTCCGGGTACCTTAATCGTATTATATTACATAATAATTCTTAGACTCTCAGGTCTGGGTAACATAACAACAGTTAGACTCATAGGTCTAAAATAATATTTTACTCATACCACACAACATGTCTTAGCATGTATAACAAACAGAAATGCCTTTTCCATCTTCCATGGGCTCCAATCCCATGTGAGTACATATACACTGTGATCCCGCAGAACCCGGTCGCGATGGACACCTTCTGGTCCCCGTTCCTTTGGGAGGTCAAAACAATCACATACATTTTAAAATATATACTTCTCATGTCACCGGTCTGAAGACAAAGGCTCATACGTCCTCAGCTCATGAGCAAGTATTACAAAATATTCTTTACTAGGTTAAGTATATAAGAGAATCCTTTATTCAAAATATGAATCGACCGTTTTGGAAATATCAATTGAAAATTCTTTTTGAAAACGCAACACAACTCCAAGTCCAATTATGCTCTTTGTATCTTTCTTAAAATAGTTATTTATGGCCACTTCAGGGAGCTTCAAGAGTCAACCCTGATGTGATCAGCATCAGTGTTGAACTATCTTTCCACCCCAATTGTGCTCGGCTTCCCTTGATCTCATGATAATCAAGTTTCACCTCCCACTTCATTTTCAACCAACAACTAATTCGAGCATATCCCATTTTCTATCTTTAAATCCTTCTAGTCAAATCATACATCTCCAAGGGATAGAACTCCATCTATCAATCATCACCCAAATCCAACTTAATTTAAGTTACTAGGGAATTTAATTCTCACTAGGTTCTATGTCGGTCTCATACCCCTTCATAAATCACAACACTGTATATATATATACATATTTTTTTTATCAAAATACAATACATGGTTTACATTTATGCACCGTCGGGGTTTTAGTTCCCCGGGAGTTTCTTTACTCCCTTCCACTTGTACTCTTACACACCACTGTTAACAAATAAACACACTTCCACAATGGTATTCGCATCTTCTGTGCGCAATTACCACAATTTAACCATGAATGAATGCGTATGTTTATATAACACACGCGCCAACCATCATAGCGAATCATTTTGTGCTATGCACAACATAGTTCACGTACACTTGTACGGTAAAACACACTAAGTGGTTTTGCGCTCTACCCCCCTTAAAAGGGATTACGCCCACGTAATCAATCACTACACCTTGGCTTAAAATGTTCTGCCGTCGTGAAGTGTTTCAACTTTCACGCGGTCTATTACACAATGGATTCTGATTAGAGGATCTTAACCATATTAGCGGTTTAGTTCCTAAACTAAGAATTCTCATTGGAGTTTGTTTAAACTCTTAGTTGTTTCGATTCTGGCCTGGAGGCCTCTAGGCATTAATAATTAGCCATTCACTCATGTTTACCATGCACATTCAACACTTGAATTACTGGCTTACTAGTTTCTGCTGCGAAACTCTAATAACTGTAGAGCTTAGTTGCCCCATTTGTTATTCTTACAGTATTGTACATCCCCGATTGTCACTTTCATCATGGTAACAATGGTTTCTCAACCGACGTGTGGTATCTCTTACCGTGAGCGAATTCGGTGAGTTATAAACTTTCTATCCACTTCCATAACAATCTACTGTGTATACAGTTATGTATTTCACAATGATTGACTTGTTCCCTTCCGACTGACTGTCGGTTTGGATTGAGCTACTACCTAGTGTGTAGTGTTCTCTCAGCTATTTACAACATTTGGGGTATATTCCATACCGATATTGGCAGTTAGTGTACTGTAGTCACTTACTGTTAATCATGTCTCCACATTTGGTTTTGTACAGTACTCTTTTATTGGTGCGGCCTTGCATTTCCTATGCATCGGCCATTATAACATTATTCCTCCATAATTAACATGTTCCTGATTCTAGCTATCCCACTTGATCATTACTGCGTAAGGATACCAAAACACTCAGTCGTACAGAGTGCAGAGGCGTAAACTCTTGACAGTAATCCCTTATGCGATTCGCCATGGAATTCACACTGAGTTCCTCATCACACAGTACTACCACTGGCTTATTGCCCAGTCTGTTAACATCGCTTATCTTGCATCTCTACTAAGTTTAACTCATAACTGGTCTTATCTGCCACTTGTCATTCAACTATACTATACAACGGTCGCTTACTGCGCACCGGCTTATTGCATAACATAACACTAACTTGCATGGTATTACTGTCACATTAATTTCCACACGTTACTTACATTATTCACATTATGGTTCGTCATTCATTTGGATGACTACCGAATGTTCCTTGAGCGTTGCTCACTCGAGTCACAAACCGGTGTTACTTAGCTCGGTGCTTCACTTTATACACACATACTACTAAGCTAACTGCTCTCTTTCAATAATAACGTCGTCCATCCTTAACATATTTCTTGAACTTGATTCACATAACTACGCTCCTGCGGTCTCAAATATCGAGAGGTATCCCCACTCTTAATGCAGTGGTTCGTTCTCCGCTCTATCACTTGTATAACATAAACTTCTGCAATCAATCTAATTTACATAACACATTTTCTTTGTGGCTTATAAGCCTTACTGCCCTGAGCTGCGCTCATTGTAGGCTGTCCACATACATGTACTTCTTGTACAACATTACATAGTTTGGATATTATATTGAGCTCCATGACAAGGTCGTTGCATTCCGTTTCCTTTCATGGGATGCCCCTTAGGTTTGTCAGTCCGTCTCCTGACAACTTATGTCTAAACTGGGTGTTAGTTTCAACCTTGTGCTTCTGTGATGCATTTCGTTCAACAGTTGGTGATGCGAACACCCTTAAGGATTGCTCCTGGGTGTTGCTAAGTCATGCCATTACATCTGGTTCACACTTATTGGTACATTCCGTTAGCCACGCCTTTTGCGTTCTTAACTGGTTATTATCTTCTTCTGTGAAGATCAACATTTCCTGATAGTGTAGGTACTCATTTTGGGAGTTTCATCCCATTAATTGCACATTAATGTGTCCACATTAGGCTGGGTCACCATTCCAGCTATCATGTTTATCCCTGAGGATCCTTAAGTCATATACGATGTCTTTACATTCAGTTAGTGCACTTTGCACCTCCTGACTCTTAAACATTTCCTTGAAAGGAATTCACTAATTCCTTTAGTCTCGTTAACTTAACTGAGTTCCTTAACTTCAACCATTCATGGTAATCCTTAGTTCTTGTTTGATTTATACTGCTGACTGTAGACGGAGTCGACTACTTCCCGTGTATCGGACTCCACTCGTATACATATGTGGGGTACCATACTGATACATTGCTACTTACCCAACTAACCCATAAGTAGGTCTGTCAGGCCCACAAGCTCCTATCGGAGTGCGGTCGTCCCACAATTCAGTTGGTACACTCGTAGTGTCCGTCACACTCCTAGGTGAAGCATTTGTTGTCAACTCCCTTATATTGTCCCGTGACAATATTCTTCCGCTTCCCGAACTTAATCGAGGGAAAGTTTATCCACTGTTGTATCCTTGTCAACTGTCCTTGGTCTTACTGGTTTGGTGTAGAAGAAGGTTAGAAAGAAGTGTTGGTTTGAAAGAAAATTTGGTTTTGAAAAGGAAGGAGTTTGAATAAATCTGAGTTTGAAAGAAAATTTTCATGGTTTCACAACATCTCTTACCTTAGCCAAGTCTAGCTTGCTGACTGGTGTACTTACAATTACAGAGGTTAGGCTAACAGACCCTTCCACTGTTATGACGATCATATTTAACTTTATGGTACTTTACCAAGTACTTTGTAGTGGTTATAAATTTCCCGAACAGCCCTGTTATAGCAGCACTTGCTATGGCAAGTGCGCCATGCTAACTGGCCATCGGTTTAACACATACCGGTTGTGGTATTGTTTTTACCCATACTGTCACCAGTGGCCTTGTTGGCCCTCACTGATCTTACTGCCTTGATAATAACTCTTCTAGGCGACTTTTCATTGTCTTCACATGACGATCATCAACTAGGGTGTTTCTCATTCGGGAGACCCCTTTTTTAGTATTGTATTGTAGCCCGTTCCACATATTGGGCACTACGTTGTAGTTCCCTTGTCGGTTGGTATACCGTTGGTGTATTATTTATCAACTGTGGTCCCGTAGACACTCGTCTCGGGTTTCACTAATCCACTTCTTGCCTGTTGCACGGTCGGTGCGTTGCAAGCTGGTTATCCTCGACTGCTCGGCATGTCGACCCAGGTTGCCGGAAATTCTATTCTTCTATACACTGATTCCTCGCTATGAAATGCAGTTAACACTGTTCAGATGGAAACCGTCTCCGGGATTCCCAGTTTTTGGGATCTACCGTATGACAGGTTTTCCGTACTTTAAAGGTATTTAATAACAGCCAGATCGGGTATTCCCGAGTAGGAGTAGACTTCCATCTCTCTGGCGTTGTTTCCCCAAGTTATATAACAGGGATTGTGGAGGGCGGGATGGATATTGTAGGTTTCCAGTACACACTGGTAATACCTAACTAGCGTATCTCTCACGCTATCACTCAACCCTTAACCCAAAGCACTAAAATCCTAACTCGGTACTTCCTAAGCTCGGTAATTCAGTCATCAGAGCGATACTTCGCTCTGATACCACTTTTTGGAACACCCCAACCAACATTAACATACTTACAATAAACTGCAGCGGAAAAACAATCCTCATCACATTACTTAACTCGTTGGTGCTACACGCCGTTAGCCACCCACGTGGCTAACAAGGCTAATACGTATACATTGTACCGGTCTGATGGGCTAAATTCCCGAGCGACTACATTATTATCCCTTCCATTAACACACGACATACGCGTACCTTCCTGCTGTACCGAGTATTTATAAACTGATGCCGATGACAATTTCGGTCTTACTACACCTACTGTACATATACAATTTAAATAATTACCCATGTACATCGACTACCCCGTCCTACTCTCGAACGGCTCCAGCTCTTGTACCTGAAATAGGAAAGAAGAGAAAGGGTGGCCCCCAAGGGGCTCAGCACCTTTACTGGTATGGTAATCCCGCAGCCCACACGCTACCGGGCCACGCACAACTAATTGTCGTCTTAGCATGCGATTGATTATATTTAAATCATGTATGCAACTGTAAACACACAACACAAACATTTCGCCTCAATGGCTCAACAAACGGATAATGCATCCTTACTTGATAAGTCACTCATGGTATTTTTAATACCCAG
>CM041778.1:190818214-190841041 GCA_023374045.1 Limonium bicolor | reverse complement strand
TAAGGGAATTATCATCCTTTGGCTAGGATAAGCAAAGACTTTAAAATATTTAGCCCTTTCAAAAGGGAATGTTTTTATTAAAGGAACCATTGGTTTCTTTATGAAGACATCAGGGGATTCATCATCAAGATACATCTTTTCAAGGCTTATGTTCCAGAATTGCCAATTTGTCAGAAGGAAGATACTTGTGGGACTTTGATTGCACTGTACCAACTTTCTTTTTGAGTTCATTTTTCTTTGTAATAGCTAAAAGAAAAAGAACTTGTGGGACTAGAAGATAGGAGAAGGGAAGAAATAGAAAGAATGAGGAAAGAATGTAAATTTCAATTTTTCTTTTTGTAAGTTCCACTTTTTTAAGTAGCAAAAAGTAGAACTTGTGGGACTGATGACAAGGGCAAGAATATGACGAAGACAAGAGGGTCAAAACGGTCCAGGCCGCAGATTCCGATCCAGACCCCGGGCCCCCTTCAAAACCTTGTTCCGGCTCCACACTCTATGATCAGGTTCTGTGTTCCGGCCCCGTACTCCATGACCGGATCCCGCGCCTTACACTTTGGGACCGGAAGGCTTTATAAGGAAAGAAGTGCCAAAACTAGGGGGAGAGCTCCAAGAAAATGGTATCACATGTACAAAGGTTAAGAGGAAGACTTCACCCTAGAAAGTCTATAAATAGAGATAGGAGGCTCACTTGTAAGGGGACACAAGATTAGAAGAGAGAGAAAACACTAAGAGAGCTCTCTAAAATTGTAATATCAAAGAAAGGAATAAAGATATTGTCTAGAAGTGGATGTAGGCTGGATTATTGGCTGAACCACTATAACTCTCGGAGTTCTGTACGTTTATGAGATTAGAGGAACCAAATAGGTATTTTCATTTACGAAATAATTTATTGCATTGGCTGCTTCTTCCTTGATTAAAAATTGCAAGTGATCAGAGATATTTAGTCCCATCCATTCCACTAATCCTATCTTCAAACTTGACACCAAAAAGCCTACAAACATAGCCCATAAGATGTAGCACCTCATTTATACCCAATCACCGAGCAATCATTGAGCACATCTTCAAATGTCTACAAATACTTGCTTAGTTCATTTGCCACTCACAATCATCACTTCACATCTTATAAAATGGCACAAACTCCACAAAGCTCCTACAGATCAAATGAGAAAACGGTCCATTCCACCATTCTCAAATTCATGTTTACAAAACATCCAAAGAAATACGTCGCCTAAAGCTATGTCCAACCAAACTCCGACTCATTCACAGCTTGGTCTAGAACCTCAAGTGGTACTTCATCCTAGTCTCGAACTCCTTACTGCATGGAGTTCACAGTAGATTCTGAGGAATCAGACCACCATAGCTGAATCACCCTTGTTCAAAGCTTTTTCGGAGGATGAACCTTATGCCCTAGATGTCACCGAATAGGATACCCAAACACGTTACTCTATCTAGCATATCTTGATCATAGTTGTAGTTTGTAATCTAAGGAATGTCATGGCCTTTTCAATAAATTAAGTTATGTACTTGCTCCCTATTTTTGCTGTATGGCAAAGGGAGAAAGAAAGATATGTACTTGTGACCTATGACTATTTTCCTTGTATTATGTAACCATCTTAATGAAGAAACTCTCTACTATGGTTATAGTATAAAAGCTGTCATTTGTTGTTCAGATTAATCTTTCAACCTTTAACAAACTCAGGGGGAATTTTTCTTGGGGGGAATCTCTCAAATTTTTAAGTTGCCAAGTACATATGATTTCGTATAGGTTGCCATCATCAAAAATTGGGAAATTGTTAAGTTAAGATCCTTTAGTTTTGATGATAGCATACCTTGTATTGTATATTGAACATGTTTATTGAGCCTTGAAATTTAGATAGACATGCTAAGGAGTGGCTTGCACACAAGGTTGCAAGTGCACTCAATTCATGACATGTGCCCAACCGGTCGGGCACTTGTCTAGGAGAGCTAACGATAGAACTTCTAGCATATACAAGAAGTTAGGCATCACACGAAGATATCTCTTATGCTTCAGGAGTAAATCAAAGACAAAGACTGCAAGAAGATTGACATACTCATTCAGACTCACACATCCTCATATTCAACTAGCACACGACAAGAATATAACTTATTAGTGTCCAAATGGACAAGATAAGTAAAGGGATACTTATCAGAACAATTACATAGCCATAATGAAGTCTAAAGGAGCATTTATGAGCATTAATGAGCCAGACAAGATCAGACAAGTTGAGTACACAAGTTGTGCTTGACCAATCGAGAGAGCTGTCGCCGACGTGTTCAATCACAAGGCGACAAGTGTTCTGACAAATCCAAATCAAGTTGAAGCCTCTCTGCAATGCTAGTGTGGTTGTTATGTAAAAGGTAGAAACTGTAATTGACTCCTTGAGTCTAGTAGTTTATAGGACGGTAGTTACATCTTAACTAACCGTATATATACTTGCATTTATGTCATATGTAAGTAAGTCTGTACAAGAGAGAAAAAGGATTTGAGTAAGGAATCTGAGTAAGTGTGAATCAGAGTTAAGTGTGTGTAAAGACTAGAGAGTTGGTGAGCTGGTTAGGATTGGTTGTGTGACAACACTTTGTAATTGGTAGACTGATCAGTCGGAGAGTGGTTGGGGAACCATAGGCCAGCAATCAAGAGAGGGTAGAAGACTTTGGGATAAAGTCCTAAACTATTCCGGAATCCATGTGTGGGGCAAGGGAGAGTGAGTGAATTTTTGTGTGTAAATTCTCAATCGAAATGGTGTTTCTAGTTTAAGTTTATCTCGTGTCTTTCCTTAATAATCAAATTTTATTTGAGTCAACGATAAGTCCACGATCAATCGGGGACGCATCAGGAGCGCTAGCTAGTTTTAGTCGGCTTTGTGTCGACGATTTTCTCTAGGCTAACATCCCTTAGGATAACCTTGGTCTTTGAGTTCTTTGTAGTCTTGGGTGTCATGATTGATCAAGGGTTTCTGGATATTAGTACTTTTCGATCGAGAGTTCTTGAGCGAGGCTGAGAGGTAAGGGTTTTTTAGCACAAAGCTCACTAGAGTGTTTGTAAGAGAGAAAAGGAGTCGATTGTATGCTCAGAGATTTAGAGAGAGTGGAGGAAATAGTGTGACGAGAGTGGAACTCTCATCGCCCTTTTATAGACATCGAGCAACGGTCGGTGACCGTTCCTCGTCCGCTCGCTGATATGTCCCAACGGTAGTATTCACAACAGGCAGTGTTCATGACTGACAGTCATCGATCCATTGAAGGTTTCCCGTTTCTCTCCGTTGCATTTTTCTTACTTTTATGACATGGATGACATATCTATTTCAAGTAGTCATCTGACATAACGTTCTTGCATTAAACTATACACTGACCATTGAACGACATACTTGAGGTGTTGCTCACATGTTGGTGACCGATCATGGGAGTCAAAAGATAGCCTAATCGTGATTAATGAAAATCACTCCAAGATCATGAATAATCTTGTTGAACTTTTCTCTACTTAGTGGTTTAGTAAAGATGTCTGCTAGTTGGTTTTGGGTTGGAATGTACTTTAAACCAACTAATTCTTTTTCACAACAATCTCTAAGAAAATGATGTCTAATGTCAATGTGTTTAGTACGAGAATGATGTACTGGATTTTTGGAGATAGATATGGCACTAGTCTTATCACACATAATGGGTAGTGTACCTATTTTAACACCGTAGTTACCAATTTGTTGTTTGAGCCACAATAGTTGAGCACAACAGCTGACCGCAGCTATGTATTCTGATTCAGCCGTTGAGATTACTGCTTTGTTATTTCTTTGATCCTCATACGATCAAACATGATCCTACAAAGAATGCTATCCCTGACGTGCTCTTTTGATCGGTTATAGAACCCCCATATTCTGCATCTGAAAATCCTACAATATTGTAGTTAGTGAATTTTGGATAAAAGAAACCAAGATTCATGGACCCTTGGACCCTTTGAGATAACATAGGATTCTTTTCACAGCTGTGAGATGACTCTATCTTGGATCTGCTTGAAACCTGGCACATAAGCAAACACTATACATAATGTCTAGTCTACTAGCAGTTAGGTATAGTAGAGAACCAATCATCTCTCTATAAGATTGCTGGTCAACCGGTTAATCACCAATCGTGATGCCCATCTTTGTGCCAACTGTCATTGGTGTGTCAAAAGGTTTACATGCCTCCATTCCAAATCTTTTCAATAGATCCTTTACGTAATTTCGTTGTGATATGATGGTCCCTTCATTATCCTGCTTGACTTGAAGTCCTAAAAAGATCTTCAATGCTCCTAGATCACTCATCTAAAACTCTCTTTTCATCAATGGTTCGAATTTCTTGCAATACTTCTCATCAGAGGCTCCAAAGATTATGTCGTCAACATATACTTGCACTATTAGGAAATCCTTTTTGTTGTTGTATACAAATAGGGTTTTGTCAACCTTACCTCTTTTGAAGTCATTTTCCAATAGATAGGATGACAGGTGGTCATACCATGATCTTAGAGCTTGTTTGAGCCTATAAAGAGCTTTGTCAAGCTTGAGCACCATGTCTTTCCCTTCTTGTGTCTCAAAACCTGGAGGTTGTTCAACATATACTTCTTCTTTGACATACCCGTTGAGAAGCGCACTCTTGATGTCAAGTTGAAAAATTTTGATTCCATTATGTGCAGCAAATGCAATCAGTAATCGGATGGACTCCATCCTTGCTACTGGAGCAAAGGTTTCTTAGAAATTTATCCCTTTTTGTTGATGATATCCATGTGCTACCAAACGAGCCTTGTTTCTAATGACTTCTCCCATCTCATTTAGCTTGTTCCTAAAGACCCATTATCAACCAAGTATCCCTTGATGTGTGGGATGAGGCACAAGATTCCAGACTTTACATCTTTCAAACTGATTTAATTCCCCTTGCATTGCTTTAATTCAGTTTGAGTCTTGAAGAGCTTCTTTGATGTTTTGGGTTTGATGGGTGCAACTGTAGTTGAAAAGGCTAAGAAATCACGAGTTTGTGCTTTGGTTTGAATTTCCTTGGAGATATCTGATATGATGTTCTCCAATGGGTGATCTTTATACAGAATTCATGATTGATGAAAGGTTGATGGTGATAGATGATCTTCGACATGATTTTTTCCTTCGTCGACTTGTTGTTGACCTGTTGCTGACTGTTGGGCAAGTTTTCATTAGTTGGTGTATTCATCTTTGGGATTGTCTGTGTGATCTTGTCCAGCTAGATCAAATCCAAAAGCTTCATCTTCTTCAGGTTCTTTGACCTTATGGATTTCAGCCTCATCAAAGACCACATGTACACTCTCTTCTACTATCAGAGTCCTCTTGTTGTAGATTTTGTATGCCCGACTTCTTCCTGAGAACCCAAGGAAGATGGCCAGATCACTCTTGGCATCAAACTTTCCTAAGGAATTCTTATCATTGTTATGGACATAACACTTAATACCAAAGATTCTGAAGTGACTTATGCTTGGTTTTCTCCCCTTGATCAGCTCGTAGGATGTTTCATTGAGGATTGGTCGAGTGAGCGTTCTATTGGTGATGTAACAAGCAGTTGCTACAGCTTCAGCCCAGCAGACTTGAGGAATACTGTTCCCCAAAAGCATGGCTCTAGTTACCTCTTGTAATGTTCTATTCTTACGCTCAACTACCCCATTTTGCTAAGGTGTTTTAAGTGTTGAATATGTATGATTGATTCCATGTTGTTTACACATTTCCATGAATTGTTGATTTTCAAACTCTGACCCCATGATCAGACCGAAGGGCCTTGATTTTAAGATTGAGTTGTACTTGGATTTTTCCTGCAAAGTCTTAAAATTTCTCAAAGACTTCGTCTTTGGAAGCAATAAAGATTGTCCATACAAATTGTGAGTAGTCATCAACAATCACAAACACATACCAATTTCCTTCAAAACTTCTCCTTCTCATTGGTCCACATAAGTCCATATGAAGTAGTTCAAGTGGCTTGGATGTACCTACCATGTTATTTGATTTAAAAGAAGTCTTAGTTGTTTGCTTCTTACACACATCACAAAGGTTGGTCTCAAATTTCTTAATCTCAGGGAGACCTCTTACCAACTGTTTCTTGACTAGTTTTCTTAGCAAGGATACACTAACATGCCCTAATCTTTTGTGCCATAGTGTGGAGTCATCTATTGATGTAGTCAAACATGGAAGATTTAGACTGTTAATATCCTCCAGACTAGTCATATACATTTTTCCATCTTTTACACTTTAACAACTCCTTTCCGTCACTCAGACTTACTATGCTAATGTGTAAAATAGAAGTAGACTGAGTTGCCTTTGTCACAAATTTGAGATACACTGAGCAAGTTAAATTTTAAACCATTAACTAAACTGACATCATCAATGACATAATCTGAAGTAAAACCAACCTTACCTACACCGACGATTTTTCCATTTTTGTTGTTGCCAAAGGAAACGGTTCCTTGGCTTCCTAGTTCGAGTGAGAAGAATTACCACTTGTCTCCTGTCATATGTTTAGAGCACCCACTGTCAATGTAGCAGCAGGGGTCCCTTCCCACTCGATTCTGCGCTTAACAAGTTAGTAGTGTGGGGTTAGGGTCCCCAAAAAGTTTGGACCCATTTCCACCAACAGACATTGTTCTAGGATCACTCTTGACTACCCATTTTAGCCCTATTTTTCTTGAGCTGCCAATGCCTCATAAATAATGTTCTATATCATTTAGCTTCATGCTGACTGGGTTGTCTGCACAGGTGGCAGACACCTCTACGACTGGTTCCCAATTGGTACCCGACCGGTCGTTTGTTTTTCCACATGGGTGTCCTAGCATCAGTTTCTAGTTTTACATGTTTTCTTTTATGGAAGCTAGTTCTTTTTCCTTTATGTTAAGTGTAGCAATCAATTCATTGATTTCAGATTGTTTCCCTAACTTCATTTTTTCATGGACATCAAGAATTACACTATAGTCAGTTTACAGTTTCTTGAGTGCAATCGTGAGATTTACTACGATATCCTTGTCTGAATTTTTCTCTAGTTTTTCATTTTCCTCTAAGAGTTCTTTATTTTCATTTTCCAACGCCTCTAGTTGATCAACTAATATAAGAGAAAACTTTCTGAGTCCTAGAAGTTTAGCTTTTTGAATTTTCTTTCTAAGTTGAGAGTAGTTTACCTTGTTTTGTTCCTCTTCCTCCTCTGATTCTGACATTTCCTTGTCTTTGGCCATCAGGCAAACTTCTTCAAGGCACAGGTGAGCCTTTTCATCTCCTGAGAGATCGCTGTCTGAGGTTTGATTGTTGTCACTTAGTTCTGAGTCACCCCATACAGCAATGAAGGCTTCTTTTTTGGCCTTTTGTTGAATGATCTTTGGACAGGTTTCCCGGTCATGTTGTTGTCCTCTCGGGGTTTGAGAACAGTCTTTGATAAGGTACCCACTTTTTGAACACCCAAAGTACTTGTCATTGTTCTTCCTTTGATGATCGTCAGACTCCATGGGCTCCTTGCCTTTTCTCATGTTGTTTCTTATGAACTTTTGAAAGTTCTCTTAGCATAGAAGACCATCTCATCATCATCTTCCCCTGACTTGGATTTTTCATTCTCGTCTACCTAAAGGGCTATGCCTTTTCCTCTCTCCCTTGTTGAGCTTTCTGAGCTTTTTTGTTGTAATTTTAACTCAAACGCCATTAAGTATCCTAGCATGTCTGCAGAGAAATCTTAGAGAGATCATGGACTTCTTGCATGGCATTGACTTTGCTATCGAAGGATGCAGGAAGTGATCTGAGGAATTTCTGAATTTGATCCTCATTTGAGATAGTTCTTCCGAGCACTAGAATTTTGTTGATCAGCTTGGTGAACCTAGTGTGCATTTCAGAGATGCTCCTGTGAGCCTCGATTTTAAACCCTATCCATGTTGGATTAAAGTTGATTAGGATCTAACCGGGTGTTTTAGGTCCACTATAGCCTAAGATTAATAACTATGTCATATAACAATAATTATTAAAAACCTAAGCTAGCCCACTGGAAACCTATATGAGTCGCCACCTAATTTTAAACCTAGATCAAATTAGGAAAGGAGAGTTCGGGTTCGGGGGCCGATATTCGACTTAATTTAGGGTTCAATTACTTTCATTAACCCCTCCTAGGTCGTTTTTCTCTACTTGGTTTAATTACGGCTTTCTACAAAGTTGCTTTTGTTAACCTAGGTGCGCGCTTCTGTTTTTGTGTTTTTTAGCATTTTTTTGACAGAAAATTAAAGTGGAAATTAAAAATTACCTAACTAGGTTTCGGAAGCAGAATTAGGTCAAATTTGTTTCCGTCCGTGGCCACGGACCTATTGTCCGAGACCACGGACCCCTAGTTAACCTATATGAAATAAAAGTCGAATTAAAAAAAAACAGAAAGTTGTAAAGTCCGGGCCACGGACAGGCCGTCCGTTGGGCCCGGACGTTTTAGAAAAACCTAAATTTCTTCAAATTTAAAAATCTCGCCGCCGTCCGTGGGTGTCCGAGCTTACGGACAGGGAGTCCGGGACCCCGGACACTAGTCCGTGGGTGCGGATAGCCCTCGGACGGCGGCTTTGAGGCTGTGTCCCGAAGGTGTTTTCGGCTCAAAATTTTATGGGTGCGTAGCCTGAAAGGTGTACAATACGTTAGTGGTCGAAAGTTCTCAATTTGAATTCGAATTATGCACGCAACTTGGTAAACAAGTATTGGACAGAAGCTTGATAAACAGCAATACAGAAGCGTACGAAGGTTAGTTTTGAGCCCAAATTTTGAGGCAAGACAGATAATACCGTGGTGATTGGGGAAGTGGAGTTTCTACCTGTTTTACTTCGGATTCACAACGTTTCTTCACACCGGGATTCGTCGAGTGCTCGTTGATGGTAGACCCGAGAGGATTTGCGCCCAAGCTTCTGGTTGTGGTTGTTCTTGCTGTTCTTCACGTTTTGAGGTGTTTTTGTGGTTTTTTGATGATTATTGGTGCTTTGGGAATTGGAAACGTGTTTTTAGATGGTGATTTCGGGGGATTTTCGGTATGATTTGGGTGGCCGGGCGTTGGAAAACGTGAGAGAGAGAGAGGAGGCTGTGTTTTCTGACTCCTAGTGTCTTGAGCATATGAAGTTCTGATTTTTTCCAAAAACCTATCCCCTTATATAGACTTTCTTAAAGATAAAGAAAATCTAGTAAAAGTAAGATTTTTTGATATTTAATTAAGTGACTCCCAAATGAATTTTGCATGTGAATTTTAACCACATGTCAAGGATGGATATTACGAATTTTCTGAGGTGGAACCGAATTTTTTAATGTTGGAATATTTTTAAATTGAATTTCTCGTTAGATTCAGTCAGAAATTGCTAGAAAATTATTGGAAATTCGAAAAAATCAAAATTCCCAACCCATATGCTTAGAATGTCATCCTCTATCATGGGTTAATATCAAAGCATTTCAAGTTTGATTTGGCATCCTTTGGAGGAGAGAGAAAGCTCATAGGAGGTCTTAGGAGCCTTTAAAGATTACCAAAACGCCCCCTGAAAGTGACGAAGCTGCTCCCCATGCCATGAAACGCGCCAATCGAGCCGGAGATTCCTCACTGCTTGATTAAAATGCCCTCACAACACCAGTACCTCGTAGACCCTAGCCAGGGGGGTCAAAATTTTGGGTATAACAGCTCCTTTTTTCCTTTTTGAATAGCTCCTAGTAAGTAAGCAGCAGTTCAGGGCGAGTCTTCTTGATCGCATCATTTCCTTCATAGGTAACTTCAAGAGTTTTCCATCTCCTTGGCTATTTTAGCTTATGCCACCTTAGAGTACTACTCAGGTAGTAATGCACAATGCAAGATTCTTACTGCTTGAGCATTGAATATCAGCTTCTTGATTTAATCATCATCAATCGACTGATATGTCTTGTCCTTGAGCATCTTGGAAGGTTGTATTCACCACGTGATATGACCCTTCAAATCCTTGGATCATCAGACTTGATGTGGAACTCCATCTTGTTCTTCTAGTGAGTGTAGTTGTCTTCATTGAGAAGTGGTGGTCGATTTGGTGCAGAACCTTCTTCTGACGTCAGTAGGTTTGAATGAGACATTTCGATCGTCTTCCAAAGCAGTTTATGTTTCTAGAAGAAACCTGCTTTGATACCAATTGAAACTGATTGGTGCTCCTGATGCATCCCCGATTGATCGTGATGTATCATTGTCCTATGTGAACTATTTGATACTTGAGGAAAAGCACTTAATAAACTCAAACTTGAAACTCCTTTTTGATTGAGAATTTACACACAGAGTTTCACTCAATCTCTCTCGCCCTACCTAAGGACTCCAGGACAGTTTAGGAATTTATCCCTAAGTTCTCTACCCTCGCCTGACAGTCGGCCTACAATTTCCCAACCATTCCCCAACTGATCAGTCTATCAAATACACAAAGTATTAACTCTCAGATCCAGTCCTATCCAGCTTAACTACTCCCTAGCACTTACACACACATTAGTTTGACTCACACTTGCTCTTCTTATCTCTCTCTTTTATCTTTTTGCCAAGTTATGTTTCATAGGATATTATACTCGTATTTATACAAGTTAGTTAAGATATAACTAATAGTCTATGATCTTCTAGACTCTAGGAGTCGATTGCTTCTCCATCCCCTAGCAGAATAGTCACGCTCGAATGTAGGTTAATCTTCAACTTGATCTGTAGCCGTCAAGACACATGTTGCCTTGTGATTGGACACGTTGGCGGCAAACACTCAAGTGGTCGGTCACCACTAGCACTCTCCACTTGCCTGAACTTGTCTGCTTGTTTAATGCTGATAAATGTTCTCTTAGACTTCATTATGGCTACATAATGAATGCTTCTTAATGGCCCTGACTCATCTTGTTATCTTGCACATTAATGAACTATGCCTTTTGTCGTAAGCTGGTTGCTTGTGTGGATGTAAAAGTCTGCATGAGTTTGTCAAACTTCTTGAAGTATTTTGTCCTTGTATTACGTCTGATGCATGAGAGATATGGTCGTGTGGTGCTTGCTTTCTTTGTGTACTAGAATTTCTATCGGAAGCTCTCATAGACAGGTGCCCAACTGGTTGGGCACATGTCATGAACAGAGTGCGCTTGCAACCTTGCTTGCTAAGCCATTCTCTACCTATTTATCTGAATTTCAAAGCTAAACAAACATATTAGATAAATAACACAGGTTTGCTATAATCAAAACTAAAGGATCTTGACTTAACAATGCATCTCATCAATACAATGTCTAACCTCCAGATGTTGCCAGTACTATAGTTCCCAAAATATTGATTTCTTTTTCCAAACACTTTTTTCAGCATTTTTGGTAGGCGGCCCAAAGTTTTTTACTAATATTATCCACCTTCTTATAAATTTCTATACCCGACAAAGGCCGGCGCGCCATGTGGTGATCAGCTTTCCCGTCGAACTCTCACTGCTGGAAAAAAAAAGAATAAACACCGCCCCTTTAACAACGGTTAAATTGTAAATCATTTTTTTTATCATAGGCCAGACATCTTAAACAACGCTTTGCTTACAAAGCATTGTTTTCATTATCACGCCCAAAGTCAAAAACAACGCTTTGTAAGCAAAGCATTCTTTAAGAGACATGTATAAAAAACGCTTCAAGAAGGAAGCGTTTTTTATGTGTTTGGGCGCGATAACATAAAAAACGCTTCACTTATAAAGAACGCTTCTTAAGTGAAGCGTTTTTTATGTTACCTAAATTAATAAACTCTTTTCGCCCTCCAGCCCAGTCTTCTCATCAATCAAATCGCGATTGTTCCCCTACCACTCTTTGTAAACGCTCTCTGTAAACACGCTAAGCTCTCTAGCTTCTCAATCAAAACCATCCCAGAATTAAATTCATTTCGATTCCGCCGCGGCGCCTCTTCTCTTCCCCTTTCTTCCGATATCTACGCTCGCCATCTTCATCAATATTCTAGCTTCTAATCTCTGCAACCCAGCGGCCAAACTGGTGAGGCAGGCCACATGCATCGATATCAATCGTTGGCGCCTCGAGCTCTCTCGCTATCGGTAATATTGAGCTGCGAACAGTATACATATATGCTTATCGATCCTTATTTTTCATATATATACTCTTCGGTAATTAATTTTAATTTTGCAAAATCGCACGAACAAGAACATACATGCCCTGTCGCACGCACGGCGGCGCCTCTGGATTATAACCTCAACTAGTGAAAGGAACAACATACATGCGCGCTAGATCTTTCGGCTCTATTCTGTGCTGATGAGGTAATTTTGCAAACCAAACTTCTTAATCAGGAAAATACATGCTCTGTTTGTTTGGGATTAAGGCGTCTGTTTGTTTGGGATTAAGGCGTGAATTATATTGTGTGTGTATTGTTTGGGAATAATTTTGCATGCAAACCAAACTGTGGCGCGCGCATTTGTTGTTAACCTATGTGTGCTTGCAAACCAAACTTGTTAATTAGGAACATATATACTTTGTTTGTTTGGGATTAAAGGCGTGAAATAAAGTGTACGTGTGTTTGGGAATAATTTTGCATGTAGACCAATGAACTTGCTGGTTTTTACTATGTGCTGATTGTTGTTAATGAGGCTCGCATATTGTTGTACTATGTGCTGATTTTTACTTGCTGGTTATACAATTAATGGACTTGGGAATCAATGTGTAATATAATGCGTTTCGGCATGCATACAAATATAGCCACGTGGTTATATATGGCGAAATTAATTTGGTTAGATGATTATAGGGTATATTAATTAATGCTATATATTATATTATAGTATAACCTAGGGTGCAAATATTAGATGGCCATGGGATGCATTAATTAGTTACAAAGACATAGCATTACGGCAGCTTGCCTGACGTCCCCTTCCCCATATAGCTTTTACCTTAACATCCACCCAGAAGTTTATGTACATTTCTACCAATAGCAACATCAAAAACTTTTAAGTTCCTTCACATTCTTTTCAGATTTGTTATCCGGTCAAGCTAGGCATTCCAATTAACCCTCTAACGTTTTGGAAATATATCATTGGCCATATTAGAGACCTCTAGCTACTTACAACTTCTTAATTTCTTATAGTTATTATTTTAGTATCCCTTTACATTTTTTGGCTAGCGCCTATGACCTTCGATCGTTATCAACCTAAAATAAAAAAATTGAACTCGGACGGGCCCACCAACTTTATTTTCCTTCACGACCTTTCTTCTCTCCTTTTCGATTCCTTTAGTCACCTCTAACTAGTATATATGTTGTGGAAGCTTCAGTAGATCGAACAATCAGAATTGAACAGCACTGAAATATCACAGAAAAAATCAGATAAAAAGTCAGATGAATTTGGCCGATGGAGACGGTTGCTGCCTCTGTTGAAGATGAAAGTACCGACGATCATGATGATTCTTCTACTGATACAAAAGAGACAGAAGAAAAACATGGTACAAAAGAGACAGAGGCAGATATAGATGAAAGGATGAATGAGAACTCAGAAACAGAGAGGTTGAAGAAATTGGCTAAAAAGTTAAGTGAGGCTGCCACGAAGTAGAGTCCGGTGGCGATTAACGAATTACCGGCCCACTTCATGACCTTGAATGAAGAAAACGGTTTTCTAGAATAGTTATATGAGGAGGATAGGAGGAAACTTAGTCGATTATATTGTGGCATGGGGGACTATATGAAGATAAAGTGGTACCAAATCGCCCGGTTGATGAGTTTCATGTCTTATGGATGGAGATGGAGATGGAGAAGTTAGGCACTTCTCCATCTCCAGTTTCGATTGGATTCGCATCTTCTTTAGTTTTGAACATCGATAGGTCTGAGAAATCTTTAAACACTAGGGCATGAGTGTCTGTAGATTGCATGTAGTCATTTGAAATACTAGCCACACACTGTTGATGTGGGGTGCATCGTATCTTTTAAAAAAAACTAGATGAAGGTCCCTTGGAAATTAAAAAGATTGAGAGATTCCTCCTAAGTATGATTCCCCCTGAGTTTGCATGTTAAGCGACTTTAACAAATGATAGCAATAAGTGACAGTTTTTATGCATAATAAGTGAAACTTTCTACTATGGTTAAAGTATAACATAAAAGCTGTCATTTATTGTGCATAAAAGTTGTCACTTATTGCTATCAAGAAACAAATGATAGCAATAAGTGACAGCTTCTATGCACAATAAGTGACAGCTTTTATGTTATACTATAACCATAGTAGAAAGTTTCTTGATAGTAATAAGTGATAGCTTTTATGCACAATAAGTGACAGCTTTTATGTTATACTATAACCATAGTAGAAAGTTTTCTACTCAGGTTACATTATAACATTAAAGCTGTCACTTATTGTGCATAAAAGCTGTCACTTATTGCTATTATTTGTTAAAGACGCTTAGCAAGCAAACACAGGGGGAATCCTACTTAGGGGGAATCTCTCAATCTTTTTAATTGCCAAGAGATCTTCATCTAGTATTTTTTAAAAGGTATGATGCACCCCACATCAACATTGTGTGGCTAGTATTCCAATTGACTGCATGCAATCTATAGACATTCATGTCCAAGTGTTTGAAGATTCTTAGACCTATTGATGTTCAAAACTGAAAGAAGATGCGAATCCAATCGAAACTGAAGATGGAGAAGTGCCTAGCTTCTCCATCTCCATCCATAAGTCATGAAACTCATCAACTGGGCAATATGGTACCACTTTATCTTCATATAGTCCCCCATGCCACCATATAATTGACTAAGGTTCCTCTTATCCTCCTCATACAACTATTGTAGAAAACCGTTTTCTTCATTCAAGGTCATGAAGTGGGCCAGTAATTCGTTAATCTCCACTGGACTCTACTTCATGGCAGCCTCACTTAACTTTTTAGCCAATTTCTTCAACCTCTCTGTTTCCGAGTTCTCTTTCATCCTTTCATCTGTATCTGCCTCTGTCTCTTTTGTATCATGCTTTTCTTCTTCTGTTTCTTTTGTATCAGTAGAAGAATCATCATGATCGTCGGTACTTCCATCTTTAACAGAGGTAACAACTGTCTTAGCAAATTGGAAATTTCTTTTCTTCTACGTATTGTAATACTTTTCTTTTGTGTTTGAATTGGTGATTTTAATTATTTGCGCATGTTTGAATAAGTTTAAATGGTGTACTTAATTGCTTTTGTAATTCTCGCGTGCAGCTTGTTGATTTCTTCTCAATACTTATTCACAAGCCGTTCTCAAGTTTGTCAAGGAGAGCGCCCACACATGTGTTGAAAGCACTAAATTGATCAGAAGAAGTCATGAGTCATCTATCTTTTCTTTTTTCAAATGGTTGTATTGTACATGTTATGATCGAACTTGAACCATTTTTAGTAGTTTAGTTAACTAGCTAGTTACAAATGTTGTAGTTGTTCGATACTACACTTAAGCCAATGTGCGCTGGTATAATATTAATGCAAACAAAGTACTGTTGTTGATCTATTAATTAAAATTCACCAGTTTGGTTGATCTGGTATATATAATGCAAACAGGTTTTGAATGATTTTGTGATTTAATTTTATGTTATACGCAGGGTAATAAATTGTATAAAAAATAAAAATATAAAAAAAGGACTATATAAGAAACACTTATATGTATAAGCGTTTCTTATACTCTCGCGCTAAATGTCAGAAAGAACGCTTATCAATATAAGCGTTTTTTATAAAGCTTCATAAATAACGCTTATATTAAACAAGCGTTTTTTATAGTCAGACATAAAGAACACTTCAAGATGAAAGCGTTCTTTATGCCTCGTAGATTCTCGTCGTCTTACACACCTTAAAAAATGCTTTAGCGATAAGCGTTCTTTTAAATTAATGTATAAAAAACGCTTATAACACGTTCTTTAAGATGTTCGACCATTTGCGTCACTGGCATAAAAAATGTTTATAAAACGTTCCAAAAGACAAATAAAAACGTTGTTTATTCCTTTTTTTTCTAGTAGTGTCTTTCGCCATCTTTCAGTACTTATGTCCTTTTGGAAGGAATTTTTGGTGGCGCATGTACACGTATTTTTCACTATGTTTCAAGTAGATGCTACTACAAGTGTTTTCACCACAAATCGGACACGCCAATGCCCCCTTGATAAAATATCCTGAAAGATTACCATAGGCGGGGAAGTCATTGATTGTGCAGTACAACATAGCACATAAGTGGAAGTCCTTTTCGCTGAATGAGTCGTAAACCGTAGCCCCTTCATTCCATAAGAGTTGTAGATTCTCTATCAAAGGTTGTAGGAATACATCAATTTTGTTGCCTGGTTGCTTCGGACCCAATATTAACAGAGACAACAAGATGTGTCTTGGTTTCATGCATAACCAAGGTGGTAGATTATAAATAACCAAAAGCACAGGCCAGGTACTGTGTATGCTACTCAAAGTACCGTAAGGCTTCATCCCATCGATGCACAAGCCTAGCCTTAGGTTACTCGGCTCGTTACCAAAATTAGGAAATTTTGTATCTATGTTTCTCCACTATGGTGCATCAGTGGGATGTCTCAATCTGCCATCCTTCTTCCTGTGAACTGAATGCCACATAAGATTTTCTGCGTCTTTCTCAACAGAGAACAAACGCCTAAACCTTGGAATGATGGACAAGTGCCACAGTACCTTAGCCGGTCAACCTTTCTTACTACCACTGATGTCAGTTTGTTGTTTCTTCAGATAGCGTGACTCTCCATATGTTGAACATCTTTCAGCAAATTCATCCGATTTCCAAAACAACATGCATCCATTTGACAATCATGAATTTTCTGGTACTCCATACCCATTGGGCACATCAATTTTTTGCTGAGTACGTAGTCGTTGGTAACACGTTGTCCACCAGAAGAATGTTTTTCAATAATTCCAAGAGGGCAGTGAAACTTACATCGCTCTAGCCATATTTCGCTTTCTTGTTGAATAGCTTTAGGACGACACTCAACTTGCTTAACTTTGTAGGGTCACACCCAGGGTACAATGGTGTTATGGATGAATCCAACAAATTTTCATACTTGTTTGGCGTGTTAGAGTGATGTCGTTCCACATCTTCAAGCATTGTCTCAATGTCATCGTCAAATAAATCTAGCTCAACGTCAACTGTAGCGTCTTCCTGATCACCCGCAACAGTATCATCTCCGAGTTCGGTTTCTGTTTTTGCCTGACCATTATCCCTTTCGTCGGGCTTAATAACATCAACCACGCTTGGACCATGCCATCGGATTATGTCTTGGTAATCCTTTGTAAAACCGCGGTAGATCAGATGTTCCTTAACTATTTCAACCCCGCAATATCTCAAATTTTTTTGGCAGTCGATACACGGACAAAATATGTATCCCTTGTCTGAAGGTTTCAAATTGTTCGCCAACACCCTACAAAACTTATCGACTCCTTCTAAAAACTTGTTGTCCAACTTGCCGTTGTAAATCCACGAATGTTCCATCTCCTTCTATCTAATGTGAACGCAGCCATTTCATACCGTCACCCGTGACTGAGTCTTTAAATTTGTGTATCTTATCAACCTAAATCCATCCATGAGTATTAAATCCCACCGGTGAACGTGTTTTTAATATGTAATTTATTGAAAATTTCGACAGCATCTCCCTACAGCTCTTCAAATGCACGATATTACGATATTAATCAATAATATACACACCTGAAGAACAATAAAGAGATCTTGCTGAAATAATCATTAAACTACATATCAAAAACACATTCACACCCTAGGTGTGAGATTTAACAATCATGGACAGTCCCGGCAGGGACTACCCAAGATATACCTTATAGGTATATCTTGGGCAGATAACTATGTTCGATAGTTTTTCAAATACTAAATCTTGTAAATATGTAAATCTTACCTAATCTAGTAGACGATTAGCCGATGTTGAGACAATTGATGAAATACCCCAAACCTTTATATGTTGTTTAAATACTAAAATATGGTATAATAAGGCTAAAAAGTGCCTTAGAAACATTAGTGAACAATTTAAACCATAGTAAACACAATTAAATACCTTAAAGACAATATGGGCGAAAATGTGCTCCAAGCTTGGGATGATCTTGGTTAAGACTTGATGAGCTTACCAAGACCTTGTTTACATGTTAATGAACATATTAAACCAATTACCAAAGAAAACCAATGTAACACCCCAACTACAACCATACACTTAACAACACATTGCAGCGGAAAACTTAACTCATCACATTACTTAACCCAATGGTGTTACACGCCGTTAACCACCCACGTGGCTAACAAGGCTAATACATTTACATTGTATCGGTCTGATGGACTAGATTCCCGAGCGACTACACATTACTATCCCTTTCCATTAACAACAACAACATACATATACATTCCAACTGTACCGAGTATTTACAAACTAATGCCGATAACAATTTCGGTCTTACTACACCTACAATACATACACAATTTAAACGGCTACCCATGTATATACACTACCCCGTCCTACTCTCGAACGGCTTCCAGCTCCTTGTGTAACACCCCATCCAACAACACACACACTTAACAACAAACTACAGCGGAAAACATCTTCAACACATTACTTAACTTCTTGGTGTTACACGCCGTTAGCCACCCACGTGGCTAACAAGGCTAATGCATGTACCTTGTACCGGTCTGATGGGCTAAATTCCCGAGCGACTACACATTACTATCCCTTTCCATTAACAACAACAACAACATACACCTTTCAACTGTACCGAGTATTTACAAACTGATGCCGATAACAACTTCGGTCTTACTACACCTACTGTATATATATTTAACTTACATGATTACCCATGTACAATGTCTACCCCGTCCTACTCTCGAACGGCCTCCAGCTCTCTGTACCTGAAATAGGGAAAATAAGAGAAAGGGTGGCCCCCAAGGGGCTCAGCACCTTTGCTGGTATGGTAATCCCGCAGCCCACATGCTACTGGGCCACGCACAACTAATTGTCGTCTTAGCATGCGGTTGATTATATTTAAATCGTGCATGCAACTGTAAACACACAACACACAACATCTTGCCTCAATGGGCTCAATAAACGGACAATACATCCTTATTTGATAAGTCACTCATGGTATTCATTGTCCCTAGAGTGTTTCTCCTCTAATGGAGCTACTTCCTTAATAGACGACACTTACCCTTAAATCGGGTTATCCTTAAACGCCTCTTATCACAAACTGGGATTCATTTCCATGATCCACATACTCCACATTTTTCAACATATAACATGCATCCCATAACAACACATAACAACACTTTCACGTTTCAACGTGCACATAATACATCGCAATAAAAATTGCATTACAACAACATCACATAATATAACGGGAATGGTTCTCTTAGGAACCGACCCAAACATTGTTAATACACTGGTGAGCCTAGAGAATGTTGCCAGTCTCATGATAAGCTCGTTACATAACTCGTTACCGTCTCGTTAAATGAACGGATAACTTAACACAAGGTGTCTCGGATATAGTGATCCAAGCACACCGTACAAACATAACATAGTATGCCCCTGTGGCCCGACGTAAGTCAGTAATAGCCTTGGTTAAGCTAAAGGGAAGGTTGGGAACCAAATTGGAAAACAACCATAACATACAAAGAGGATCGAACCTGATATGACAACGACCCCCATACTCACACGCGTGGCCGGAACAGACCGGACTCCTCACTTCCCCCGTTAGCACTTGTTAGAAGTTCATCATTGAACTTAGTTAAACAATCACAACATTGGGTTAAGTCTTGTTAGACACACACAATGGAAGGGAGAGTCATACATTCACACACAAACATCACACACAAACATTACATAACTAACTCACGCATAGCCGTGGTTAGAACGTTCCTTAGGTCGGAAACGTTATCACCGGATACCGTTCTCCTACGTTTACCTAATAGTGGTTAGCTAGCCCTTCAAGCGCATTCGAGGTTACCGGTATCGGCACGTAAACATACAATTACAATAACGACTGTAAACTCGTTTCATGATTTATCTTATAACGTGGCAAACATACAGAAAATCATGTTGGCATACAAGCCGGTGTAATCCGGTAGGACACAGGTTGCAAGAAAACCATACCTGTCACCGGAGTCCACTTTATCGTGTCCACTTATGTTCCTCGAGCAATTCTCGAACAACTGATAACATTACACGTACTTTTATTAACATCGGGGTAACATGTTTGTTTTAAAGTCTAATGCTTATAACTTACCCCCGTTAACTTAGTTAAATAACTTGACATTTTTGACTTGTTTTACTCTCACATTTTAATACAACTTTTCACCCACTTAATTGTCATTAAAACTCACCTAACATGTCCTTAACTACTTTATAACATCATTACCTATCAATCCCCATCATTACATATCATTTTATAACCATAAACAACATTTTTGGTCCGACCGACCTTACCGACCGACCTTGCACAAGGTCGGTCCATTCCAGAACACTTTACCGTCAAAATTTTCTACTCCAACCGACCTTGTAAGTTCGGTCGCATGTTCGGTCCATTCCCGAGAGTTTCTTCCCTTTGAAAATTCAAGCCCGACCGAACTTGCCAAGTCCGGTCCCATGTTCGTCAGTTCCAGAAACTTAATCCGTACACAAAATACAAGCCCGACCGACCTCGCAAGTCCGGTCCCCAAGGTCGGTCCATTTCAGAAGCCAATTCTCGCAGGGTAAACAGGGCTCGACCGAACTTGCAAGTTCGGTCGCAAGTTCGGTCTGCCCCAGACCCTTGTTTTCCTTTTCTCATTCAACTCCAAACTTCACCCCATATCCTAGTACACCCTAACCTCATTTGGGCACTTCAAACACACCTTTAGCCATGTACTAAACTCTCTAAATCACACACCAAAACCATCTTATCATTCACAAATTCCTTACAAAATTCTTAGCACTTGGAATGTTTCCTCCTTAAGATTCCTAAGTGGTATTTCACCAATAATGACCACTATACCAAGGTGTTTCCTCTATACCTTAACATCATCTCTCAAACTTCTTTTCTTACTAACTAAACCTCCTTTTTCACATCTTACCTAAACATCACTTATTCCTTGGATATCAACATTACCTAAACCTTAAACAAACTTCTCCAAGACTTAAATACATTCTCAAAACACACATTGAATTCCTAGAACTTCCAAGATAACACCTAAATCCCTGCATCACTCTAAATCACCTTAATACATGTTTTCTTCCCAAGTAAAACATTTGTTCACCTTTAACACTTCCTAGTTCACCAAAACTTACTTAAAACACTTAGAACTTCTTACACATTTTCCAAATTTTGCCATAGCTTCTCTTGTATATACTCACATCCAAACACTTAGGTTTTACCTTATTTCATTCAAGAACACCTAAAATCCATCAAACACATTTTTATACACAAACTTCACACATTTAGCACTACATCGCAATATAGTGCATAACTTAAATTGCTTGGCACTTAGGCCCTTAAATAACATGGCTCTTAGGCCCTTAAATTGCATAAACCTTAAACACTGAATTTCCCACATAAATAATGCCTTTGACCTACAAATACACCCAACAATACATATGCCCTTAATAAACTCCTTGAGAGCATTTCACTAGGTCATTCACCTTTGGCTCCTTAGATCATTTTAACAAGCAATATAAGCTCACTTCTCCTAAGGCATTATACCACACTAGGTTAGTATATTTACCTCTTTTCCACATAAACTTCTTTCTTGTTTCCTTATAAAACCGGTAAGGTATTTGATTCCTTGTCAACTACTACACAATATACAAAAATTTAAATGAGCATACAAGCTTTAAGCTTCATCTCATTGTAAACCCTAGGTTTACATTGTTTCAAAAACACTAATGTAGTTGTTTTACCTTGATCTTTGAAGGGAATTGGAATATCTATCAAGAGAGGACTCCACCAAGTCCATGAAAGGTTGGAATGAAGCTAGAACAAAGTCACACAAAGAGCACCATTAATGGGCATTTTCGGTCAAGGTAAAAACATGGAGGAAACATGATTTTTCTTTGAGATTCCTTACCTAGAAGCAAAGGAGAGTAATAATATGTAGAAACACAAGCTCAAGCTCCATCAATGGTGGAACTCCATGGCACCGAAATGGTGGTCTTGGAATTTTAAGAAGATAGGAATGAAGAGCTTGATGAGAGGAAGAGAATGGTGGTGTTTGTTTTTGATTTGGTTAAGTGAGCTAGATTTTACAAGAGGTCAAAGCTAGAGTTTAATGGTGGTGGTGAGTATTACCGTGAGAGAACAAGAAGAAGAGAGGTTGAAGAAGAGTGGAACCGTGTGAAATGAGAAAGAAATGAGAGAATGAAGATAAACTTTGCTTTTTGAAGATATTTGTTCTTATAAAGCAAATAGTACATTAATTAGTCATTCTTTCTTTTCTTAGTAAATTAACAAGAGAGTGGTGAGTCACACACTTAAGAAAACCGGCCCCCTTTATTACATAAGGGTACTTTAGTCTTCATTTGTCAATTTAATTACTTATGATAACATATGTTACAAACTAGCTTATAAAATCACTATTCACAAAAACAAGGCACATAGAAGTGAAATTTTTGATTTCCCATTGGTATAGACTTCCAAATGTGATACTATATAGTACACATATATATTTAAGAGTAATGATGGACATTTAGCCACTCAAAACTCATTTACAAGACAATTTTTCAAAAATGTGCTTTAAGACTCCTTAAAGCACTTTTGTGTCTTAACTTGTTTTCAAGCTTGGTTTTCTTTGGTAATTGATTTAATATGTTCATTAACATATTTACATGATATAGGTATGACCATTAGGTCTTATACAAATTTATCCCAAGCTTAGAGCAC
>CM041778.1:190636445-190817714 GCA_023374045.1 Limonium bicolor | reverse complement strand
CTGCATCAAAACCCCTCGGAGTCTTAGGCAGTCCCATAACAAAGTCCATACCGACGCTCTCCCACTTCCACTCCGGAACGGGAAGAGGCTGAAGCAAACCAGCTGGTCTCTGATGCTCGGCTTTGACCTGCTGACAGGTCCGACATCTGGATACAAAGTCAGAATATCCCTCTTCATGTTGCTCCACCAGAATGTCTCCCGCAGATCCCGGTACATCTTCACACCTCCTGGGTGTACCGAGTAAGGAGCTCCATGAGCCTTCTGCATGATCTCACGTCTCAAAGTGTCATCTACAGGCACACAGACACGGTCTCGGAACCTCAGACAGCCATCCTCTGAAACCCTGAACTCAGACTCCTGACCCGCAGCTATCTCATCTCTGATTTTACCCAAACTGACATCAAGCTTCTGACTGGCCTTGATCCTGTCGATCAAGGTAGGCTGAATCTGTAATGCTGCTAACATCCCAGATCTCTCTGGTCGGACGACCCAGATACCCATGCGCTGCAACTCCAGCGCAGACCTCTGCACACCAGACAAAGCACAGACGGTCCCAGACGGACCCCTCCTACTGAGCGCATCAGCCACAACGTTCGCTCTACCAGTATGGTAGAGGATCTCCAGATCATAATCGTGCAGTAACTCCAGCCACCTCCTCTGCCTTAAGTTCAACTCCTTCTGAGTGAACAGATACTTGAGGCTCTTGTGGTCCGTATAAACTTTGCACGCTGCTCCATACAGATAGTGCCTCCAAATCTTCAGAGCAAACACCACAGCAGCTAGCTCCAGATCGTGGGTCGGGTAGTTTTTCTCATATGGCTTAAGCTGACGAGAGCCATATGCAACCACCTTCCCCTGCTGCATCAGAACACACCCAGTCCCCTATGGGACGCATCACAGAAAACCTCCAGGCCCTCGGTCCCCTCTGGAAGAGTCAAGATCGGCGCGAGTAGTCAACCTCTTCTTCAGCTCCAGAAAACACTGCTCACAGGCATCGCTCCACTCGAACTTCACATCCTTCTGAAGCAGACGAGTCAACGGAATCACCAACTTGGAGAAGCCCTCCACAAACTACGGTAGTAGCCCGCCAATCCAAGGAAGCTACGAATATCTCCAACATTAGTGGGCCTGACCCACTCGGTAATAGCCCTAATCTTCTCCGGATCCACGGAGATACCGTCCTTAGAGACCACATGTCCCAAAAACACCACCTGATCCAACCAGAACTCACACTTCTTCAGCTTCGCGTACAGCTCGTTCTCCCTCAGGGTCTGGAGAACGGTCCTCAAATGCTCCTCGTGCTCCTCAGCACTCTTGGAATACACCAAGATGTCATCAATAAATACTACAACAAACTGGTCCAAAAACGGCTTGAACACCCGGTTCATCATATCCATAAATACAGAAGGCGCATTCGTCAGCCCGAATGGCATCACTAGGAACTCGTAATGTCCTAACGAGTCCTGAAAGCGGACTTAGGCACGTCGTCTGCCTTAATCCTCAACTGATGATATCCCGACCTCAGATCGATCTTCGAAAACACCTTAGCTCCTGCTAACTGGTCGAACAAGTCATCTATGCGTGGGAGAGGATACCTATTCTTGATGGTAACCTTGTTGAGCTCCCTGTAGTCAATGCACAACCGCATGCTACCGTCCTTCTTCTTTACAAACAACACTGGTGCTCCGCAAGGCGACACACTCGGGCGAATGAAGCCCTTATCCAGCAGCTCCTGCAACTGGACCTTCAACTCCTTAAGCTCAGCAGGCGCCATCCGGTATGGGGCCTTAGAAATCGGCTGAGTCTCAGGTGCGAGCTCGATCGAGAACTCCACCTCTCTGACAGGGGGAAGCCCAGGTACGTCATCCTGGAACACATCTGGGAAGTCTCTGACTACTGGAATCTCCTCCAACTTCGCATCCTTGCGAACCTCAGGGATGTAGCACAGATATCCCTGGCATCCTTTCCTCAGAAAGCGGAACGCCTGCATCGCTGATATGACTGGCGGCGAGCACGGGAGTCCATTCCCTGCTACAATCAAACGGGGCTGACCCGGCTCCCCAAAAGTGACTCTCGAAGCGGCACAATCGATGTGGGCATGGTGCGCAGCAAGCCAATCCATGCCCAGAATCACATCAAAACTAGTCATCTCCATCGGGATGAGATCAGCACACAGAATCCTATTCTTGACTAACACAGGACTAGCTTTACATACAGAATTCAAAAGCATAGAAGAGTCCCTAACCAATGGACTATGCACACACAGCTCAACACCCAGAGGCACAACAGGCAAACCGAGCTCACCCACCAACTCAGCAGAAATAAAAGAGTGGATGGCTCCAGAGTCAAACAAACAGAAAACAGAACGAGAAGACAGCTGGAGAATACCTGTGACAACTCTGTCAGTCGATCGGTCTCTCTCTCCAGCCATCGCGTACACTCTGGCCTGGCCCTGGGGCTTCTTCTGCTCAGCCCGGTCTCGATCTCTGGACCCTGAAGCAGACTCAACGGCTCTACCTCCAGAGCTACCTCTGCTCCTCTCAGCCTGAGGGCAATCAGCAATCCTATGTCCCATGGATCCACACTTGAAACAGGCCCCGGACTTCCTGTAGCAGTCCTGACCTCTGTGAAATTTGCCACAGACCTGGCACTTCGGAGCGGGAGCTGACGAAGACGAACCACCTCTATCTCGTGCGCGGTCTCCAGAGAGCGGTCTCCAGCTCGGTCTCCAGTAGACTGCTTCTTCTGAGAAGCAGACTGATCCCTCCTATCGCTCTCATCGGACCTCTGCTTCCTCTTCTGGTCCTTCCCTCCAGACTGGCGACCTCTCAAGTCGGCCTCTACCAACAGGGCGACATCAGCAACGTCCCTGAAGGTCTTGTGACGCAGGGGCGTCACAGCAGAACGGATGTCTGGCCTCAAGCCACTCTCAAACTTCCTGGCCTTCCTATGCTCGTCAGGCTCGTGCAAACTTAGACAGACTGATGAATTGCGGACATACTCCTCAACGCTCATGTCCCGACCCTGGCGTAGTCGGTTATACTCCAGAATGCGGATCCTTGTAGACGTCGGGGTAGAACTGTTTGTTGAACTCCCCAGTGAACTGCTCCCACGTCCAAGGTTGTGGGAACTTCCCCATAACTGACCTCCACCACTCCTTGGCTTCGGCCTTGAACAGAAAGGTGGCGAAGTCCACCTTCTGCTCCTCCTCTGAGCCCATCACACGTAGCAAGTCCTCCACCTCTGACAGCCAATGACTGGCCACCTGGGGGTCTCCTGCCCCATCGAACGACGGCGGCTTCAGCTTCATGAACTCCTGAAGCGCCTTCACGTTCCTCCCTCCAGCATCTGCCCCAGCTGGGCCTGCTCCGCCAGCTTGGACCACCCCTGCAGCCATGGTCTGCATGAGCTGCGTCATAAACTGCTGAACAGCATCAGCAACATTTCCTGGAGGGTTATTTGCTCTTCTTGGCAGCATTCTGAAAGTCCAATAGCAAGCAGTTAGACTCAGACACTAACACTGACGTTCTGACTGACTGGCTAACTTAAAATCCCAGCAGATTAGAACCCAGAGCTCTGATACCACTAAATGTAACACCCCCAAACACTGGCCTAGGAGTTAGGGGTATTACACGCCGCGTATTATTACATAACAACGCAAGGCTCTAATAAACGAACTTAAACAGATAGTCAAATAAGGCCCAAACGGAAATTAAATAAAGTATAAAACAAGAGATGTTAAAACATCCCCAAAAGTCATTACAGAACCCACCAAACAGATGTCAAAAGCGGAAGCTAACAAAATATGCCCAAAGGCCCAATTCAATACAAAGGTCTCAAAAGAAGCTAAGTAACGAAGCAACTAAACTCCAGAAGCTGAGGGTAGATGATCCTCGCTAATCAATCTGCAAAAGCGTTAGAAGTAGGGGAATGAGCACACACAACTATGCCCAGTAGATGACCAACTTCATCAACCAGCATGCTCAAAACATTTACAGAATATTGACAAATCAGAAGGAGTCAAAGAATCCATAATCGTGTCAGAAATCAGAAACAGAAGTCCAATCAATAAGGGACTAAACAGAGCAGAAGCAGACAGAAGCAGAAAACAGAGTGGGACACTAGCGATCACAGCATACAGACAGAACGAGCAATCCAGCTCGTGAACAGAACGAGGAAACCTCACTCGTAAACAGAACAGGTGTAAAAACCCGTGAGCAGAACGGGGAACATCACCCGTGAACAGAAGGATCCTACATAGCGCGCTACGAGACAGCGTAACCAGCCATCCAAAGGCTCAGACATAGAGATAACTAGGTCCCAAAACAGAAGCTTAAATACAAATAAGCATATGTGCACCAAAGGCACCAGAAAGCCCATAGATAGCTTGGAAATCAGAAGGGGAAACCAACCCCGCAAACGGAAGTCAAAACGGAGCTCAAACGAGCAAGTTATGGCCAAAACAGTAGCCTGTCCGAACTTGTGTCCGGACATCGATGTTCGGACACAAGTCGAGACTCAAAACAGAGCAGAGACAGAGATGTCCGAACATCCATGTTCGGACGGATGTTCGGACGTTTTACGAAAACAGGTACGCGGAGTGTCCGAGCTTGTGTCCGGATATCAATGTTCGGACACAAGTCGAAGCAAAAACAGAGGAATGAGAAAGGGGGTGTCCGAACTTATGTCCGGACTTACAAGTTCGGACACCATTCGAAACTCGTAAGCCGGACTCGTCCTCGCCACCCGTCCGAACTTAGAAGCTCGGACAGAAGTTCGGACACATCAAACAGTTCAGAAATCCATAGCGCAGAAGGGCATGTCCGAACTTCAACGGTCGGACAGAAGTTCGGACACGCCGAATATTTAGAAAACAGAGGCGAATTTAACACAAACAGAGGCAGAACAACCAATCTGAATCAACACACACTTTTACAAAACAACCTTGGGGGTTTAAACCATTGAAATGACATTAAGCAGACATGACCACACACAAACACAAGACCAAATCATTGAGTTAATTTGCAGAACCAAACTCCCCAAGGCTGAACACACGGATCGAATCCGAAAGCCACCTACCTCGAATACAGCAGAGACGACCCACAATCCGAACAGCAGAGCCGACCAACGAACAGAATTCCCGGATGCAGAACGACAATTCACTCCCAACAACACAACTGAATAACAGACCGAAATCAGAACCCAATTCCAAATCAGAAACTGCTATTGCCCACGAAATCACAATCCGTACCTGAATCAATAGCAAAGGAAACGCAGAGGGGAGTCCGAACACAACCACGCAGAAGGATTGACGATCCTGACAATCAGACTGTAGAAACCTAAATCAGAAGAGAGTAGGCTTCCCAATTGCAGAATTTACACAAGAACAACCGACGCCCTTACCTTAACCTGAACCGGAGTGCAACGGCGAGAAGAATCCGCAGCAGAACTCGAATTGCAAGAACAAACAGCAGAACTTGGGCACTTGATTAAACGTACTTTGGAAGAGAGAGAACAGAGAAGAGAGGAGCGTATTGACGGTATTTCAAAACTGACAGAGTGAGGGGAAAGAATGAACGTGTCGTGGAAACGTGATTAGAAGAGAGGATAATTAGTGAGGAAATAAATAAATTAATGGAAGGGAAATATTGTGAGATTAATCTCACCAGAAAATAAAACGGATGGGGGAAAAGACCTCCTTGTCCCCGGCTTCTTTAATAAGGACTTCCATGTCCTAAATTCAGAATACAATAATGTAAGACCACTAGTGACGAAATAAAATATAACCAAATCTTGGGTTATAACAGAGACGGTCATTATCGGACCAGAGTATCTTGAACAAGTTCAGGCAGAAGTTCGCCAGATCCGGGCTAACATGAAGGCAGCTCAGGATAGACAGAAGTCGTACGCAGACGTGCGCAGACGTGATCTGGAGTTCGTCGTGGGCGATCAGGTATTCTTGAGAGTACCCATGAAGGGAGTGTTTCGTTTTGGCCAGAAAGGCAAAGTTGAGCCCGAAATATGTGGGGCATATGTTGTGACAGAGCGGATCGGCCCGGTAGCTTACAGACTTGATTTACCCGCCGAGCTGGGCAAGGTGCATGATGTATTTCATGTGTCCAGTTGAAGAAATATATGTCTCATCCGTCTCATGTACTTCAGCCTGAAAGGCTAACCTTAGAGCCGACCATGCGATCAGTGGAGACTCCGGTACGGATTCTGGACACTAATACTCGTGACACTCGCCATAAGTCTGTGAGACTGGTGAAGGTTCTCTGGTCTAACCAGGACGTTGAGGAGGCCACTTGGGAGCTGAAAGAAAAGATGAAGGCGAAGTACTCGTCATTGTTTACTTCTTAGCGTTTGTATGTATAGGGTACGGGGCGTACCCCTATTTAAGGGGGGTAGAGCCGTTTCGGTTATGTGTGTACGACATGTATTTGGATACATTGTCTGTGTTGTGTTGTTATATTGTTACCCTGTTATGTTACAGACCGCTGAGTCTGAATGATGTTGTGATGCTTTGTTGTTTGGACCTTGTGTCCGATGTTATGTAAAGATGTTTTAATGTTGTTATGGAAGTGTTGTTGATATGTGTTCCCGTGTTCTAATTTTTAGGATATGTGGAAGTATGAACTTTGGGGACAAAGTTCTTTTAAGGGGGGTAGATTAAAATACCCCAAACCTATTTATGTTGTTTAAACATTTAAATATGGTATATTAAGACTAAAAAGAGTCTTAGAAGCGTTAGTAAGCAATTTAAACCATTGGAAACACAAAATGTGCTTTAAGGTCAATAAGAGCCAAAATGTGCTCTAAGCTTGGGATAAGCTTGGTTAAGACCTAATGAACTTACCAAGACCTTATTTATATACTAATGAACATATTAAACCAATTAGCAAAGAAAACCAAGCTTGAAAACAAGTTAAAACACAAAATGTGCTTTAAGGAGTCTTAAAGCACATTTTTGAAAAATTGTCTTGTAAATGAGTTTTGAATGGCTAAATGTCCATCATTACTCTTTAATGAACATGTGTACTATATAGTATCACATTTGGAAGTCTATATCAATGGGAAATCAAAAATTTCACTTCTATGTGCCTTGTTTTTATGAATAGTAACTTTTATAAGCTAGTTTGTAACATATGTTATTATAAGTAATTAAATTGACAAAGACTAAACTAAAATACCCCTAAGTACTATTGGGGGCCGGTTTTAAGGTGTGGTGACTGACCACCCTTGTTAACATGTTAAGTAAATAAAAGATGACTACTTAGTTACTATTTACTTTATTAAGTACAAATATCTTCTAAAAGCAAGACTTATCTCATTCTCTCTTTCCTTCTTTCATTTCCCACCGTCTTCAACACTTCACCAACTCCATCTCCTTGCTCTCTCTCAAGGTAATACACCACCACCATCAAAACTCCATCTTTGATCTCTTGTAACACCTAGCTCACTTAACCAAATCAAAACAAACACCACCATTCTCTTAGTCTCATCAAGCTCTTCATTCCTATCTTCTCAAAACTTCAATACCACCATTTCGGTGCCATGGAGTTCCACCATTGAAGAGCTTGAGCTTATATTTCTACATATTATTGTTCTCCTTTGCTTCTAGGTAAGGAATCTCAAATAAAACTTCATTTCCTCCATGTTTTGTTGTTGACCGAAAATGCCCATTGAAGGTGCTCTTTATATGGCTTTGTTCTAGCTTCATTCCAACCTTTCAAGGACTTGGTGGAGTCCTCTCTTGATAGATATTCAAACTCTCTTCAAATACCAAGGTAAAACAACTATCTTAATGCTTTTGAAACAATGTAAAACCTAGGGTTTACAATGAGTTTAAGCTTGGAGCTTGTATACTCATTACATTGCTTGTATATTGTTTAGTAGTTGACAAGGAATCAAATACCTAGCCGATTTTAAACAAGGAAACAAGAAAGAAGTTTGTGTGAAAAGAGGTAAACATGCTAACCTAATGTGGTTTAATGCCTTAGGAGAAATGAGCTTATAATGCTTGTTAAAACTACTTAAAGAGCTAATGATAATGACCTAGTGAAATGTTCTCAAGGAGACTAGTAAAAGGACATATATGTTGTTGTATGTAATTGCAGGTCAAAGGCGTATATATTGTGGAAATTCAGTGTTTAAGAGTTATGCACCTTAAGGGCCTAAGAGCCATGCATTTTAAGGGCCTAAGTGCCATGCAATTTAAATTATGCACTATATTGTGATGTAGTGTAAATTTGGTGAACTTTGTGTGTGAGAGTGTTCTTGGTGAATTTAGGCGTTCTTGTGTGCTTAATGAGGAAAACCAAAGTGTTTTGGCTTAGTAATGTTCTAGGAGAATCCATGTCAAAATTTAGGAAATGTGCAAGAAGTTCTAAGTGTTTACATAAGGTTTGGTGAACTAGAAATGTTAGAAATGCTTAAGTATCTTACAAGAGGAGAAATAATGTCTTAAGGTGTTCTAGGTAAACAAAGGAACTTAGACATCAACTAGGGTGTAAGAGGGTAAGAAATGATGCTTGGGAGATGATGTTAAAATGAGGAGAAAGCATTTTGGGATAGTAGTTACCATAGGTGAGAAACACCATTAAGAAACCTAGTATAAATGTTACAAGTGTTGGTGAATTTTAAGAAAAATTGAGTAACAAGTTAGATAAAGAACTAGGTGTGTTTAAGATGATATTTTGGCATTAGAATATACCTATGATCATTGGCAAGTTTATACATTTAATGGGTGAGGAGAACCATTGCAACAAGACTTAGAAAAATGTTCAAAAGGTGAATCTGTAGCAGTGGTCCGGGACTTAGGTTTTGGATGATGTCCTGGACCATATATTAAAAGGGGCCGAGGATTTTTGCAAGTCTTGGTCGGTACTTAAGTTATGTAAGAAGTACCGGACCACCCCCTTAAATACCCCCGAGAGTTTTTGCCTAGAATGGTCCGGGACTTAGGACTTGTATGAAGTCCTGGACCACCCCATTAAAACAGGCCGAGGATTTTGTTAAGTGTAGGTCGGGACCTTAGTTGGGGACCAAGTCCCGGACCACTATTAAAACTTAGTTTTAGGTTATTAAATGATGCCTAATGATAGGGATAAGTTAGTAATGATATTATAAGGTTATATAGGACACGTTAGGAGTGTTATAATGACATTTTAAAAGATAAGAAGTTAAAACAAAATGTGGAAATGAGATAACTAGAAATGTGGAGTAGTAATGTTAACAATGGACTAGTGCGCTAATTAACCGACGTTACTAAATGTGTATAGGATTCTCTCAAGGAATGGAAACCAGTCGAAGCAAGGACCAAGGTATGATTTTCTTGCAGTCTGTTGCCTACCGGTTTACACCGGCTGTGTGTTGTTTGTTTTTCTGTGTGTTAATGACCTTGTAAGATTAAACCATGTAAAGATTTTACAGTTGTTAAATATTACTATGTTGTTAAGTATGACTCTCTCTTCCCTTGTGCGTGTCTAACAAGACTTGACCTATTATTGTGATTTGTGTATTGAGTTCAATAATGAACTGCTAACAAGTGCTAACGGGGGAAGTGAGGAGTCCGGTATGTTCCGGCCACGCGTGTGAGTATGGGAGTCGATGTCATAACCTATTCGATTCTCTTTGTATGTTATGGTTGTTTTCCAACTTGGTTTCCAACCTTCCCTTTAGCTTAAACCAAGACTATTTACTGACTCACGTCGGGCCACAGGGGCATACTATGTGTTGTTTCGGTGTGCTTGGATCACTATATCCGAGGCACCTTGTGTTAAGTTATCCGTTCAATCAACAGGACGGTAGCGAGTTATGTAACGAGCTTAGCATGAGCATGGCAACATTCTCTAGGCTCTCCATGGGAACTAATGGTATTGGTTCACTTCCTAAATGGAATTGTTCTTGTGTGTTATGTGTGATGTTGTGTACAATACCTATGTTATGATAATTGTATATGTTGTGTGTTCTAAAATGAATGCCATGTCACCATGACAATTAGTTGCGCGTATCCCGGTAGCCGATGGGCTGCGCGTTAACCATACCAGCCAAGGGTTGCTGACCCCCTCGGGGCTCCATATTCTTATACTGCAGGATGAGGATCGAAGAAGCGGAATGGCTTTAGATTCTAGGATGCAGGTTTACTTTTGATTACTTTTGGATGTTGGGCCCGGGATGCGCCTGTGCTCCCGTGGCGTTATGTATTTTGGTTGTGAACAGTTTACAGTGATGGTTTACAGTGAAGGATGTAAGTAAATACTCGGTATTGTGTTTTTGTATATATGGTTATTAGTTCTATGCTTGGGAGTCTGATCGTCAGACCGATACACTTGTATTTATTCAGCCTTGTTAACCACGTGGGTGGTTGACGGCGTGTTGTAGCACCAATCGTTTAGTTACTGTTTAGTTGTTTAAATTCCGCTGCGATTTCAAGTAATGTTATGTGCGTAGTAGGGGTGTTACGTTGTTACAATTCTTAATCTCAATACTTTTATTCTGAATTTAGAATAAAAACATCGTATTATGACCTATGATAGGTTTATCTTAGAATACTATGCTATTATTTCTCCACAATGTAATGATTATGTATTTTATCAATACTTACTAGTACTCCATTTATGATTAAATCTTCTCCTTAACTTAATTAAGATCTACATCTGTATTATTGGCCTCATAGTGCTATAGATGCATTTTATTCTAACTTATTTGAGCTACTAAACTTAATTATCTTATCTTTAGTTTAGAATAAATTTGTATTACAACCATATACTAATCTTGTCATAAGATGTTAAATTACTTTTCATCTTGAAATAACTATATTATAATTAACTTAGACTTATCGAACTCTTACATTTAGTATTCACAAGGTATATTATTTGCTTTATCATTACCTATATAATAAGGTGTTTTAAGATAACCTTTTATGTATCCTAACTTACATTTAACTTCCTAAATGTTTTTGAAATACCCCAAACCTTAGTATGTTGTTTAAACATTAAAATATGGTATATTAAGACTAAAAAGTGTCTTAGAAACATTAGTAAACAATTCAAACCAAAGAAAACACAAATAAGTACCTTAAGGTTAATAAGGGCTAAAATGTGCTCTAAGCTTGGGATAGTCTTGGTTAAGACCTAATGAGCTTACCAAGACCTTATTTATATATTAATGAACATATAAAACCAATTACCAAAGAAAACCAAGCTTGAAAACAAGTTAAAACACAAAATGTGCTTTAAGGAGTCTTAAAGCACATTTTTGAAAAATTGTCTTGTAAATGAGTTTTGAATGGCTAAATGTCCATCATTACACTTTAATTAACATGTGTACTACTTAGTATCACATTCGGAAGTCTAAATCAATGGGAAATCAAAAATTTCACAAATATGTGCCTTGTTTTGTGAATAGTAACCAAATTAAGCAAGTTTATAACATATGTCAATATAAGTGAGACAATTGGTCAACAAAGACTAAAATAACCCTTATTATAATATGGGGGCTGGTTTTCTTGATGACTCACCACACTTAAACAAAAAAATAAGCTAAGTAAAGTAATAAAGTAGAAAGTACTATTTGCTTTACTACTTAAATATCTAAACTATCAAACTTATCTTCATTCTCTCATTTCTCTTCATTTCCCACGTCTTCTACCTTCCTTCTTGCTCTCTTCTATGGTTGCTACAGCACACCAACATACACCATCTTCAATCTCTTGTAATTCCTAGCTCCCTTTGCAAAATCAAAAACCAAGACCACCATTATCTTTGTCTTGCCAAGCTCTTCAACTTCATCCTTTCAAAACTCCAAGAGCTCCATTTCGGTGCCAAGAGGAATCTCCATGGGAGGAGCTTGAGCTCATCTTTTCATATATTATTGTTCTCCTTTGCTTCTAGGTAAGGAAACTCAAAGAAAAATAACATTTCCTTCATGTTTTAGTGTTGTCCGAAAAGCACCATTAATGGTGTCTTTACCTTGCTTGTTCTAGCTTCGTCCCAACCTTTCAAGGACTTGGTGGAGTCCTCTCTTGCTACTCATTCAAACTCTCTTTCATTACCAAGGTAAAACAACTATCTTAATGTTCTAAGACAATATATGTAACTAGGGTTTATAATGAGATGAAGCATAAAGCTTGAAAACTCATTACCTTGCTTGTATATTATTTAGAAACTTGACAAGCAAACCAAAGTCTTGCCGGTTTTAATCAAGGAAGAGCAAGGAGAAAATAAGTGAAAAACTTGTGAGGAAAAGAGGTAAATATGCTAACCTAATGTAGCTTATAATGTCTTAGGATAAATGAGCTTATGTTGCTAGTTAAAACTACCTAAGGAGCCAATGGTGAATGACTTAGTAAAATGTTCTCAAGGAGACTATTAAAGGACATATGTATCGTTGTGTGTATTTGCAGGTCAAAGGCAAATATAATGTGGGAAATTCAGTGTTTATGGTTTATGCACTTTAAGGGCCTAAGAGCCATGTTATACAAGGGCCTAAGTGCCAAGCAATTTAAATAATGCACTATATTATGATGTAGTGTAGTTTGGGTGAAATTTGTGTATAAGAATGTTGTTGATGGATTTTAGTGTTCTTGGATGTTTAATGGTGAAAACAATGTGTTTTGGTGTAACAAGATGTTAGTAGAACCCATGTCAAAAATTAGGTAATGTCTAAGGAGTTTAGGGTGTTTAAATAAGCTTTGGTGAACTAGGGAGTGTTAGAAATGAATAAGTGTTTTACTAAAGGAAGAACCAAGTATTAAGGTGTTCAAAATTCAAAAGAAAGACTTAGGCATTATCTTGGAGGATTTAGGATCAAATGGGTGTTTGGGAATACACCAAAGTCATTTTGGAGTGTGTTGAGACTTATGCAAACTTGGGTAAACAAGGAGAAAGTATAAACTTGTAGAAGGATTTCAAGAATGACATAAGGAAATTTGGTTTGTAAGAAAAGATGCTTGGGAGATGATGTTGTAATGGAGAGGAAATACTTTGGCATAATGGTTATTATAGGTATGAAACACCACTTAGAGACCTAAGGAGAAAACAATATAAGTGATGGGGATTTTGGTAAGTAATGAGTAAGTGTTTAAGGATATAGAAGATGAGTTTTCTGGCACGTCCGAACTTCCGTCCGAATTTGGAAGCTCGGACATGCCCTGTTGCGTTTAAATTTCCTGAGTTTCGACTAGTGTCCGAACTTCTGTCCGGCCTTTGATGTTCGGACACACCCGTCTCTTTTCTCTAGTTTTTTCCACGACCTATGTCCGAACTTTGGGAAGCTCGGACACATGTTCGGACACTCAAAATTTTTCCTTTGATTTTTCCTCGACCTATGTCCGAACTATGAAAGCTCGGAAACATGTTCGGACATACGTCTGGTTTCACCCATTTGAGTCTCGACCAATATCCAAACTTTGGAAACTCGGACACAAGTTCAGACATGGTACTATTTTGACCAAACAACTTTGTTTAAGGTTAGAAACCGATGTCTAATGATGGTGATTATTTAGTAATGATGTTATGAGGTTGTCTAAGACATGTTAGGTGTGTTATAATGATAATTAAAAAGGTGAGAAGTTAACACAAAGTGTGAAAATAAAATAACTAGTCATGTGAAGTAATAAGTTAACAACGAACTAGTGCGTTAATTAACCGACGTTACTAAATGTGTATAGGATTCTCCAACGGTGGAAACCAGTCGAAGCAAGGACCAAGGTATGGTTTTCTTGCAGTCTGTTGCCTACCGGTGTACACCGGCTTGTGTGTTGTTTGTTTTATGTGTGTTTACGACCTTGTAAGACCTAAGTCATGTAATGAGTTTAAAGATTATTATATTATTGTGTTGTTAAGATGCGACTCATTTCCCTTGTGTGTGTCTAACAAGACTTAACCACTTGTTGTGATTTGTTTATTGAGTTCATTGTTGAACATCTAACAAGTGCTAACCGGGGAGTGAGGAGTCCGGTAGTTCCGGCCACGCGTGTGAGTATGGGAGTCGATGTCATAACCGGTTCGATTCTCTTTGTATGTTATGGTTGTTTTCCATTTTGGTTTTCATCCTTCCCTTTAGCTTATCCAAGGCTATTTTACTGACTCACGTCGGGCCACAGGGGCATACTATGTTTTGTTCAGTGTGCTTGGATCACTATATCCGACGCACCTTTGTGTTAAGTTATTCGTTCAATTTAACAGGACAGTAACGAGTTATGTAACGAGCTTAGCATGAGTTTGGCAACATTCTCTAGGCTCTCCATGGGATCTAATTGTGTAGGTTCGTTTCCTAAAAGGATTCGCTCTTGTATGTTATGTGTGATGTTGTTATGCAATACTCTTGCTATGATATATATGTTGTATGTTTAAAATGAATGCCATGTCATCATGACAATTAGTTGCGCGTATCCTGGTAGCCGATGGGCTGCGCGTTAACCATACCAGCCAAGGGTTGCTGACCCCCTCGGGGGCTCCATATTTATATTTGCAGCATGAGGATCGAAGAAGCCGAGTGGCTGTAGATCTTGGTTGATGATATACTTTAGATACATTTTGGTTGGTAGGCCCGGGATGCACCTGTGCTCCCGTGGTGGTATATTTTAGATAATGAACACATTACAGTGACAGTAACAGTGATGGTTGTAAATAAATACTCGGTATTATGTATTATGTATTTATGGTTTAGTTCTATGCTTGGGAGTCTGATCATCAGACCGGTACACTTGTATTTATTCTGCCTTGTTAACCACGTGGGTGGTTAACAGCGTTGTAGCACCGAACCATTAGTTATTGTTTAGTTGTTTATTTCCGCTGCGATTTAGGTAAATTGTTAAGTACGTTGTAGGGGTGTTACAAAAAGTGGTATCAGAGCGAAGTATCGCTCTGATGACTAGAATACCGAGCTTAGTTGTATACCGAGTTAGGAAGTCTAACCGTAGTTACCTAAGTGAACAGTTATGGAAAGGTTAACCACTAACTAAGTGTGGGGATACCTCATTGTCGGGAAGATGTTACAACCGTTGGACCGATAAGTTTGAAAGCATAATGCTAATGAATGTTCGTGTGAATTCAGATGTCAAGTAGACCACGAGGTCGAGGCCGCGGGCGCGGCATTGGTGATACCGGGAACCAGGGAGAGAACCCTACGACGCAAGTTATGGCCGACGCTGTTGCGGCCGCCGTAGCCCAGATGGTCCCACAGTTAATAGCTGCGATTCAGCAGGGGCAACAGCCCGAAGTTCAACCACCACCGCCACCGCCACGAGAGACCAACTGGGTCAAGGCGTTGGCTGATTTGAGACCCCCGTCGTTCAGTGGGGAGACCGACCCTAGTAAGCTGGAGGCGTACATCTCCGAGATGGAGATCGCCTTCGAGACCTTGGCGGTGCCTGCTGGTGTCAAGGTCCGTCTTTCCGCTTACTACCTGAAGGGTTCGGCACAGAGTTGGTGGAAGTTGGTACGGGAGGGCAGAGTCGCTGACCCTACCTTTCAGTGGAGGGAGTACACGGCTCTACTGCGAGCCAAGTACTACCCGATACACGTGCAAGAGGCCAAGCGCCTGGAGTTGGACAATCTGAAACAAGGGGATAAGATGACGGTAGATGAGTACTACTCCGCTTTTCATCGGACTTATCCACCTGCTGTCGGATCTGGGTTACTCAGACCGGATTTTAGTGAACCGTTTCTACAACGGATTGAGCTACCTCCTACGCTACGTATGGGGCCAAGCGGATATACTAATTTGCAGGTAATGACCTACAGTGTGATGTGAATAAGTATGTGCATGTGTTAATGTAATTGGTGAGTTTTGATTTGCGGGGCATAACTAACACCCTAAATATAGGAGTGCTATCATGCCGCTGCTATTGTAGAGATCACCGTCCGTCTGAGGGACGAGGAGAATGCGCTCAAGCGCAAGGCCACGAGCGAGGGCCAAAGCACGCAAGGGTATGGGGGAAGGAAGAAGAAAAAACCCTACCCCCAGTCCCAGAAAGGACAGCAACAGGGTGGCAAAGGCCAAGCCCAGGCCACCACTGCCGAGGAGCCGCTACAGCTATGCATATGCAGCTAAGCCCTTACGCTCTTACCCGCCCAAGGGTAACTATAAAATTCGAATACCGAATTCTAGTGTGTGCTGTTATTTTGTGAAGTGTGTACTGAATATGTAATGTGTTGGCAGCTAGCACGGGCTCTGGATCCGATCGCCACTACTACTACAACTGGTGCAAGGGAGACCACCCCGGCAAGGATTACAAGGGAGATGATGTGCAGTGCCGATTCTGCAAGAAGTTGGGGCATCGTGACTACGAATGCTTCCAGAACCCGAATGGCAGAAACTACAGGCCTAGGGGCAGTGGAAGGGTAAGGCCGCCGTGACTGCCGATGGCCCGAAGAAGCTAATCAGCCACCCCAGATCAGAGGTACACTGATTCCCAGAAGGGGAAGGGGACGGGATCCGGCAAGGCCGCCCTGAATGTGGTGGACCGGTCTGAGGCACCAGGGCCCTCTTCTAGACCAGGTACCGCCCAAACCGTTGAATGAAATAAGTGATTGCATACCGCATTTCATGCATGTGTGTTAGTGAGTTTAAGTGTACAACCATGTAAGTAAAAAGGTTAAAGTATAATGTGAAAACACCTAAATTAGGTAATTTGAAAACTTAGGAACCTTCAATATCTGTTATCCAATCCCGCCCACACCAAACCCCGAAGAGACAACCATCAGCATCACCGAATTTCCAATGGAGCAATGTCAGGTTATCCAGCCAGGTATGATACTTTTAAATGGATACCTAACACCGGAAGCACAAATCCACATCATCAGGCGATGCAACGAACTGGAGCAGCACCTGAGGTTTCAACACACCCGAATACCCAAGCGGATCGAGATGAAATTGAAGATGATGTGCATGGGTAAGGACTGGAATCCTTACACCAAGACATATCAAGACGTGCGAGCTGAAGATGGAGCAATGGTACCGATGATACCTGAGGAGTTCCTTACGGTCGTTAGCCACGCCGTGGGAATTGCTCAGTAAGTTGAATCGTACTCAATACCAAGTGTTAAAGCAGATTTATGTATTGTGAACTTCTACCAGAAAGGTGGACGATTAGGGTTACACCAAGATAAGGACGAGTCACCCGAGTCTCTAAGTAAGGGAGTACCCGTGGTGTCTTAGTCCATTGGTGATACCGCAGTGTTTGTGTACGGCGAGCAGAAGCGTGGTGATCTCGCGAAGAAGTTAGTGTTGAAGTCAGTGATGTATTAATCATGGGTGGGCAGTCAAGGATGCTTTACCACGGTATCAAGAAGATCAAACTGAATACCGCACCTTCGACAGTGGTCAATGCCACACATATGAAACCGGGACGTTTGAATTTGACCTTCAGGCAGTTTTGAAGCCTTGTGTAACCATGTAATCGAATGAAGCCAGTTGTATGTTAAAGATGTTATGTAAGTGTTAGTTATGTTGACAGAGTGAACCAACTTATGGTGTAAAGAGTATATTAATGAATAAAGAGATGTTGTTTTGGAAGTATATCAACCGTGTTGTTACCGTATACTATGAAGTTTGCCAATGAATTAGGCTGTGCACTAGGAACGGGAGGTATACTGGGCATTTGTAATGAGGCAGAAGCCGGCGAGAGCGGCACAATCCTCACCGGTACCTTCCCAGTCAATGGCATGGACGCTTCGATCTTGTTCGACTCCGGAGCCTCACATACATTTATCTCGCTATCTTTTGCGAAGAGGCTGGGGTTAGACGGTGAAGAGATGCCAGACTTTCTAGTCACTCTCCCGTCGAAAGAGCAGATCAGGTGTACCCGCTGCCACCGAGATGTTGTTGTACAAATTAGAGAAGAAGAGTTTCCGATCGACTTGATAGAGTTCGAAGGACTTGGTTTTGATGTGATTATCGGGATGAACTGGTTGGAGCGGTACAAGGGCAGAATCCTGTGTGCCGAGCATCGTCTGCTTCTTCGGAGTCCGTCTGGGGTTACTATATCTTACCACCAGAGGCCCAGGGAGCCTTCGACTCAATCATCACTGCCATGGCCATTATCGTGAACTACGACGAGGAATGATGTATACCTCTGCTAGTCTAGGAACATAGAGAGACACCCAGAGTTTAGCTCAGAGTGCCCGGTAGTGTCGGAGTTTCCTGATGTTATCCTAAGGAACTGCCGGGCATGCCGCCCGCACGGGAAGTAGAGTTTAAATTGATTTGGTTCTAGGCACCGGACCAATAGCGAAGGCGCCCTATCGTATGGTCCAGCAGCAGATGACAGAGCTCAAGGAGCAGCTGAGGAGACCTACTTGACAAGGGATTATCCGCCCTATCGTTTCACCATGGGAGGCCGGTCCTCTTCGTGAAGAAGAAGGACGGTAGTCTCCGCCTTGTATTGATTATCGAGAGCTGAATGCAGTTACGGTGAAAAACCGTTATCCTTTACCACGCATCGACGACTTATTTGATCAGTTGAAAGGAGCATCAGTATTCTCCAAGATAGATCTACGATCCAGATACCATCAGATTGCCATCCGTGAAAGTGACATTGAGAAGACCGCATTCAGAACCAGATATAGTCATTATGAGTTTACGGTTATGCCGTTTGTCTTATCCAACGCACCAGCCAAGTTCATGGACCTAATGAACCGCTTGCTCCAAGATCAGTTGGACAAGTCAGTGGTAGTCTTCATCGACGATATACTTGTGTACACGAAATCGAGAGGTGAGCATGAAAGCCACCTGAGGAATGTGTTACAAACATTGAGAAAGAATCAGCTGTATGCTAAATTTTCAAAGTGTGAGTTTTGGTTGAACCAAGTATCTTTTCTTGGTCATGTGATTTCTGAAGCCGGGATCGCTATTGATCCGGCAAAGATAGATGCAGTGCGCACCTGGCCTAGACCGAAGACAGTTACCGACATACGTAGCTTCCTCGGTCTGTGCAAACGATTTATTTGATATATTAAAAGCCTAGAAATAATCCTAGAATTCAATAATTCAATAGATCGTCGGGTTACAAAAATCCCGGTCGAAATAGTATAGCAATTTATGAAGCGACCAGGTGTCAATCCACGGGACTCGATAAGTAAGTCTAGCCTTAGGTAATGGTTAACTCGAAAAGGGGTTTTGTTTTGGTTTTGGGTTTCACAAATAAATAACAGGAAAGTAAATAGCAGATAAAGTAAAGTGATAGTTTTGGGAGTGTGAACGGTACTCTAGGTTCAGGGAGTTGTTTCACTAGCTAGGTTCTGCATATTCTACTGCTTAAGTGGAGACTTGGATCGGCTTGTAATTCTCAATTATCTATTCTGTATTAAGTCTTAATTCCAGATAGCTCATCTAGACAGGGCATGTAGTTCTAGTCTAGACCTAGCAAGTATATCTAGATGGCTTTAATGCACAGAATTACTAGTCTGGGTGGTTCAATCCGGACTAAAGCTCCTGGTGACTAAAGTAATCTATCCGATTGCAATTATCACAGGTAACAGGTTAACAGGACCGTCAATGCTAATCACCTTATCTGATCATAACATGATTCGAGGGCTTATAATAACTTAGCAACGTTTATTAAAAGCACTTAAAAGCATTAACCTGAACAATCCAAATTGTCTCAACAAGCAGCAAAATAATGCAGAGTTTAACTAATTACAACATCCCTTTCCCTAGAGTAAATCCTCTTAGCTAGACATAGCAATCATAATCATAAATGAGAGAGAGTTAGAAGAAATCATCTGTTACGAAGATCTTCTTGCTCGCTCCGTCCTTTGTCCTTGCGCCGTGCTAGCTTGAAGGTTGATCTCGGTGATAATGGAGTGGACTGGGTGGAATGGGGCGAAAGTGGAAGTTTTGGGGAGGTTTGTGAGGTGTCCGGATCCACAGGGTCGGACGTTAGGCGGACGTGAGATGTCGGATCTGTCTGGGTCGGACGCAATCCGGACGTGGGTGGAATAAGCTTGTCCGGATCCGGACAAGGGTCGGACAAGGCTAAAATGCAGCGAAATGGATACGGGATGTGAGCGCAGGTTTACGAAGGTGTTTGTGAGATAGCAGATGAATTCGTGAGTGAATCGTGAGTGAGCTATGTAGGTTTATGGAGGAGATAGATGAATGGAGATGGAGCGTATGGTGAGTGAGAGGATTAGAGAGGAAGAGATGATGTGAAGTCAGGTACGAGTTGGAATGAAGGCAGAAGGGGGTTTATATAGGGTTAGAAGGGAAACACAGATTAGTGGGAGTTTGGTGTAGTTGGTGAGAAAAATTTGATTGAGCTTGGAGTCTTCTTCATTAATGCGCCGCTCCCTGTTTATTCGCCGCCTGTCTGTTCGATAATTAGCCGAAACAGTGCGTGCATTTTTATTTTTTGTGACGTCCGGATCGTGTCCGGATTGTGTCCGGATCCGGACGTGACACAGAGTTTTAGATCTGAAACGCGAACTCTCGGATCTGGAATTTTAGTCATGTCCGGCTTGCGTCCGGCCCATTCAGATCCGGACAAGAGATGTCCGGCCAAACTGATCCGGACAAGACCAGTTTTTTTGTCTCTTCTCCTGATTTGTTCCCCGTTTGTTGTGTTGTAATCCTTATGATGTATAATCTTTTTTCCTGGGTTTTTCCTGCATTTAACATATATAACACATCAATTCTTATCAAAGCATCAATTTTAGGAAAAACACATAATAAGTGGGAAACATTGCCTGAATTGTTACAAATTATAAGGTATTTAAACCCTAAAAAAGCCTATATGTTTCACACTTATCAGTCTGGCAGGATATTACAGGAGGTTTGTGAAGGACTTCTCCAGTGTCTCGAAGCCGATGACTTCCTTAATGAAGAAGAATGCACCATTCAAGTGGACAGTCGACTGTGAGAGTTCTTTCCAGAGTCTCAAGGATGCTCTAACATCTGCACCAGTCCTGACTTTACCAAACGGTTCAGATGGTTTTGAGGTCTATTGTGACACATCAGGCAGAGGTATGGGATGTGTATTGATGCAGCACGGGAAGGTCGTGGCCTACGCCTCCCGGCAATTGAAGAAACATGAAGAGAACTACCCTACCCACGATTTAGAATTGGGTGCCATTGTCTTCGCATTGAAGATATGGCGACATCATTTGTATGGGGTAAGCGTGACAATCTATTCTGGCCACAAGAGTTTAAAGTACTTGTTCACTCAGAAGGAGTTGAACATGAGACAAAGAAGGTGGGTCGAGTTCTTAAACGACTACGACATCAATTTACAGTACAAGGAGGGTAAAGCAAATGTGGTAGCTGACGCACTGAGTCACCAAGCACACTCTCTCCATTCGCTAGTCTCTCATTCTAGCTTGGTTGAAGAGGTGCGGAGTGCTCAGATGACGGATCAGTATATGTTGGAGATCAGACAGAAGCTTATTGATGGCACATTCGAGGGTCAGAAGTACGACTTCCGACTCCCCGATGATGACCTGATTAGGCTCAATGGCCGACTGTGTATTCCGAGGAGTAGCGCTGAGCTGAAGGAGCGCATACTGAGTGAATCCCATTGTTCTACGACTTCGATTCACCCCGGAGCTTCAAAAATGTATAAGGGTATGAAAAGATATTTTTGGTGGACAGGCATGAAAAAGGATGTAAATGATTATGTGTTGAGGTGTCTCACTTGTCAGAAGGTCAAGTTTGAGCACCGACGGCTTGGTGGTATGGTACAGCCAATGCTAGTGCCTGTGTGGAAGTTCCATGACATTTTTATGGACTTCATAGTAGGGCTTCCTCCTACAAGGGGAGGTCTGAATATGATTTGGGTTGTTGTTGACCGACTGACCAAGGTGGCTAGATTCATACCGATGAAGGACACCTGGAAAGTGGCAAAACTTGCAGAACTCTTTGACAGAGAGATTGTAAGACATCATGGGGTACCAAAGACTATCGTGTCTGATAGGGATACCAGATTCCTCTCGAGGTACTAGAGAACTACACGGGAAGCGCTTGGTATCGAACTGAAGCTAAGTACAGCGTTCCACCCACAGACAGATGGTTAGAGTGAGCGTACCATCCAGACACTCGAGGATATGTTACGTGCATGTGCACTTGACTTTTAGACCAGCTGGATTGATAAGTTACATCTGATTAAGTTTAGTTACAACAACAGTTACCATGCTTCGATCAAGATGTCTCCCTTCCAGGCATTATACGGTAGACCATGCCACACGCCATTATGCTGGGATGAGTCGAGTGAGACGATCATTATAGGACCAGAGTATCTGGAGCAAGTACAGTCAGAAGTACGCCAGATCCGGGCAAACATGAAGGCAGCTCAGGATAGACAGAAATCGTACGCCGATGTGCGCAGACGCGACCTGGAGTTCGCCGTGGGTGATCAGGTATTTCTTAGAGTATCCCCCATGAAGGGAGTGTTTCGTTTTGGCCAGAAAGGTAAGTTGAGCCCGAAATATGTGGGGCCTTATGTTGTGACGGAGCGGATCGGCCCGGTAGCTTACAGACTTGATTTACCCGCCGAGCTGGGCAAGGTACATGATGTATTTCATGTGTCCCAATTGAAGAAATACATGTCTCATCCGTCTCATGTACTTCAGCCTGAAAGGCTAACCTTAGAGCCGACCATGCGATCCGTGGAGACTCCCGTACGGATTCTGGATACTAAGACTCGAGACACTCGCCATAAGTCTGTGAGACTAGTGAAGGTTCTCTGGTCCAACCAGGACGTTGAGGAGGCCACTTGGGAGCTGGAAGATAAGATGAAGGCGAAGTACCCGTCATTGTTTACTTCTTAGTGTTTATATGTATAGGGTACGGGGCGTACCCCTATTTTAAGGGGGTAGAGCCGTTTCGGTTATGTGTGTACGACATGTATTCGGATACATTGTCTATGTGTTATGTTGTTATCTTGTTATGTTACAGACCGTTGTGTCTGAATGATGTTATGTTGTTATGTTGTTTGGACCTTGTGTCCGGTGCTATGTAAATATGTTGTTAATGTTGTTATGGAAGTGTTATTTTATAAGTATTCCCCGTGTGTTAATATTTAAGATATGTGGGAAGTATGAACTTTGGGGACAAAGTTCTTTTAAGGGGGGTAGATTGAAATACCCCAAACCTTAGTATGTTGTTTAAACATTAAAATATGGTATATTAAGACTAAAAAGTGTCTTAGAAACATTAGTAAACAATTCAAACCAAAGAAAACACAAATAAGTACCTTAAGGTCAATAAGGGCTAAAATGTGCTCTAAGCTTGGGATAGTCTTGGTTAAGACATAATGAGCTTACCAAGACCTTATTTATATATTAATGAACATATCAAACCAATTACCAAAGAAAACCAAGCTTGAAAACAAGTTAAAACACAAAATGTGCTTTAAGGAGTCTTAAAGCACATTTTTGAAAAATGGTCTTGTAAATGAGTTTTGAATGGCTAAATGTCCATTATTACTCTTTAATTAACATGTGTACTACTTAGTATCACATTAGGAAGTCTAAATCAATGGGAAATCAAAAATTTCACAAATATGTGCCTTGTTTTGTGAATAGTAACCAAATTAAGCAAGTTTATAACATATGTCAATATAAGTGAGACAATTGGTCAACAAAGACTAAAATACCCCTTATTATAATATGGGGGGCAGTTTTCTTGATGACTCACCACACTTAAACAAAAAAAATAAGTAAGTAATAAAGTAAAAAGAAAGTACTATTTGCTTTACTACTTAAATATCTAAACTATCAAACTTATCTTCATTCTCTCATTTCTCTTCATTTCCCACGTCTTCTACCTTCCTTCTTGCTCTCTTCTACGGTTGCTACAGCACACCAACATACACCATCTTCAATCTCTTGTAATTCCTAGCTCCCTTTGCCAAATCAAAAACCAAGACCACCATTCTCTTTGTCTTGCCAAGCTCTTCAACTTCATCCTTTCAAAACTCCAAGAGCTCCATTTCGGTGCCAAGAGGAATCTCCATGGGAGGAGCTTGAGCTCATCTTTTCACATATTATTGTTCTCCTTTGCTTCTAGGTAAGGAAACTCAAAGAAAAATAACATTTCCTTCATGTTTTAGTGTTGTCCAAAAACACCATTAATGGTGTCTTTACCTTGCTTGTTCTAGCTTCATCCCAACCTTTCAAGGACTTGGTGGAGTCCTCTCTTGCTACTCATTCAAACTCTCTTTCATTACCAAGGTAAAACAACTATCTTAATGTTCTAAGACAATATATGTAACTAGGGTTTATAATGAGATGAAGCATAAAGCTTGAAAACTCATTACCTTGCTTGTATATTATTTAGAAACTTGACAAGCAAACCAAAGTCTTGCCGGTTTTAATCAAGGAAGAGCAAGGAGAAAATAAGTGAAAAACTTGTGAGGAAAAGAGGTAAATATGCTAACCTAATGTAGCTTATAATGTCTTAGGATAAATGAGCTTATGTTGCTTGTTAAAACTACCTAAGGAGCCAATGGTGAATGACTTAGTAAAATGTTCTCAAGGAGACTATTAAAGGATATATGTATCGTTGTGTGTATTTGCAGGTCAAAGGCAAATATAATGTGGAAAATTCAGTGTTTATGGTTTATGCACTTTAAGGGCCTAAGACCCATGTTATTCAAGGGCCTAAGTGCCAAGCAATTTAAATAATGCACTATATTATGATGTAGTGTAGTTTGGGTGAAATTTGTGTATAAGAATGTTGTTGATGGATTTTAGTGTTCTTGGATGTTTAATGGTGAAAACAATGTGTTTTGGTGTAACAAGATGTTAGTAGAACCCATGTCAAAAATTAGGTAATGTATAAGAAGTTTAGGGTGTTTAAATAAGCTTTGGTGAACTAGGGAGTGTTAGAAATGAATAAGTGTTTTACTAAAGGAAGAACCAAGTATTAAGGTGTTCAAAATGCAAAAGAAAGACTTAGGCATTATCTTGGAGGATTTAGGATCAAATGGGTGTTTTGGAATACACCAAAGTCATTTTGGAGTGTGTTGAGACTTATGCAAACTTGGGTAAACAAGGAGAAAGTATAAACTTGTAGAAGGATTTCAAGAATGACATAAGGAAATTTGGTTTGTAAGAAAAGATGCTTGGGAGATGATGTTGTAATGGAGAGGAAATACTTTGGCATAATGGTTATTATAGGTATGAAACACCACTTAGAGACCTAAGGAGAAAACAATATAAGTGATGGGGATTTTGGTAAGTAATGAGTAAGTGTTTAAGGATATAGAAGATGAGTTTTCTGGCACGTCCGAACTTCCGTCCGAATTTGGAAGCTCGGACATGCCTTGTTGCATTTAAATTTCTGAGTTTCGACCAGTGTCCGAACTTCTATCCGGCCTTTGATGTTCGGACACACCCGTCTCTTTTCTCTGGTTTTTTCCTCGACCTGTGTCCGAACTTTGGGAAGCTCGGACACATGTTCGGACACTCGAAATTTTTCCTTTGATTTTTCCTTGACCTATGTCCGAACTTTGAAAGGTCGGACACATGTTCGGACATACGTCTGGTTTCACCCATTTGAGTCTCGACCAATATCCAAACTTTGGAAACTCAGACACAAGTTCAGACATGGTACTGTTTTGACCAAACAACTTTGTTTAAGGTTAGAAACCGATGTCTAATGATGGTGATTTAGTAATGATGTTATGAGGTTGTCTAAGACATGTTAGGTGTGTTATAATGATAATTAAAAAGTGAGAAGTTAACACAAAGTGTGAAAATAAAATAACTAGTCATGTGAAGTAATAAGTTAACAACGAACTAGTGCGTTAATTAACCGACGTTACTAAATGTATAGGATTCTCCAACGGTGGAAACCAGTCGAAGCAAGGACCAAGGTATGGTTTTCTTGTAGTCTGTTGCCTACCGGTGTACACCGGCTTGTGTGTTGTGTTTTGTGTGTGTTTACGACCTTGTAAGACCTAAGTCATGTAATGAGTTTAAAGATTATTATATTATTGTGTTGTTAAGATGCGACTCATTTCCCTTGTGTGTGTCTAACAAGAATTAACCACTTGTTGTGATTTGTTTATTGAGTTCATTGTTGAACATCTAACAAGTGCTAACCGGGGAGTGAGGAGTCCGGTAGTTCCGGCCACGCGTGTGAGTATGGGAGTCGATGTCATAACCGGTTCGATTCTCTTTGTATGTTATGGTTGTTTTCCATTTTGGTTTTCATCCTTCCCTTTAGCTTATCTAAGGCTATTTTACTGACTCACGTCAGGCCACAGGGGCATACTATGTTTTGTTCGGTGTGCTTGGATCACTATATCCGACGCACCTTTGTGTTAAGTTATTCGTTCAATTTAACAGGACGGTAACGAGTTATGTAACGAGCTTAGCATGAGTTTGGCAACATTCTCTAGGCTCTCCATGGGATCTAATTGTGTAGGTTCGTTTCCTAAAAGGATTCGCTCTTGTATGTTATGTGTGATGTTGTTATGCAATACTCTTGCTATGATATATATGTTGTATGTTTAAAATGAATGCCATGTCATCATGACAATTAGTTGCGCGTATCTCGGTAGCCGATGGGCTGCACGTTAACCATACCAGTCAAGGGTTGTTGACCCCCTCGGGGGCTCCATATTTATATTTTCAGGATGAGGATCGAAGAAGCTGAGTGGCTGTAGATCTTGGTTGATGATATACTTTTGATACATTTCGGTTGGTAGGCTCGGGATGCACCTGTGCTCCCGTGGCGGTATATTTTGGATAATGAACACATTACAGTGACAGTAACAGTGATGGTTGTAAATAAATACTCGGTATTGTGTATTATGTATTTATGGTTTAGTTCTATGCTCGGGAGTCTGATCATCAGACCAGTACACTTGTATTTATTCTGCCTTGTTAACCACGTGGGTGGTTAACGGCGTTGTAGCACCGAACCGTTAGTTATTGTTTAGTTGTTTATTTCCGCTGCGATTTAGGTAAATTGTTAAGTACGTTGTAGGGGTGTTACAGTTTTATTTGTACACACCTTCCCTCCATAGACTATGTATAATCCTTTTACTAACTTCGATAAACTTAAGTCTTAAATACATTTTAAATTGCTTACAAAACCTAAGGTTTCAAAGGAATAACTTAATAAATTAATTCCCTTTATTATGTTTTAGGATAAGCATTATATCTTAACGTAAGGTAAAATTTATCTAAGAATTAAATTCCCATTCATAAGTGAATTTGTCAATTATTTGATAAGATCGTCTATTCAGAAAAACCCTCACACCTTATCCTCAAATGACATATTAATATTATTAGTGTCGTAAAGTAGATCAATATAATATCTTACGTAACTTAGTTCCATCTGATTAAAGGTTTAAAGTTTTAAATATCTAATTTCTATTTACAAACCCTTTTATAAGTTCTAACTACTGAATACATCACTTAATTATAATCTCACATTCTGAATATTGGTAATTAATGTTGTAAATGTATTTTATATGTCTTATCTAATTCTAAGAAACTTAAGGATTTTTATTTAGATTAATTGCCTGATCATAGTTTAACATAGTTTTATATCATAGTCCTTTTAATGATTTTATCTTAAAACATTAAGTTATTATTCAATACTATAAATGCTATGAAAATGATTAAATCTAGATATTAATCCACTTCACATTTAGATGTAAAGGTATTTCAGTATAGAATAAGATTTATCTGTGTCACATCTCATGTAATCAAATTACAAATATTCTTAAGTCTTAACTTATTAATTACCTAACCCAATTATCGATTTACAATCTGGTCATTGACAAATAATATTATAAATGTATTTTAATATGATTTATATAAATCTTCGAAATTCAAAGTTAACTCTTTAAGCTAAATTTCATAACCATAATTTAATACCACCCTATATAATATTCTTTTATTAGTATTACGTATAGATTTAGTTTAACTTGTTAATTCCCTCATATTCTATTTTCCTTAAGGTATTTTATTCCTTTTGTTTATTATTTCGTTATCTATATATTAAGATTTATTTAAGACATTCTTTACATAACTTTACTGTATTTAATGACTCCTACTAACGTGTATACATATCTTCATCCAATATGTGGTTTATAATATAAAGTATTTCCCTTTGTTACAATTCAGTATATTACTTCTATAGTATAAATTTAACATAAAAGTAGGTTAATTAAATTCCTTGATTTAACCTAAGAATATTTTATTTCTTTATTTCTTTACTTCACTTAAAAGTTTATACACAAAATATTTATTAACATTCTGTATCAAATGTTAGTTTAGTCTTCTTATGTTATTCTCATCCTATAAAGTTCATTAATCAACTATACTTTAATTTTTGGTTACATTAAATGTAACACCCCCGAATCACAACCAACAAATAAACGACGCACCTAAATTAGCAGTAGAAGTCTACGCAGCGGTTTCGAACTCTATTCGGGTGCTACAGATGCCAACCACCCACGTGGTTGACAGACCACATTACTAATACTAAGTTACGGTCTGAATGACTGGAATTTAAACCTTAACGAAATCCAAATACAATATAAAGTACATCCCATGTACCGAGCATCTACAGTTTAGTTAACAACTTAAACAACATAACCCATACATAAGAAAACATACTACTCAGAAGTCTTGCCCAAATGGACTACCCCCATGGTAGTCATTCCACCTACGCTCCGTCACGTTCATATGATCACCTGTAAAAATAAAGGACTCAGCAAACTATGCCGAGTATGAACGTGTGAAGCCCGCATGTTACCGGGCCACACGACTACTTGGTCGAATATTATTAAGTCATTTTACATGCTATATTAAAGCAGTAAAGCACATCACATTACATCATAATATCAAACACACTTCAAGGTAGCATAGCAATATCAGCAAGCAACCAAGCACATCTTGCAAGTAGCACAACAAAGTCAAACACGCAGTCCAGCACAATGAGCTGCTAATATAGCAACAACAGTCAAGTAAGTCATCAGACGTGTGCATAGGTTTGTTTACCAATGATCCTCACTATGGGATCGTTCGAGCGTTGTGTGTTTTCATTTCTTTTCTCTTGTTCCCATGATGTGTATTTTCTTTCTCTTCCCTTGCACCAGGTCTGGGGATATAGTTTAGATCCCGTGACCATATCATATAGGTGCCAATCTTTCCTTGTTTCTTAAAGAATCACCTTTGTGAATTTTTCTTATTTGCTTGGTCTCCTTACACATGGTTTCCTCTATTCTCTGGCACCGAGTCAGGGGATATAGATTAGATCCCGGGACTTTATTATGTAGGTGCTAATCATTCCTTGTTTCTTTATAGGTTACTTGTGAATTCTCTTATCACCACACTTTAGGGTAGCCAATCCTCCATTCCCGGATAGCTCTCTCTGTAGTTACTAAATGTTCTAGCCACGGCCCCGGATACCAAGGGTCCGTCTCCCTATTCCTTTTTCGATGCTACCGGCCTTTGCCCCGGATACAAAGGGTCCGTCTCCCTATGCCTTTCGATGTTCTGGTCTCTACCCCGGATACGAAGGGTCCGTCTCCCTATTCCTCTTTCTTTTATTGGTCTTTACCCCGGATACAAAGGGTCTGTCTCCCTATTCCTTTCAATATCATTGGTCTCTACCCCGGATACCAAGGGTCCGTCTCCCTATTCCTCTTTCTTTTATTGGTCTTTACCCCGGATACAAAGGGTCCGTCTCCCTATTCCTTTCAATATCATTGGTCTCTACCCCGGATACCAAGGGTCCGTCTCCCTATTCCTCTTTCTTTTATTGGTCTTTACCCCGGATACAAAGGGTCCGTCTCCCTATTCCTTTCAATATCATTGGTCTCTACCCCGGATACCAAGGGTCCGTCTCCCTATTCCTCTTTCTTTTATTGGTCTTTACCCCGGATACAAAGGGTCCGTCTCCCTATTCCTTCTAATGGGTATTGGCTTATCATCATTGATAGTTCGACACCATAGTGGGTGTCATTAAAGGTCCTCTATAGTTAAGAGAGTTTTCTCTTTATGTAGTTCCTTTGTTTGTTTACGAAGTTCATTGTGTCCCACCAATTGAGGTTTGCTCTTCATTATCATTAATGTATAGACACCAGAGTGGGTGTCCTGGTACGTCCTCTATGGTTTAGAGAGGAGTTCCCCTTATAGAGTTTTCTTGTTTTCATGGTTCGTTGTGGTTCATCTCGAGTTCCATAAACGAGAAAGGGACTAAACTACTGTGTGCGCGCAAGTAATATGTCACAAGGATATATAACAAGCATGTAAGCAAGCCACAAGAAGCAATCCAATTTCATGCTTAGTCTTATAGTCATTTTCAAACAAGGCACACAACACACAAGCAAACAAGCCGTGTAACACGGCAACATACGAACCACACATGTCCATACCTTATTCGAAAGCACGAGTTGTCTTACACTCGAAGTCCCGGTCGGAGCTCGCTACGGTCCTAGAGGTAATTAAAACAGTGTGTCAGTTTATTATTTTATGTGACGACACTTGTATCGTACGTTATTCCCTAGGTATGTTGTCACATGCTTAGTTTATATTGACTCTTAGAACTTCACATGCATTAATCTTAGGCTCAACTTTCTCCTAGGATATTCACCCTGCCAACTCACACGTTAACTAAGTCATTTCCTCTAGCTAGTGCTTTAGAGTATTATAAGCACTAACATGTAACAAGTTTATCTCAGGTGGGTTTTAATTTTCCTAAGATGTATTCCTTCGTTAACTAATTAGCCATGTTTTCAGCTCATTATCCACACAATAACTCCTAATGTATTTATGGAGTTCACTTATACCGTGACACCAAGTTTCCAAAACCGAAATAACGTTCTTATGTACAACCTTATCTTATCACAACTTTAATGTATCTAATAGTGTCTAAACTTCCCAAAATGTTTCCCCCTCTAGCTATATATATATTAGTACTGTTATGGGTTCATTTATAAACTGACATCTCACTCATATGATTCCTGTAATCTAGCTATACAGAACAGCAATAATATTGGAAACCGAGACAATCCAACCCATGTTTCCTTGTGTTTCTTGTTTCTAGTTAACTCAGCTGAGGTTTAAGACTTGCCCACGGTTTTTACCCCACTAGATATGGGTATTACCAAGGTTTTAAACTCAAGATTAAATCAGCAAGGCACTCACTAACCTCTGTACTCAATCATACAGAACAACAACTGTTGGGAAAACTGAAACCGAAAACAGTGCAATACTCCTCTACTCTCTCCTTTGTGCCGGTAGTTAATTGCTTCCTAAATTCCCAAATGAGTTTGCCAACCTAGTTTATCTCTTTAGTAATATTCCTTGTTCATACCTAAGACACCACACTTCTAATGCCTCAGGAAACCTGTTACTCAGCAACCGAAAACTGGATCACCAGGTGGGTATTTTCTTTTCTATCTTTCGTTCTTTTCTGTTCAGTTACGCATTTGTCCTTCACAACTCTCCCCAAGTGCTCACCTTTTTAGTTAAGTGTTCTAGCATAAGTTTAACTCAAAAATAACTCCAACAGCCTTGGCTATACTCCTGGGAGGTGGATATACAGAAAACACCAGATTTCAGAAACCTTAAAACTGAAACTCTCACATTCTGATAACCTTGCTCTTATTTCCTTCTGTTTGTTCACTGCCTGTGTTTCAAACTTGTTTTCTGTTTACTCAACTTGCCCACTTATTTAATTAAGTATTTCAACTAAGCTCCTAAATCCAGACTAACCCAAGGAGCAGGGGTGCACCAACACACATATATCTGGAAAGCAGGAAACCAGAATTCAGAAAATCAGAAACTAGTGGTTTTATTCTATGTCACTATGAATCTGTCTACCATTAAAACTGTGAGCAGTTACTTGCTTAGTCTAGGTTTCATCTCTTATTTTGGACCCTCAATACCTCAGGAGCATATGGGCAGTTCCTCTGAAACAGGAGTTTCACACCAGATCTGAAACCAGGAGTTATTTCATAATTGATAAAACTGAGGCCTAGTTTTAGTTCTGTTTTGTCTTTCTTTTCTTTCTGTTTGCCCAACAACAAGTTTCCTGTCTCTCCATCTTATTCCTGTGTGTTTCTTACTCCGTAAAGCTTTATTTCCAAGTTAGACTCAGAACTTCACAAATAAACCCTCACTCAACTTCTGTACAGAAGCAGAACCAGTCATCACCTGAAACTAAAACTTGACACCTCTGCTGTTTTTTTATCTTCCTGGTTCCACCGATTGACCTCCATTTCTCCCAAACTCAGTTTAGCCATTCAGTTAAACATCTCAGTATATTTGTTTTTTCCTTTTTAAACTTCAGCCAACACAGAACAACGAGTACCACTATGTTGTTTTATTTCTTCTTCTGTTTTACTTCTGTTTTCTTTTCTAGTTTTTTTTTTATTCCAAGTTCTCGATTTGCTTAATTAAAGTCTTAACCCGGTTTATACTCTCTCAGAGCTAATCCAAACAAAACCCCAGACACACATCTTAACCACTGAATTTATAACAGAAACATAAAACTTTCAGAAACTGAAGTTAAAGGTATATTTCTTTTTGTCTTCCTGTTTTGTTCACTGGTTTGGTACTTATTCCCCTCCCCAAAGTGTTTACACTCTTAGTTAGGTCTTTTAGAAAGATCTTTAAGTTCTTGGTCAACCCAATAACACACCAATATAGTTTCTGTACCAAGTTACACAGAAACAAACATACTAATGCTAATCTGGAAAAAACCCGAGTGGGTGTATCCCTTTCTTCTTCCTATGTCAGTTTAACAACCTGATTTCTAATCTTCCTCAAAGTTTTCTCGCCTCTGCTTAAGTGTATTTAGAGTGCTTCACGTTATTTGGCAGCCAGTAAAATACTCTTATTCCACCTGAATTAAAGTTATACAGGGACATAAGTTTCAGAAAACTGAAATAAGAAAACTGATAACTCTTCTCTAATTTCTTTCTGTTATTTACGATTCTGTTTCTTAATCTCCCCTCCATCTGCTTTCCCACTTGGCTAAGTATTTTATCAGTAGTTTTAAACTTAAACAGATCCAAGATCTCATGGGTAACACCTCTGAATATTCTTTACAGAAAACAAAACCTATGACACTGAAACGCTAGGCTGATGTTTCCTCTATCTTATTTATGTTCTTAGTTCACGGTTTGCTTTTCCTTTCTTCCCAAGTTGCTAACTCAGTTACTTTTGTGTCCTATAAGGTTTCTAAACCCTAAACAAAGCCCAAGGCAATTTGGTTAGCCTCACTGGTACATTCAAGAACTGAACTGAACAAAACTGATAAGGGACTGAAAACTAACACTGATGGCTTTACTGCTATCTTTATTTTCTGTTGCTTAACCTGGCCCTTAATTTCTTTTCTTTTTTTTTCTCTTCCTGTAAACACCCATGAGCTTGCTTAAGCGTGTTAGGTTCGTTAACCACTCAATTCATTCCTTATAACCCTTCTAACGCAAGGTCATACAGAGCTGAAAAAAAAACTGCAACACTGGAAGACAATACTGATTTCTTTCTCTTCTAGTTTTCTGTTTGCTCTTGAATTTGCTTTTCAGTTTCTCCCGGTTCTTTTACACTTAGCCCTTACGTTTTAGTAAGCTTTTAGGTTGGTCACTAAGCCAATATAGTATCTGGATTTTCTTCAGGAGGTTAATACGCAGGAAACCCAAAAATTTTAGAAACTGAAACTAGTTTCTGCCCTCTGCTACTTCTAACTTCTTTTTTTTTATAATGCGTTGGCTGGTTTCCCAAACACCACCAGATTAGTTACCGCCTAGTTAAGTGGTTTAACAGGAATTTAGGTTTATCCACTTCCCATCACAACTTTCACAATACTACTGGAAGCGGATTGTGCAGAGGTATAGTTGCAGAGTTCCAAACCCAGTCTTCTGCACTAGTCTATTAGCTTGTTAATTCAGATCTTTCTTGGACTAATGGGGCTGGTTATTTAACACCTAATTAGCTAGCATATCTGTTGCATAATGCACTAGGCAAATCGCTAGATCCAAACGAGTTTCCTTAAGTAGCGTTTATTCTCAGAACATCATTAATGGGAACGCCCTTACTAGATCAGAAGTTTATTACCTTGAGTTCTTTTTTTCTTTTCTGTTTTGAAGCTGGTTTTTCCTGGTTGATTTTGGCACAATGCAAGACCCTCAGACCTTGAACTCTTTGTCTCACTGGGATAATCACGCAAGTGTTAGACGTTGGCAAGCCAGAAAAAGATAGCGGGTTTGGCGCACACTGAGCATGTTTGAAAGCTTTACCTCTGATCATGTTGCAGCAGGGGGGGTTGACAGTTGTTTTGGCCTGCTGTTTGGAATCTGTGGTGTTCCAGATTTTCAAGACCAAGGACACTCCCGCTTCAGCCATGCAGAGGAAAGTGTTACAGGAACTCGGGTATGACAAAAGATGGAAGAAGCACTGAAAACACCAAAGGAAAAACTTACCAGGTCACGCCAGTTTGCTCCAGATAATTAGAAGCTTGAGCACAAGGAACCGGACATGCACAGAGGATTAGGAAGACTTGAGTTACTTGCGTGAGAAAACAGCAGAAAAAGAAGGAGTTTTCTGTTCAAGCTGGAGCGTGTGCATGCAGGAAGAGGCGTGGAACAGAAAGAAAAGGAGGTTGAACAACACGGGAGATCAGGAACGGTTTTCAGACATCAACAGAGCAAATGAAAGGAATTAACACGCAACGAGTTCTGTTGCTTGAGCTTACCCATCGGAGTTCCTGAAGGGGTGTCTCTTTTTTTTTGTTCAGAGCCTTACGGAGAAACCACCAGCAGGTTACATGCAGTATTATCGTGTGACCAATGGAGAAGATGAGAGGGGCTTGTTAGTGGGATACAGTCCCGATGGAGAATGTGTGGGAGTTTGGGGAAATAGACACGCTGGTGCTTGGGGTCTGAAGGGAATGCAGATTCCTCTGCTCATGCTTGTCACCTGGCAACTTTGCTGAAATCAAGAGCGTCTCCTCTGAGTTTCAGGTCATCAGACAGTAGAGTACAATGGAGCGTGGTGTTCTGGGGTGATTGTTCTCCAGATTCCCGATGTTACAGAGAATGGACTGAGGGATGCGTTTGTTTTTTTTTTGTAGTTGCCTTAGAAGAATCGGTACTAGTTTGAATTAGTTAGTATCATTTACCGAATTTGAGCTTAGCTCAACCGGTTAAACATTTGTTGAAGGTACGGGAGGTCTTGGGTTCGAACCTTGACGGGAGCGTCTTTGCTCCTTTTTTCTTTCTCTCTTTTTTTGTATAGGTTACACATGATTATTTATATATGTACGACTATATATTGTTTCATGTGATTCAATATTTTTTTTTGTAACGCAGTTATGCGGCGTTACCGTCACTTATTTACAACGTTACGACGCATATACGTCTACATATTATATCGCGTCATTATATATTTTTTGTAACGAAGTTATGCGACGTTATTGTCACCTATTTACAGCGTTACAATATCGTAACGTTACGTACGTGTATTTTTCGTATTCGTACATATATACATATATTAGATTTAATCGTTCGTACGTTACTTTATGCCCGAATTATAAAACGCGTTATGATTTTATGCGTTTTAATGTTTAGGGGTATTTCAGTAAAACTCTTCTCTAGATTATTTATTATTTCCTTTTCTTATTTAAAGTAAATTATTACTTATTTAAATAATAACATTCCTCTTTAACGTTTACAAATGAAATTCTATTTAAATAACATCCCCTTCAATATCTGATCATCTTCAACGCAACGCCACTACGCTCTTTCTCACCTAAACTCTCAAAAATTCACGTTCTTCATCCTGCCGTTGTCAGATCTCTTCCCTGGTGCTATTAGGATTACGTCAGGTAAAGTCTTCTACTTAGGTGGTTTATTAAATTATTCGATTGTGTTTAGTGGTTCTTGATTGTTGATTATACATGTTTAGACTCCGATTACATCGACGGACGCTACCAGTAATTCTGTAGAGTTGATCTCCTGAAGTGAATTGATTGTTCAGGTAAATCTTTATGCTCATGGATGTTTATTTTGTGGTTTACAAATTGGAGGAAAATATTTTGGATCTTCGATTTCGTTATTGTTGAAGGATTTTCAAATCTCTGATAAAGGTTTTGCAAATTGGGATTCTTCCCCATGTGTTGAGAATGGTGGAATTGAAATATTTTGTGGTGATTTGATTGTGGATTTTGGGAGTCTTTCACAGGGATTGTTATCATGTCTTGGGAGCCCATAGGTTCTCCCCATTGTTATTATTATTTGCGCTGCACACAATGTTGCAGTTAAGCCCTATGATCTACTCTATGTTACTGCTGTTGCATAGGGGGTTTGCACACTTAAGGACTTAGGGTAAGGTGATTGTTTGACGGTCCCATAGGTGACTGTCCTGGAATTATTGTTTGAGGTCCCATAGGTGACCCCGTGTTTGGAAATGTGGTTATCTCCTGTTGAAAGCTCCCTACTGATTTTGGTTGATTATTAGTGTTTCTGGAAAATTATTCAATTGTTGAGGATTAATCTTTCTCCCTCGTCTGATTGATAAATGGATAAAATGAACTTCAAAATGTATTTTACACAATCAGATAGGATTTACTCAGTTTTTCTGATTTGCGCAATCCCTTCGTGTTTTTGTCTATTGTTTTCTGATCGCAGGTAATGGTTGCTGAAGTTTGGGGATTGGGAACACGCTACCACACAGTTCTTGAGTTGATTAATTGTTGCTGAGACAAAGTCTTTAAATTGCGATGTTTTGGATATTTACTTCTGTTGAAATGTTTAAAGGTTAGCCTGAGCACTCATGGGTTGAGTGGGGCGGTAGCACTCTGGATTTGGAAGTATTTTCTGCTATGTTTTTATGTTAAACATTCACTTTCCATTGGGATTAATATTATGGTCATTTTGTACCCTTCTAATCCTGTTTTCGTTTTGATTTTTGTAAATTTAGACCTATTCGAACGTCCGTCCGGACATCCATGTTCGGATAGGCCCCGAGAGTATTTTATTTTTCACAGGATTAGTGTGTCCGAACATCTGTCCGAACTTACATGTTCGGACAGCATGCGAGGACGGCTCTGAACTGTAAGTCTCGGTACATGTCCGAACTTACATGTTCGAACTAATGTTCGGACAGACCTTGTTTCTCAGTTTTAAGACTTGTTTGACATCCGTTTTAATCTCTGTCTACGGCGTTGGATTCGTATCGTTTTCTACTTTATAATGAAGCAAAATCCAGGGTGTTACAAGATACTTTGATTTGTTTGGGTCTTCCTAATAATTTAAAAAACATTATTCCTGAATGTATAACATCTGTCTCTATTCAAATTAGTTGGAATGGCAACCTCTCTAAATCTTTCTCTGCAGGTAGGGGGATTAGACAAGGAGACCCTTTATCTCTGTTGATTTGTAACACCCCAACCGCTAATCCTTCCATTATCCTCTAACCGTTCCCATAATTACTTACTCGCAGCGGAATACTTACTTACTCCCGGCGGGTGATACAACGCCGTTAGCCCTTCCAAGACTAACAAGGCTACTACTACTTACAGTAACGGTCTGACGATTAGAATATACCGATTAATGAAACACTTACTATTCACTTCCAATACTTACTTACAACCTTGATTACCGAGTATCCAAAAATATACGAATTACATTCCCATTCTATAAGGCTGCACCAATAATCACGAGTTTGTACAGCTACTCATTCTAACCATTCTTAAATTCACTATCCGAAAAGTACACCGGCTACTCACAAAGGCCTTAGCCATGTACAACTCAGTACACCATTCCAATCCTACTAACTACTCAAAAGAATTCAGCATGGTCCTTACTCGACCTTCAAGCCTCTCGGGTACCTGTAAAATAAAAACGGTGCCCCAAGGGGCTCAGCTTACGCTGCATATGACAACCGCATACCCCGCGTACTAGCGAGGGTACGCCAACTATTTGGTCGAATGCATGCGGTTCATTTCATTCATACATGCATACATGCTTTTATACAATACAATACATTCAATTCGCAAGGCATACATACATTCAATACATGCAAGGAAGACATTACAAGTCAACCGATCATACTTACCGTTACGGAGATACGCTTCTCCAATACATACACAAGGCTTGTTAGCATTCTTTACCCACCCGGGTTAATCGGGTGTTCATTACTCTTTTACTCAAGGTCAATGACTTACACTAGTCAAGACCAATACTCATATGTTACTTTACTTCTTACTTTACCCAAGTCAAGTCGGTATGACCTCCGGGAAGGGACTACTACATCCCACCACCTTGCTTTAGGGTGGCCCACTAATCCAGGATGCTACCCATTTAAGGAGTGTGGTCCATGGAAAAGATTATAGCCAGGATTCGGATCCAACCTCTTGTGTTTCCTTATCCTCACGCGTGGCCGAAACTATATCGGACTTCTACTCATTCCATTTTACTCAATACTCAAGTCAGGAGTTAGGTGGTTAGGAATTAGTAGAAGTCATTACACCCATACCAAGGGTTAATACACTACACAAGTACACATCCATACATACATACATACACTTCATTCTCATCCATATATTTCATGAATTATACAAACTAAATGTTCAAGAGAATACAACAAGAACAATATAGTTCAAACACAATTAAGTGCAATAAAAGTTCGATTCGTGCATTTATCTTATTTGAGTGATCACATAAGCACACAAATCGAGGTAACCAAGTTAGGATACAGAGCATGAGGAAATCATACCGTTCACTGTCGTATTAGTACTACCGGTTCCTTCGGTGTTCAACTATTTGATTCCTATACATATATGAAGTTGTATGATCAATGATCTATTATTGATCCAACTTATTCCTTCATTAATACTTCTAATGTACACTTACTACTTCTTTACATTCATACTTGTTTATAATAACCATACTTTTCTTATTACTTCTCAAACTTGCCTTCTTACTCATGTGCATACTTCTTACCATTTTTATTCCATTGATGATGTACTACTACATATACATATACATATGTGTATAGACATATATATATATACATACATATGATTACTATAATCATATTTTAAAAATATTTTTTTGTTTTGGCTCGACCGACCTTACCCAGGGTCGGACCCAAGGTCGGTCGAGCCAAAACAAAAAAAAAATATTTTAAAATATGATTATAGTAATCATATGGTCGGACCCAAGGTCGGTCGAAGTCAGTAAGTTTCATCACTGGAAAATTCAGACCCGACCGACCTTGCAAGTCCGGTCCCCAAGGTCGGTCCAAGTCAGTAAGTTCTGGTTTTGAAAATTTAAGACCCGACCGACCTTGCAAGGTAGGTCCCAAGGTCGGTCCAAGTCAGTGAGTTTCTGGTTCGAAATTTATGCTTCGACCGACCTTGCCAAGTCCGGTCGAAGTCAGTGACTTCTGGTTCTACCATTTTACGACTCGACCGACCTTGGCAAGTTCGGTCCCAAGGTCGGTCGAAGTCAGAAGACTTCCCGTCTTTGTAATTCAAGGCTCGACCGACCTTGCAAGTTCGGTCCCAAGGTCGGTCTGGCTCAGTACTTTAGTTTTAAAAATCTGTTTTCAGTTCTTTACTTTCCATTGCTTCCCTAACCTTTACCAATACATTCCCACATGATTTAACACTAATTAAACCCTCTAAATCACCTTGGTTCATTCACCAACTCCTCACTCATTTCTAAATCAACTTACACAATTTTTCTCACCTCATTCTAACACTTATACTAGTTTTCATTTCACCAATGCTACAAATTTTGTTTTCCCTCTTATGCTACAGATTTTCACCCTAACTTCTATCCTCCAATACTCCCTCAACTAATGCTACTCCTAGCATTCAAAATGGATTACTTTACATCCTAGTTCTTCTCGTTACCTAAATCCTTTTCAAATCTGTTTTCAAGGTATTAAACACTCACTTTAAACTCTCCAATTACACATAGTTATTACCTAGGTTATTTCCTCTTCTTACACAACTAAGTCCTCAAATTCCTAGACAAATTTTGACATAGTCTCCCCTATAATTTTAACATTGCCCACACATTGTTTCAGCTCACAACTCCCATATCAATTCACACACATTTATACACATGACAACACAATATTTTTCCTGCACATACACATACATTACCCATTGTTTTCCCAAGTTTTTAAACATCATTTAAAAACTTCAAAACAGTTACATTACCTTTCCTCATTATACTACAACATACTTATTACTCATTACCATATACTCTACTTATTTCAAATGCTTAAAAACTGTTACATTACACTTTTCCAAACTAGTTCAAGGTAAGCACAATTACCTTGTCTTGCTAGTTTCCTTTCTTTCTTTCCCTTATTCTTCCTTCTTTCTTTCTCTCTTGTTCTCGGTTCCAATGGGGTTCACACTCCAATGCTACAGCCCATATCCATACACACACTACTTAGGAAACAATCTTTACTAACTTAGGGTTTATGCTTGTTTAAGGTTTTAAATGAAGCATTACCTTCCAATGGATAGATGGAATGATGGACAGCAACCAAAGCAAGATTCCAACACCCAAAATGAACCCAAAATCGGCTGGAACACAAGGCACCAAACAAGGGTTTAGTTTGAATTTTCGTTTTGCCAACAAGGGCTAGGAAAAGATGAGTTTTCAAGATTATTTTTACCTCAAAATAACAAGGAGGTGAAGGTGCTTCTAATGGTGGTCTTCAAGCTCCGAATGCAGCACACCCATGGAGATGAAAATGGGTGTTTCGATTTTTGAAAGGAAAATGGTGTTCTCCTTGATGAGAGGATTCCAATGGTACAAGTTTTGTAATTTTTGGAGAAGGATTGAGTGTTGAACAAGAGGAGAGAAGGTGAACTTTGTGTGGGTTTCTTCAAATCTCCATTGCTGTCGCCCAAGGAGGAAGAAGAGAAATAGAGAGGGAGGGGGAAACCGTGAGTGAGGCTGAGTGGTAGAAGAGAGAGTGTTTTCTTTTTGCTTTTTACTTAATATGTTTGTCCTTTAGCACATAAGAAAGACATAAAGAGAGTGAGAGAGGGGGAGGCTGCCGATTCCACACCCACACACACACTCAAATTTTGCTTTTTATTTACAAAAGTGGACACACTAATTTTGTTTATTTACATTCTCACCCCACAACTTCCCGATTGTTATAGTTTTTACTAACCGGAACCCGTTTTCCAGAATTTTCTCATTTAATTATTTTATTGGTTCTAAACCTTCATTAATGTTTATTAATGACTATTTGGTTGACCAAAATTATTACGAGTCTATTTGACCCGCTTAAAGTCCCGTTTTCCCGGTTTCCTCGAAAAACATGCTTTAAGGTTCGTTTATACTTTTAATCCGTTTTAAGGATCCGTTTTCTTCAGGATTTGTTTCCTCATGATTATTTAGACATAATTAAGCTTCTAAAGTACTTATTAGCCTAATTAATCACTATTTTTAATTACGGGGTATTTCAATCTACCCCCCTTAAGGAACTTTGCCCTCAAAGTTAGTCAAGGTTAATGGTTTAATAATTCTACTCATTAGGCAAACCAATTGCCATAATGTGTCTTACTACCACCTATGAGGTGTTTACTTCTTCCACATTACAAGCATACACAAATCAAGCACCATACACAATCCACATACACAATGCACCGTTTCCATACACATCATTCCACAATACACATTACACCAATACATTACACATTGTACATACACATCAATACATTACACATTACACATACATACCAAATACACTTTGCACTACATGTGCCATCAAAACATACTACAGTACATACACACTATGCAATGCTAACCCGAAGCAATGCAACAGCAAAAGGCTCTACCCCCTTAAAAGGGGTACGTCCTGTACCCTCCAACTATACGGATACTAGACATCTAGTCTACAAATAAATTTGGGTACTTTGCCTTCATGGCATCTTCTAATTCCCAAGTCGCTTCCTCGACATCGTGGTTAGACCACAAGACCTTCACCATTTGTACAGATTTATGGCGAGTGTCTCTTGTCTTCATATCAAGGATTCGCAATGGAGTCTTAACATATCTCATTGCCGGCTCTAGGGATAACTGTTCGGGTTCTAATACATGAGAGGGATCAGCTATGTATTTCTTGAGTTGTGATGCATGAAAGACATCATGAACATGTCCCAATTCTTCAGGCAACGCTAGCCTATAAGCTACGGCTCCAATCCTCTCGGTAATCGTGTACGGGCCTACAAATTTCGGGCTCAGCTTGCCCTTCTGGCCAAATTGAAGTCGCCCTTCATAGGTGAAACGTGCAGGAACACTTAGTCGCCCACGACGAACTCAATGTCGCATCATCACACATCCGCATAGGATTTCTGTCTATCTTGGGCTGCTTTCATGTTCGCTCGGATTTACTGAACTTCAGCTTGTACTTGTTCTAAATACTTTAGTCCTATGATGACCGCTTCACTTGACTCATCCCAACACAATGGGGTATGGCAGGGTCTACCATACAAAGCTTGGAATGGCGACATCTTAATCGAAGCATGGTAGCTATTGTTATACGAAAACTCGATAAGATGAAGCTTATCAATCCAGCTCCCCTGGAAGTCTAAGGCACATGCCCTAAGCATATCCTCTAGTGTCTGGATGGTCCTTTCTGTCTGATCGTCGGTCTGTGGATGGAAGGCAGTGCTAAGCTTCAACTCAAGACCAAGCGCTTCCCGTGTTGCTCTCCAGTATCTCGAAAGAAATTTGGTGTCGCGGTCAGATACTACAGTTTTCGGGACTCCGTGGTGTCGGATGATCTCCTTGTCAAATAGCTCCGCGAGATTCACCACCTTCTAGGTGTCCTTCATTGGTATGAATCGGGCCATCTTGGTGAGACGATCGACTACTACCCAGATCATGTTGAGTCCTCCCCTGGCAGGTGGGAGTCCTACAACAAAATCCATGGAAATATCATGGAATTTCCACTCCGGAATTGGCATAGATTGTACCATTCCTTCCGGTCATCGGTGCTCGAATTTCACCTTCTGGGATGTGAGACACCTCAGAACATACTCAGTCACGTCGGATTTCATTCCTGACCACCAGAAGTACCTCTTCATGACTTTGTACATTTTAGAGGCTCCCGGATGGACATGCGATGTAGAACAATGTGACTTTCACAGAATGCGATCCCTTAGCTCAGCATTGCTTCGGGGGATGCATAATCTGCCATTCAATCGGATCAGACCATCTTCATGCAATTTGAAGTCGTACTTTCAGCTCTTGAAGGTACCCTCTGTGATTTTCTGTCTGATCTCTGTGAAGTAAGGGTCACTCAACTGAGCGTCTCGCACCTCGTCAACCAAGCTAGAAGAAGCGAGTAGCGAATGGAGCGAGTGTGCTCGACGACTCAGGGCGTCGGCTACAACGTTTGCCTTCCCTTCTTTATACTGGAGGTTGATGTCGTAATCTGAGAGGAACTCCATCCACCTCCTCTGTCTTAGATTCAGTTCTTTCTGTGTGAATACATACTGTAAACTTTTATGGTCGGAGTAGATGGTAAGGCTTACCCCATAGAGATAGTTTTGTCATATCTTCAAGGCGAAGACAATGGCTCCTAACTCTAGATCATGTGTCGGGTAATTCTTCTCATGCTTTTTTAGCTAGCGGGAGGCGTAAGCTACTACCTTGCCATGCTGCATGAGTATGCATCACATGCCCTTGCCCGATGCATCACAATACACCTCAAATCCCTCTGTGCCCTCAGGTAGAGTGAGAATTGGCGCTGAGGTCAATGAGTCTTTTAGGCTCTGGAAGGATACCTCGCACTCGTCTGTCCACACAAACGGTTCATCTTTCTTCATCAATGACGTCATGGGCTTAGCAACTTTTGAGAACCAAGAAAGCTCCGGATGTCGGTAACAGTCTTCGGTCTAGGCCATGATCATACTACTTCGATTTTGGATGGATCTACTGAAATACCCGCGCTCGAGATGACATGACCGGGGAAAGATACTTGATCTAGCCAAAACTCGCATTTGGAGAACTTTGCATACAGCTGGTTCTCGCGCAGTGTCTCAAGTACTCTTCTCAAATGGTTTTCATGCTCTTCTGTTGACTTCGAATACACAAGGATGTCGTCGATGAATATGACTACTGAAGTGTCCAGCTGATCACTGAATAACCGATTCATTAAGTCCATGAATTTGGCTGGTACGTTAGATAAACCGAATGGCATCACCGTGAATTCGTAGTGGCCATATCTTGTTCGGAATGCTGTTTTCTCAATGTCTTGCTCTCTGATAGCAATTTGGTGATATCCGGATTGGAGATCAATCTTAGAAAAGACTGAAGCTCCCTTCAACTGATCGAGCAGGTCGTTGATGCGTGGCAATGGATACTTGTTCATTACAGTGACCGCATTCAATTTGTGGTAGTCGATGCAGAGGTGGAGGCTACCGTCCTTCTTCTTCACGAAGAGGACCGGTGCTCCCCAAGGTGATATGCTCGGCGTATAAACCCTTTGTCGAGTAAATCACGTAGTTGTTCTTTAAGCTCTGTCATTTCTGCAGGTGCCATACGGTATGGTGCCCTAGCAATGGGACCAGTACTAGGTACAAGGTCGATTTCAAACTCTACTGCTCTCTGTGGTGGCATACCAGGTAGCTCTTTCGGGAATACATCGGGAAATTTTGATACAACTGCTGCATCATTACTGAACTCTAGATCTCTCTCCAGATCTTGCATATTTCATAAATACACATCATGTCCTCTTTTGAGCTCCCGATACATTGCCATAGCGGAGATGACTGTAGTTGAAGGCTCTCTCGGTCTCTGGCGGTATGAAACGGTAACCCCAGACGGACTCTTGAGCAGCAGTCGATGCTCGACGCAGAGGATTCGCCCCTTGTGCCGCTCCAACTAGTTCATTCCGATTATTAAGTCGAATCCCAACCCATTAAATTCGATGAAGGAGATGGGAAACGCTTCACCTTTGATTCGAACTATGGTGGTGTGGTAGTACTTAGTACACTTTACTCGCTTCTTCGACGGGAGAGTAACCAAGAAGTTTGGTAGCTCATCTGCGTCTAGCCCCAACCTCTTCGCAAATGATGGCGATACAAAGGTGTGAGAGGTGCCGGAGTCGAATAGTATTGAGGCTTCGATGCCATTTACTGGGAAGGTTCCTGTTAGAATGGTGCCGCTTTTGTCGGCTTGTGCTTCGATGAGGATACTCAGGTTACCTTCGGTACCGAGTCCACAACCTAATTATTCACAAGATTTATAAGTAACGATGGTGGAACGCAAGTGGAATTTAATAACCAACACTGCTTTTATTGAATAAACCAACCATCATACATACTGTGTCTCTAATACACGTTACTACTGGGTTACATGCTACTACAAGATTAGTACTTTCTAAAGGTAAGGTTCAGGCGTCCTGGTTTCATGTGTGTGGCATTGATTATTGCCGGTGGTGCTGTATTCAACTTAATCTTCTTGATCCCATGATACAGCAACCTTGATTTTCCACCCATGATTAGAACATCTCCTGATCTCAATACCAATTTCTCTGTGAGGTCAACGCTTCTGCTCGCTATACAAGAATACGGCGTCATCACCAATGGACCAAGACACTACGGGCACTCCTTGTTCAAGAGATTCCACCGTCTCGTCCTTATCTTGGTGTAAGCCAAGTCGTCCTTCTTTCTCATAGAAGTTGACGATACATAAATCTACTTCAAGTGCAGGGATTGGTTCATCTTCACATTGTTGTGCAATTTCTACAGCTTGGGTAACAAGCGTTTGGAATTCAATGGGTAGTGATGGAGGTGTTGCTCCGTCTCCTGCTCGTGTCTTCTGGTATGTCTTAGTATAAGGGTTCCAATCCTTTCCCAAGCACATCATCTTCAGCTTCATTGTTGCTCCACCGGGGAATTCGGGTGTATAAAGTCCTCCTGGACCCATTCCTAGTTTGTTGCATCGTTGGATGATTGAAACTTGTGCTTCGGGTGTCAGGTATCCTTTTAATAAGATCATACCTAGGCGGATGACCTGACACTGCTCGTTGGTGAAGTGGTGAGTGGCGATGTCGGCTTCTTCATGAAGTAGGTTTGAAGGTATTGGGTAACAGATATGGAATTTCCCTAAGGTGGTAAATTTCATCTAGTGTAAGTTCTAGGCTCACTAATTCATTTCATGCTCAATATATACTTCAATTCTACCTACTCATGTTCAATTTCATACTACGAGTACTTACGCATTCATGCATCCATTCATACAGGTATTTCAATACTTAGACATGCTCTTCAAGGATTAAAGGTTACGGTTAATACCTAGGCCGGACTTAGTCCCGGTCCCGTCACGGTCAATGATGTGCAAGGCCAGCTGTCTCTGCGGTGCGCCATTCTGCGGACCTCGGGACCCCTGTCCCTGTGAGGTATGCTGGGCATGAGCATCGCCAGATGCAACTTCCTTTCCTTCATGCTGCTTGTAGCCCTGATAGTTGCCCTTGGGCTTCGAGTTTTCTGGGCATGCATTAGCACGGTACCCCGGCTTCTGGCAGTTATAGTAGCGGATCTCCCTTCCTTGGCAATCGGTGCCGGGATGATCTTTGTTGCAGTTTCAGCACACATAGCTTCGGCCATCATTTTGGCTCTTGCCATAGCCAGTACCAGAACCTGTAGCTTCTATGTTAGCAAGGTTCGGTATACTTACACGAATTCACATACACATTACTTCACAAGTTTACTAGTTCTGTTTCGGGTTCTTACCCTTGTAGGGCTGAGACCTCAGTGGCTTAGCTGCCACTGGTGCAGTGTAGGCAAGCTGTAACGGCTCAGCTGCCTTGCCCTTCTCAGCATGGGCACTACCGTCTCCAGAGGTGTTCTTCTGGTTTTGGTGGGAGTACTTCCCCTTCTTCTTCTTCCATGGCTTATTCTGATTTTGTTCCTCGGAGTTGTTACCTTTGCTGCTCATCTTGCGCTTCAGCGCTTGCTCCTCATCTCTCAGCTGGTAGGTGATCTCAACTCGAGATGCAGCGTGGTAACACTCCTGAATTATTCGGGCTTTAGGTTACACATTTACGTACGGGGATACTAATTCACATTCTTCATGGCTTTTAAGGGTTCAACTTTGTTTACCTGAAGGGAGGTAAACCGTGCGAAGCCCATGTCATACCGGAGTCGATGGCTCAATCCGCCATAGAAGCGGTCTACCAAGACTTGGCCGGTATACCCAAGGTCGGGTAGAAGTCTGAGAATGGAGGTAAAAGTACGGTAATACTCATCAACCATCATCTTCTCCGTCATCTTCAAGGCATCAAGCTCAAGCCGTTTCTTGGTCTTGACATGCTCGGGATAGTATTTAGATCAGATGAGAGAGGTGAATGCTTCCCAACCGAATGCGGGGTCGGCTACATGCTCGGCCTTGACGAGCTTCCACCAGTCCATAGCCGCGTCTTTGAGATAGTACGCAGCTATCCTCACTCGAACTCCAGCAGGAGCCTCGAGGGTCTCGAAAGCCATCTCCATCTCGGAGATATAAGCCTCGAGCTTGGCGGGGTCGCTCTTGCCTCTAAAGCGGGGAGGTCAAAGGTTGGCGACTGCCTTTACCCAATTGGTCTCACGGGGATGAGGTGGGTCGGCTGTTGTTCTTGCTGCTGCTGGTTGGTTTTGCTGTGTTTGGTGTACATCGGTGATTACTTGCGGTAGCATCTGTGCTACTGTGGCAGCGACGATCTCAGCTATCGTCTGCGCGCCCGGTCCATCGGTGGCCCCTCCTCTGGGTCGGCCTGGACCTCGTCCTGACATCTGAACAAGTGTGGATTACATTAGATATTGTGACCATGTGGTCTTGATTCAAACACTGGTATCGTCTTTGCAGGCGTCGAAGGTATCCGTTATCATTAACGGTTACTCCTAGTTAAGTTTCGAGTTCTCCGTTGTAAAACAGTTTAGAACCTAACTTGGTAATCACTACACTCGGTATTCTAATCATCAGAGCGAGACTTCGCTCTGATACCACTTTTTGTAACACCCCAACCGCTAATCCTTCTATTATCCTCTAACTGTTCCCATAATTACTTACTCGCAGCGGAATACTTACTTACTCCCGGCGGGTAATACGACGTCGTTAGCCCTTCCAAGACTAACAAGGCTACTACTACTTACAGTAACGGTCTGACGATTAGAATATACCGATTAATGAAACACTTACGATTCACTTCCAATTCTTACTTATAACCTTGATTACCGAGTATCCAAAAATATACGAATTACATTCCCATTCTATAAGGCTACACCAATAATCACGAGTTTGTACAGCTACTCATTCTAACCATTCATAAATTCATTATCCAAAAAGGTGTACCACATGGTACACCGGCTACTCAAAAAGGCCTTAGCCGTGTACAACTCAGTACACCATTCCAATCCTACTAACTACTCAAAAGAATTCAGCATGGTCCTTACTCGGCCTTCAAGCCTCTCGGGTACCTGTAAAAAAAAAACCGGTGCCCCAAGGGGCTCAGCTTACGCTACATATGACAACCGCATACCCCGCGTACTAGCGAGGGTACGCCAACTATTTGGTCGAATACATGCGATTTGTTTCATTCATATATGCATACATGCTTTTATACAATACAATACAATACATTCAATTCGCAAGGCATACATACATTCAATACATGCAAGGAAGACATTACAAGTCAACCGATCATACTTACCCTTACGGAGATACGCTTCTCCAATACATACACAAGGCTTGTTAGCATTCTTTACCCACCCGGGTTAATCGGGTGTTCATTACTCTTTTACTCAAGGTCAATGACTTACACTAGTCAAGACCAATACTCATACGTTACTTTACTTCTTACTTACTTTACCCAAGTCACGTCGGTATGACCTCCGGGCAGGGACTACTACATCCCACCACCTTGCTTTAGGGTGGCCTACTAATCCAGGATGCTACCCATTTAAGAGGTGTGGTCCATGGAAAAGATTATAGCCATGATTCGGATCCAACCTCTTGTGTTTCCTTATCCTCACGCGTGGCCGAAACTATATCGGACTTCTACTCATTCCATTTTACTCAATACTCAAGTCAGGAGTTAGGTGGTTAGGAATTAGTAGAAGTCATTACACCCATACCAAGGGTTAATACACTACACAAGTACACATCCATCCATACATATACACTTCATTCTCATCCATATATTTCATGAATTATACAAACAAAATGTTCAAGAGAATACAACAAGAACAATATAGTTCAAACACATTTAAGTGCAATAAAAGTCCGATTCGTGCATTTATCTTATTTGAGTGATCACATAAGCACACAAATCGGGGTAACCAAGTTAGGATACAGAGCATGAGGAAATCATACCGTTCACCGTCGTATTCGTACTACCGGGTCCTTCGGTGTTCAACTATTTGATTCCTATACATACATGAAGTTGTATGATCAATGATCTATTATTGATCCAACTTATTCCTTCATTAATACTTCTATTGTACACTTACTACTTCTTTACATTCATACTTGATTATAAATGTAACACCCCCGAATAAAACATCTAGTAATACAAACGTCGCACCAAAACAATATTACGGTTAACTACGCAGCGGTATAATCTCCATCCGGGTGTCACAGACGCCAACCACCCACGTGGTTGACACAACCATACTACCAACACCAAGTTACGGTCTGCATGACTGGAAACCGCCCTCAAACAAAATTCATATACAACTCAAATACAATTCCCAAATATCGAGTGTCTACAATAAAGATACCAAATCATAATCTGAGAATTACGCCTCGGGTTTAGTAACAACCCATACACTGAACATACTACACAATTCAAAAGCTATACCCTGATGGACTACCCCATGGTAGCCATCCCGCCTACGCTCCGTTATCGCCCGGCTCAATACCTGAAAAAAATTGGGTGTAAAGGACTCAGCAAACGCTGAGTATGAACGTGTGTAGCCCGTATGTTGCCGGGCCACACGACTACTTGGTCGAATATTATTAAGTCAATTTACATGCTATAGTAGAGCAGTAAAGCAGGCCACAATACATCATGGTTTCATACACACTCAAAGGTAGCACAACATAGGCAACAAGCAACCAAGCATAACATGCTGGTGTCATAAAAATATCAAACACGCAACCAAGCACAACAAGTTGCTAGTATCGCAACAACCATCATGTACATAATAAAACGTGTGCATAGGTACGTTATTCTCCTGATCCTCACTATGGGATCATTCGAGCGTTGTGTTTTATTTCTTTTCTCTTGTTCTCATAATGTGTATTTACTTCTTCCTTCCTTGCACCAGGTCTGGGGATATAGTTAGATCCCGTGACCATATCATGTAGGTGTCAATCTTTCCTTGTTTCTTTAAGGATTATTCGTGAATTCTTTTATCACCGCGCGTTGGAGGACGTCTCCTCCATAGCTAGTCCCCCATTCCCAACGTCATGCGCCGAGAAAGCGGAGTCGCCTCTAGACTCCAGGATAAGCTCCACCAATTTGTCACTCCCCCATTCCCGACGTCATGCGCCGAGAAAGTGGAGTCGCCTCTAGACTCCAGGATGTGCTCCACATAGAAGGGCGAAGGATCTGATGCAGATACCAACTCCCGAGTATTCCATACCGCGCGGCCCAAGATGTCGTCTTCCCGGGTTATCATCATGTCCCACCAATTGAGATTTGCTCTTCATTATTATTCATGTATAGACACCATAGTGGGCGTCATGGTACGTCCTCCATTGTTAGGGAGGAGTTCCCCTTCATAGAATTTTCTTTGTTTTCATAGCTTCCATTGTTTCATCTCAAATTCCATAAACGCGAAGGGACTAAACTACTGTGTGCGCGCAATAATATACAACAATGATATAAAAATCATACAACACGATAAGCAAGCAATCCAATTTCATGCTTTGATCTTAAGGTCTTTTCACACAGAGCACACAGCACACAAGCCGTGTAACACGGCAACATACGAACCACACATGTCCATACCTCATTCAGAAGCTAAAGTTGTCTCTCACACGGTGTCCCGGTTGTCGTTCGTTACGGCCCTAGAGTTAATTAAAACCACTTGTCAGTTTATGGTTGCATACGATGACCGTAGTGACATTTTCCTAGTTTATCTCATCTATATCGGATGTTATTCCCTAGGTGGGTTATAGGATGTACAATTTATTCTAGCCCTTAGAACTTCCCACGTACTCACCTTAGATGTTTATTTAACGCCTAGGACGTTTACATCGTCATCTTTATAAGTTAACTAAGTACTTCCCTCTAGCTAATGCCTTAGAGTATTATAAGCACTAACAAGTAACTAGTTTATCTAAATTGACCATTCTCCCATATTTTCCTCATATTTACACTGTAGCCCCCCTTTTATTTTATAACCTTCCATTTTTTAGTTACTTAAAACCTTACATTATACATTTTAATTATTTAAAATAATTATCTCCATCATTTCAATTTGGTCAACCCTCATATGTGGTCAAGGTTGACCACTTAAATTATTCTTTGACCAGTCTTGATAGTATTTACGAAAATTCTCCATAGTTTCCTAGTTTTAAAATTTACCCTTAATTTTTATAAAATTCGTATTTAACATTTTAAAATATTCTAAACTCTAATTTTTCGGCCTTAATAGCATTTGGTACCTCTATTATAGTTCTAATTACACTTTGACCACAGTAACAACTCTTTTGTTTATAAATGGTATTTATAGGGATTATAATTTATTTGCATTATGTATCAACCTATGTTTAATTTAGTTTACCCTTAAACTCATCCATAATCGTAACAAGGCCCCTAGGTGAATATCTCCCTTAAATTCACCCCTTTACGCCAATCCTTCCCAAAATTATGATTTCACCCCAAAAGCTTGATGATTAACATATAAAGCCTTAAATAACCATAATTGAATAACCCAACTACATATCCTCACTCATAACTAATCTAAATCATCAAATGACATTAAAATGTCTCAAATACAACATCTATCTCTCGGTTATTGTACAGAATGATCATAAATCCTTTTTGAATCAATTTCTAAATTTACTAATAATCACCTAAGACTAAAAATATCCATAACAACATAGCCTAATTATACGGCCTTAAGAATATCATAATAATAACTTTTAGTTGACATTAAAATGTCCTCAAATTTTGTTATGGTTACAGTTTGCAACAGCTTTTATAATTAAGTTCTCTAAGTCATTTTCTTCTATTTCCCTTCGTTAATCATTTATAGAATAAGCTTGGATGAGTTGTTAACATTTGATCTCACTAGTTAAGTATTCTGCCTAACTTTCTACATATTTTTAGGATCTAAACAGCCCACATACATTCACCAATTCTCACGGCTACGCATACATTTGGTGTGTATTAACTTCTAAGATTATTTGCTGTTTTTTTTCTTTTCTGTTTAAGCTTAATTATAACAGATTAACTTAATTCCTTTAAATTAGTACCATGGGTACCAAATCAATACTAGTTTACCACATAAGATAATAAGATAAACCATTCAGTAATTAAACGCTAAGGTAGTTCCAGGTCAACCGAAAATCCCATAGATTACAAGGTGGAATTTGGATTTTCTTTCGCTAATGGTTTTCTTTTTATACAAAATTTAGAGATTATAGCTTCTTTACTTTCATTTACTTCTGTTCAACCTTAACCGCACCCTTTTTCAAAAACCAACATTTTAGATCATGTGAAAAACACATAGTTATAACTAGTTTAGACGGTTAATGCACACCACGGCAATTTCAATCGAAGACTTGAAGGTGATATACCTCCTATCCATTCAGTCTGTCCAAGGAGAAAGAATAGAAACAGGTGTTGATGTTTATGTCCAAAAGTAGAAGGGTATTACGCACAACTGAGACATACGAATGTGTGGAGTTGTGGGTTCCTTATCCGTGAGTTTGGGTTGTGGAATTACCGTGAATAAAATGAAGGGGAACAGCAGAGTGAAGAAGGTAAACAGAGCATATTACCGGTTCTAGACAACGGTATTCATCCCCTCCTAAATCAGATGCGAGAGATGTTCATCGTTGGCTTCACAAGGTGCAACTGAGGGAGTCAAGACTTCTCTTGTTATAATCATCAGAAAAGAGGATAGGCTGGAGGGTTTTGCTGGTTCCAAAAATGAGTTGTTTTAGCTCTTCCTTCAACCTGGTGTGCGAGATTGCAGCAGTTCCAGTGTATGTACAAGAAGAGAATGAGGTTCCAGTTATTATGCAACAGGCTTCTACTGATATACTCAGAAAAAGAAGGACATGAGTTCCAGTAGTTTACCGATAACCATATGTATGCGCATCATTGAGGGGATATCCAGGGAGGAGAAAGCACAGAAAGGGAAGTGAAGCTACCAGTTCGATGCTCCTGTTCCCAGATCAAGAAAAAGGTTGGAACCTGAGCTTTGTCATGCGCATCGGAGGTAGGAGATTAATGCCAACGTAGCAACATATATTGAGCACAAACAAGGAAGTGAAAGGGGGTGACAGTGAGCTCACCGAAGTTGTGGTTCTGGTGACTACATGCACAGGAACGAAGCAAGGGCAGATGCCGGTTGTTGTTGGTTTACTTCACCTGCTGTGGTGGTGTTTGGAACAAGAAGAGACCTGCTGCTGAAGAGTAGAGGCATTCTTTTTGTTTTTCAGTTGACAGAAATGAAAGCGCCAAACATGTATGTTTGCATTCGCCAGTTATGTTGCAGTTGACTTCAGGTTTGGATCTTTTTTTTTTGTGGTTTGCTCTGTTGTGTTAATGTATCGTGAGGATTTCTGTTGTTGTTTCCAAGTGGAACAGAAGGACAAGAAAGGAACTAGAACAGAGAGGAGAAAGGGAAGGGACGGAGGAAGCTGTGGTTTTTTTTTTGTTTCAGTTTCCCTTGCCTCAGTAGCAGTACCGTAGGAAGACAGCGGCGCAGCATGGCGGTTGTGCCATCAGAGAAGGAAAACAAGGAGAGCTCGGAACTTGATGCCAGTCGTTTATGGGAAAGGAATTTGCAAGAGTTAGCGCCCACCTACTGGAAGGGAGTGAAAGCTGTTCCCTATTCTTTTCTTCCATTCGAGGACTGGCAGAATAAAGAATGGTATTGGGGCTGTTTGTTTCAGTGATGTGTGGGGGTTGCTGGTACTGGTGTTGTTGCTGTCTCGATTTCCTTGTCCCTCCAGAGCATGCCCGCATATGATACAGAAGGAAAGGGGAGTTTGTCATTGTGGAATTTTTTTTTTTGAACTGATAAGAATTGGTGTCTGGTGCGTGGCCTGCTCGAGAAAGAATGGGGCAGAGCTTGTTGTTTTAGTCTTTTGAATCGGTACAAAGGAGGAGGGAGCCACTTGCGCTGTTTTATGGAAATGTGCATCACGTGGATGGGTTGTATACTGCTCAAACTAGAAAAAAAGAAGAGACTGCTGTGTATATGTCGATTGCAGCAGTCTTTACTGTTGTTTTTTTTGTTTAGCCACTCTAGTAGCTTATATGAGTAGAGGTGGAGTTTACTATTGAATACGAGCTCAGCTCACCTGGTTAAGATGTTCAGCAGGAATACTAGTGGTACCGGGTTCAAAACCCGACAAGAGTGTGTTTTGCTCTCTCTTTTTTTTCCTATTCCTTGTATACTTATATATATACGTCTGCGACTATATTATTATTTCGCGTTATCAGTTATATATATGTATACGAGACTATTTTATTTTGCCACGTTTTAGTTATAAGTACATATGCGACTATATTATCATGTCACGTTATTAGTTATATATACAACGTTGTAATATTGTAACGTTGTGTATATGTATTTTCATACACGTATATGTATATGTACGCGACTATATTAATATTACACGTTGTCAAGTTCTCGGACATATACATGTCCGTACTCAATTTAATTGTTCGTGCATGCATATGTCCGAATTAAGTAACGCGTTATTCTCGGAATATCTTCACGCGTTTATGATTTTATGTAATTATTGGTTTAGGGGTGTTTCAACTTACCCCCCTTAAAAGAGACTTCGTCCCGAAGTCTTTCTTTCCTAACTGATGTTTTTCCTTCTCGTTAAGTCTTGGGATCGAGTCTCACATTCATTCACGCTAACCAAAGGTTCCAGTCTCATATACCCTAATTCTCACTACCCATAAGCACTTTGCCACATTAATGGCTTCTCACCAGTTCTCATAGTGATCCAAGATAGTAGTAATGCGTAAACGATGCACGGCTGTAATCAAAAGGCACACAACATTCATTCACGACAAGTGTACATATACGTACATACCATTCACACACAAACCTACTAACCATCAACGTGTGGTTGTAGGAATACACATAGTGAAAGGATCAAATCACGCAATTCCACGGTTCTATTTCACCATTTGTGCTTATAAGCACCACGCCACATCTGTGGATTGACCAAGTTCTCTATAATATTGCAACGTACTAGTAATATTCATATACTGTACTCTTAAGTAATCAGTTGAACAAATTATTCATTCATAACCACAATGCATTCAACCCAATCCACACACATAGCATTCAAAACAACACCACAAAACGAACAACGGTACAGTAAAACACAGCGCGCCTACCCCCCTTAAAAATGGATTACGCCCACGTAATCCCTTTTATATCATCTTTGAACCTTGGTTCTAGCTGTTTAGTTCTCATGCGATGTAGCTCGCAGTATACTCTCATCAAAGGCCTTGACCATGTTAATGGCTTGGTTTCTGTCTCAAGAATACGTATCGGTTTCCATACCGATCTAAAACGGATTCAGATTTAGCCTCTCTGGGTCTAAGATATTGGCCGGTATGTCACTTGTTATTCGACTTGAAGATGTGAAATATGGTCCACCAGCTTCTGCTGTGCGACTCTGATTACTTTCAGGTTTAGTTTTCCCTCACTATACCTTTCAAGGTAGTGCACGACTTAATGGTATAGGAGTAAAAGTCTCTTAACCGACATGGGGTATTTTAATTTATACATAATCTCGGTGGATTGTAGCTTGTGTATCCATTTACTCTGGAGGTCTGAAGTTCATGTTTTTAGTGTACCTTTAAGTATTTGAGTTTTTTCTTCCTCGCTGACCCTTTGGTTTTAATTCACTTATATTCTGTAGTAACGATTTTAGTTCTTAGTGTCTGACGTGTCATTGTTACAACAACATGTTTGGTATGTATTACCGATTATGATTATGTGCAGTATAGGATATTTAGTTCCCTTATCATCACCGTTGTTCGTAGGAACTAAAATAACAGACTATTACTGGTTACGTTTTGCAATTGATTGCGATAGTATATTTTGTTATGTGGTAACTTTTAGGCTAATAGTTACATCACATCATTTTAAGTCTTCACATATTTGTAACCTCGAAGTTTTTGAATAATGTACCAATGTATTCTACCCGCTCGAGTCATCTAACACCGATATCCCATCTTTCGTACCTTCGTATTCTTGACTTGTAAGATTTCCCACTTATTTGTAGTTCATGTGTCCTCTTGTAGGAGGTTTCGGGAATCATCCAACACCGACGTGATCAGCGTAAGTGTTGGACTGCCCCTTAACTCCAATTTGTGCTCAGTGTCACTCGACCTGGCCAGGGTCGAGTTCAACTCTACACGTCCGATTTACACGATCAAACAATTATTCACATTTGAATTCTTATCCCATTCGTTTCTAGTCCTCTGGCAATCAATTTATTGACTAGTGTCACCATATAAGCCTTTAGATTAATCGTTCAAATCCTCTAACTGTACAGACCTCTAGGTGTGTACATATATATATTTGTTCATCCATGTCTATTTTTATACCCATGTGTTATAATCCTCTCGATTTATATTTATCCACATATGGTTGTTCCCATAGGTTTATGATACCATATTACATATATTTATATCCTCCTGATTTTCCAAGTTCTTCTTATAAACTGTATATATAAAATTCTCGTACCGTATGTACATATGCATGTTCCTTCATGTATACTTGTAGTCTCATAAATTTTTGTGTTCGCCGATGGGATATACGATTGTATACTTTCATGATTTCACATTATTACTATTTTCTCAACGCTTATATATTATCTTAGCCCATCCATTGATTTTGTTGACAATTTCCAACTTCCAATACCCAATTATTCATAAATATTTGATTGAGTTGGAACTATTCCTCGTTGGAGTTCCTAGTAAATTTGGCTGATTTCATCCTGTTTGACCGTCTAGGCCCACCTCGATTTGACTTCATATTACCAGGTTCCAATTCTATATTTATATATACTATTTTTTTCCTTGTTGTTAGATTCCCATCTTAATCTTTTCTGGGTTTTGTAACCCTTCTGTTTTCTCCTCATTTTTTTTTCTTGGGTGTATTCACCGCACCAGTGGTAAGTATTCAAGAATGATCACCATGGAGATCTCAATATTTATTTTCGGTTGTTACCTTATACCATTAATTTAAGTCAGGTGTGATTGATTTACTATTCATGACCTTCTTTAATTGCATTTTGTTTAGCTCCTTAAGTTCCACGGATATCGGGGTCTTTCCTGATTTATATATGTATATACATTTGTTTATGTATTATTTGCTAAATCTTATTTAGAGTTCCTCGATTTAGTCTCTGACTCTACATCTGTCTAGGTTATATTGGCTACGTTATAAATCTTACCAGGAGTTCCTCTTTGGTCTTTTGATTATAATTGTGATTGTCATGGCTTCTCCTGATTTAATGAGACTGCTCTCCAAAATCTATTTAGAACATTTGTCCTTCGGATGTAGTGTGTTTGAAGAAAATTATACCACATAGCAGCATCATATATTGTTGTTTAGTCATATACAAGAGAGGTCAGATCTATAGGGTGGTATTGAAGTGCACTGTAATACAGTGTACGGAAGCAGATGGTACACTGATTGAATTGTATGAAGTATATATCTTTTGTTTGGGAACCTTGCTGGAGAAGTTTACAGCAGGTCAGTGTTTGGAGGTATCTCCGCTAAACTTTGGTATGGATTTAAGGAGTTTAGACACTTGTTAACTGTCATCTAAGCCTGGTGTTCCCGAAATTGACTTCCTTGTTGTCATGGTTGTTGTTTATTTGCTGCAGAGAGAGAGATTGTTATTTCAGAGTTTTATGGCAATCTTACCGAGGCTATAGTAAACTTAGGCCAATAACCCATTGAACGGTCTTGTATTGGGCTGTTGTTAGATTTACAAATGAAATAAATTTTCAGTCTTTCGTGCGTAGGTCTCCCGGGGCAAGTTTTATGCATGTCTTGAACACTCAGTTAAACCTCACCTGAACATAGCACTAGGTGCTCTTTGGTATGTATATCTTGTGAGCATAACCTTTTTTGGTACTTGAGTTTTCATTTTATGTTTTCACTGTATTAATTAATAAGGCTTCGTATCAGTTCCCTGATAGCCATAGTGAAGGATAACAGACGATGCAAGGGGTTTATCCATTATAGAACCGAATTCTTCAGCCATTAGCGACATTGCTTGGTGGTATTCTAACAGTTCCTCTTTTGGACTGTGTTCATCCATGGTTGGAATTTATTTTCCTGTTGTACAATATGGGTTACTCATAAAGTTCAAGAGACATATTTATGGTCTATATCAATGTGTTTTTGATCTCTGAGAAGTGCAAATTAAAGTTGAGAAGAATTGTTGTGCAAGAAGCAATGGGAAAACAGAAAAAATCAAAATAGAGACTTTGTGCTTCAAAAGAAATCACGGTAGCCATGTATTTGGATAGTTATATAATAATGGTGAGATAGGTCGTGTATGGTGATGGTGGTTAAATGGGCATATATGCCACACACTGAACTAACGATTAGATATTTGTAGTACCTATTGCCCATTCCAATGGTGTGCTATTATAGTGTTGTAGAGTAGATGAATGATAAGCAACGTTTGTCCCTCGTGGGACGTTTGCTAGGTTCCAAAGGTACAAAACGATTCGAACCAGAAGAGTGTGAAGGAGACGTTGATTAGCATGTATATATGTTCCTTGTTCACCGGCGGTAGGAGCAGGAGAGAAACCCAGTAATGGTCACCGGTTTCATTTGTTTGAGATGGAGAAATGTGGCAAAATAATTGAGTATAAAGAAGGAGAAAGGAGACGGTGGCGATGTATATCGATCGCCAGTTGAGGCGTTGTGTCCTTCAGGTAATGCAGAGAATGGAGATGATTGTAAGAAGGAGCAGGGAATTTATTGAGTCCCGAAATATTAGATTTTAGTGTATCGATTTATGTCATGCTTTATTCAGCGTTATAGATCGTACCAATTTTAGGGTGTAATTACGTCTTGAATTATATTCTCTCATTTCATTGCTTTACGAGAGGTTTTCTTAAGTTACCCTCTCAAGTGTTCGAATTGCAGAATTTATCTCAATCCCGATCTTGGCTTTATTAATTGCTTATTTGAGCTCTATTAATTTCATAAATTTTGGGATATTTCGGTCCTCTTTGCCTGTAAGGTAGGGTCCTATCGACTGCTAAGCATGTCGACCCAAGCTGCCGCTAAAATTGGTCCCTCTACGGGTATTATCCTTTTGGCAACGTCGAGTGTATAGTATAGTCTTTTCTCCACGGGTTGATTGTATGACATTAAGTAATTGCCAGATCAGGTTTTCCCGAGTATGAGGAGTCTTTCTACCTCTCTGGCGTTCTTTCTCTGAATTTTACAAGGAAATTGGGGACGTGGAGGGTGGGTGTAGGTATCTGTTAGGTACCCAGTAATTACTGGGGAAGAACCCTAACTAACGAGCCTCACATACTAACCCTTAACCCCGTTTTCCCAAATTTAGGTTTTCCTATACTCGGTACTTCTCTGTTCCAGTCATCAGAGCGTAACTACGCTCTGATACCACTTTCTGTAACACCCCCGAATAAAACATCTAGTAATACAAACGTCGCGCCGAAACAATATTACGGTTAACTACGCAGCGGTATAATCTCCATCCGGGTGTCACAGACGCCAACCACCCACGTGGTTGACACAACCATACTACCAACACCAAGTTACGGTCCGCATGACTGGAAACCGCCCTCAAACAAAATTCATATACAACTCAAATACAATTCCCAAATATCAAGTGTCTACAATAAAGATACCAAATCATAATCTGAGAATTACGCCTCGGGTTTAGTAACAACCCATACACTGAACATACTACACAATTCAAAAGCTATACCCTGATGGACTACCCCATGGTAGCCATCCCGCCTACGCTCCGTTATCGCCCGGCTCAATACCTGAAAAAAATTGGGTGTAAAGGACTCAGTAAACGCTGAGTATGAACGTGTGTAGCCCGTATGTTGCCGGGCCACACGACTACTTGGTCGAATATTATTAAGTCAATTTACATGCTATAGTAGAGCAGTAAAGCAGGCCACAATACATCATGGTTTCATACACACTCAAAGGTAGCACAGCATAGGCAACAAGCAACCAAGCATAACATGCTGGTGTCATAAAAATATCAAACACGCAACCAAGCACAACAAGTTGCTAGTATCGCAACAACCATCATGTACATAATAAAACGTGTGCATAGGTACGTTATTCTCCTGATCCTCGCTATGGGATCATTCGAGCGTTGTGTGATTTAATTTCTTTTCTCTTGTTCTCATAATGTGTATTTACTTCTTCCTTCCTTGCACCAGGTCTGGGGATATAGTTAGATCTCGTGACCATATCATGTAGGTGCCAATCTTTCCTTGTTTCTTTAAGGATTATTCGTGAATTCTTTTATCACCGCGCGTTGGAGGACGTCTCCTCCATAGCTAGTCCCCCATTCCCGACGTCATGCGCCGAGAAAGCGGAGTCGCCTCTAGACTCCAGGATGTGCTCCACATAGAAGGGCGAAGGATCTGATGCAGATACCAGCTCCCGAATATTCCATACCGCGCGGCCCGAGATGTCGTGAAATACCCCAAACCTTGATATGTGGTTTAAATATTAAACTATGGTATGTAAAGGCTAAAAAGTTCCTTATAGACATCAATGAACCATTTAAACCATGGTAAAACACAATAAAACACTAAGACACGGTTTGAGCAAAAACATGCTCTAAGCTATGAGTGAACTTGGTTAGGACCCAAAGAGCCTACCAAGACTTAATAATATTCAATTATGATTTAATAAGGCTAAATAAGTCCTTAGGAAACCTTGGTGGACAGTTAAACCAAATAAAACACAAGAAAATACCTTAAAGTCGATATGAGCAAAAATGTGCTCTAAGCTTGGGATAAATTTGTATAAGACCTAATGGTCATACCAAGACTTTATTTATATGTTAATGAACATATTAAACCAATTACCAAAGAAAACCAAGCTTGAAAACAAGCTAAAACACAAAATGTGCTTTAAGGAGTCTTAAAGCACATTTTTGAAAAATTGTCTTGTAGATGAGTTTTGAGTGGCTAAATGACCATCATTACTCTTTAATTAACATGTGTACTACTTAGTATCACATTAGGAAGTCTAAATCAATGGGAAATCAAAAATTTCACAAATATGTGCCTTAATTTGTGAATAGTGCTCAAATAGTGCTAGTTTAAGTTATAAGTCAACATAAGTTGTTTAATTGGTCAACAAAGGCCATATATATGTTATATATTGAAGGGGCCACGGTTTTGGGTGTGTGAGTCATCACACTTGGCTTGCAAATTAAAGAAAGAAAGAAAAGTAAGTAAAGGATACCTTTTTGCTTTATAACTTAAATATCTCCAAAACTTACCTCTCTCCTCACTTTCTCTTCTTTTCTCTTTGGTTCCCACCGTCTCCAACCTCATCCTCCCTTCTCCATTCTCGTTTTGCTACAGCAAGTAGCCATTCTCCATCTTTAAATGCTTGTAACTCATGACTCCAAGCTCCGAATTCAATTCCGAGACTACCGTTGTCTTAGTTAGAGTAAGCTCTACATTCCTATCTTTTCAAATCTTCAAAAGCTCCATTTCGGTGCCATGGAGATTCACCATTGAAGGAGCTTGAGCTCATATTTCCATGCCTTGTCATTCTCCTTTGTTTCAAGGTAAGGAAAATCAAAGAAAATCCAAGTTCCCACCATTTTCTTGTATAACCGAAAATTCACCTTACAATGGTGTCTTTTCTTGCTATTTTCTTAGCTTAATTCAATCTTCAAGGGACTAGGAGGAGTCCTATCTTGCCACTTAACCAAGCTCTCTTTCGAATTCCAAAGGTAATCATCAAATTTTAGTGTTTTAAGACACTTATGTAAACCTGGGTTTAACTATGAGTTTGAGTATTAAACTTAATGCTCATTACCCTTATATGTGTATTGGTTAGAAGATTGACAAGTGGTAAAACCTCCTTGCCGGTTTTCAACCAAGAAAGAACAAGAGAAAACAAATGGGAAAGCTTGGAAAACAAAGAGGTAAATGACCTCTCTTAATGTGGTTTATTGTACTAGGAAATTAAGCTATATTTGCTTAATAAATGACTTAAAGAGCCAATGGGAAATGAGCTAGAAAACTATCCACAAGGTGGACTAAAAATACATGGGAGCATTGTTGTGTGTACTTGCAGGTTGAAGGCATTATTATGTGGGAAATTTAGTGTTCAAGGTTTATGCAATTTAAGGGCCTAAGAGCCAAGCAATTTAAGTTATGCACTATATTGTGATGTAGTGTAGTTAAAGGCTTAGTTGTGTGTAAAGGGCATTTCTTGTAAAGATGAATGTCTTGAATGGTTAAAGGATGAAAAACAATATGTTTGTGTGTAAGGAATGTGTATTAAGTGATTAAGTGTTCTTGGTTGTCTAAAGGTGAAAACCTAAGTGTTTGGGTGTGAGAGTTTACAAGAGAAGCTATGGCAAAATTTAGTTGATAAACAAAGGAGTTTATGTGATGAAATGAGATTTTAAGACCTAGAAGGTGCTAGGAACTTGTTAAGTGTTAAGATGGTGGAAGAAGGTGAATCATGGTGTTCTTAGGTGTTAAGGTGCCATGGGCATTGTCTTGGAGGATTTAGAACTCAAATGGGTGTTTTGAACACACCAAGGAATTGTTATGTGAAGTGTTAAGTCTTGTTCAAGATTTGGTAAACAAAGGAAAAGAAATGCCTAGTGAAGGTCTAAGTGAAAACTTGTGGAAATTATAAGCAATTGTGCAAAGGAGGTGTGTATGGGAAATAATGCTTTTGGAGTGGTGGTAATGTTTGTGAGACAACACTTTGGTTAGTTGAGGTAGTAGGCATGATATACCACTTAGAAATCTAAGAAAAATGTTATAAGTGCTAGGAATTGTTGTAAGGAATTGAGTAACCAGTTAGTGATGATTTAGGAAAGTTTAGTGCTTGTTTTAAGGTGTTTAAACATGTAGGAAACATGTGGAAAGTTTATGGAATTATTAGGTAAGGTTTAAGGTTGGTTTAGGGGTTGAAAAATGATGTTTTGACAAGTTAATAACATGGTCCGGGACCTAGCCCTTGTATAGGTACCCGGACCACCCCTTAAAAAGAGCCGAGAGTGAAGTTTAGAAGTGGTCCGGGTCCTTAGTCCAGGACCAAGACCCGGACCAAGGGTAAAATAAGGCCGAGAGTACATTCTACAAGTGGTCCGGGACCTTGGGTCCGGACCAAGTCCCGGACCAGGTCAAAAGTGTTGCAAAATCTGTTTTAAAGGCTTCTAATCATGGGGAATTGAATGGTAATGGTTTTAGGTGATGTTTAGGCCTTGTTTGGTGGCATATAAAGGCCTTAAAATGTGTAAACAAGTGTTGGGTTTGATGTGAGAGTTGTAAACTTAATATCACAAGAGAGTAAGTTAAGTGTAACGGGAATGACGGGGTAAACTATGGGCGCTTTAAACGTTAAGCAAACATGTTACCCCAATATTAATAAAAGTAATTGTGATGTTACCAGTTGTACGGGATTTGTTCGAGGAACCTAAAAGGACATGATATAGTGGACCGTGGCGACAGGTATGGTTTTCTTGCAACCTGTGTCCTACCGGATTACACCGGCTTGTATGCCAATGTGTTTTTCTGTATGTTTGCCACGTTGTAAGATAAAACATGTAATGAGTTTACAGTAATTCATATATGTGGCGTGTTCAACTCCGATACCATTTAACCTCGGCAGTGTTAACCGTAGTTAACTGAGTCTAGGATCACATGAGAGTTCGGTATTCGGATTAAACGACCCGAACCATGGGGCGTTCTAACCACGGCTATGCGTGAGTTGATTGTGTGATATGTGTATGTGAATGTAGGGATCTCCCTTGTATGTTTAACCCAGTTCTAATACTGTATTGTGTGCTGATGTGATAGGTTCCACAGCGGAGTCTTTAACTGTGAATATTATATATTATGGGGGGTGAGGAATCCGGTTGTTCCGGTCGTGCGTTGTTTGGGAGTTGTTGTATACAGTTTCTTCAGCTTCCTCTCTGTTGATTGTCTTCCTTCATTGGTCTTCGATCACCCCTGAGCTTAACCAAGGCTCTTGACTCACGTCTGTTGGGGATTATGTATGTTGTGTTCGGGTCACTAAACCCGATCCATCTTTATGTTAAGTTATTCGTTCGCCTAACAGAACGGTAACGAGTTATGTAAACGAGCTTAGCATGAGTTTGACAGCATCCTCTAGGCTCTCCCAGTGAACTAACTATGTTTGGGTCGGTTCCTAAGAGAACCATTCCCGTTATGTTATGTATTTTGTGGTGATGCAATATCAATTGCGGTATTATGTTGTGCACCTGGAAACGTGCAAAGTGTTGTTAGGTGTTGTATGTAGTGTATGTTATATGTTGTATAATGTGGAGTGAGTGGATCATGGATATGATTCCCAGTTTGTGATAAGAGACGTTCAAGGATAACCCGATTTAAAGGTAAGTGTCGTCTATTAAGGAAGTAGCTCCATTAGAGGAGGAACACTCTAGGAATAATGAATACCATGAGTGACTTATCAAGTAAGGATATATTATCCGTTTGTTGTGCCCATTGAGGCGAAATGTTATGTGTTGTGTGTTTACAGTTGCGTGCATGACTAAATATAATCAATCGCATGTTAAGACGACAATTAGTTGTGCGTGGCCCGGTAGCATGTGGGCTGCGGGATTACCATACCAGCAAAGGTGCTGAGCCCCTTGGGGGCCACCCTTTCTCTTCTTTTCCTATTTCAGGTACAAGGAGCTGGAAGCCGTTCGAGAGTAGGACGGGTAGTCGTTGTACATGGGTAATCGTCATGTTGTTATTTAGTGTGTAGTAAGACCGAGATTGTTATCGGCATTAGTTATAAATACTCGGTATAGTTGGAAGGTGTATGTTGTTGTGGTGATTAATGGAAAGGGATGGTAATGAGTAGTCGCTCGGGAATTTAGCCCATCAGACCGGTACAATGTGTATGTATTAGCCTTGTTAGCCACGTGGGTGGCTAACGGCGTGTAACACCAACGAGATAAGTAATGTGATGAGGTTGTTTTTCCGCTGCAGTTTATTGTAAGTGTGTTATTGTTGGATGGGGTGTTACAAAAAGTGGTATCAGAGCGAAGTATCGCTCTGATGACTGAATTACCGAGCTTAGGAAGTACCGAGTTAGGATTTAAGTACTTTGGGTTAAGGGTTGAGTGATAGCGTGAGAGATACGCTAGTTAGGAACTACCAGTGACTACTGGAAACCTACAATATCCATCCCACCCTCCACAATCCCTGTTTGATAACTTGGGAAAGAACGCCAGAGAGATGGAAGTCCTCTCTTACTCGGGAATACCCGATCTGGCTGTTATTAAGTACCTCTAAAGGTACGGAGAACCTGTCATACGGTAGATCCCGAAAACTGGGAATCCCGGAGACGGTTCCCACCTAAACAGTGTTAACCGCATTTCATAGCGAAGAATGAAGAATCTTGTGTATAGAATAATAGAATTTCCGGCAACCTGGGTCGACATGCCGAGCAGTCGAGAACAACCAGCTTGCAACGCACCAACCGTGCAACAGGCAAGAAATGGATTAATGAAACCCGAGACGAGTGTCTACGGAACCACAGTTGCCAGATAATACGCCAACGGTATATCAACCGATAAGGAACTACAACGTAGTGCCCAAACAAGAGGCAAGTCTCAGTGACCACGACAAGTGCGTGGAACGGGCTACAAAGAGGATGCAGTACTAAGTAAGTAAAAAGGGGTCTCCCAGAATGGGAAACACCCTAGTCGATGATTATCATGTGAAGACAGTGAGAAGTCAACCGGAAGAGTTATTATCAAGGCAGTAAGATAAGTGAGGGCCAACAAGGCCACTGATGACAGTATGGGTAAAAACAATACCATAACCAGTATGTGTTAAACCGATAGCCAGTTAACATGGCGCACTTGCTATAGCAAGTGCTGCTATAACAGGGTTGTTCAGGAAATTTATAATAAATACAAGTACTTAGTAAAGTACCACGAAGTTTAGTGGGAACATTATAACCATGGAAGGGCTTAACAGCCTGACCTTTGTAATTAGAAGTACACCAGTCAGCAAGAAGCTAGACTTGGCTAAGGTAAGAAGATGTTGTGAAACCATGAAAATTTTTCTTTCAACCCAGATTTATACAAACCCTTTTCTTTTCAAAACCAAATTTTCTTTCAAACCAACACCTCTTTCCAACCTTCTTTTAAACCAAACCAGTAAAACTAAGGACAGTTGACAAGGATACAACAATGGATAAACTTTCCCTCGATTAAGTTCGGGAAGCATGGAATGAATATTGTCACGGGACAATATAAGGGAGTTGACAACAGAATACTTCACCTAGGCGTGTGACGGACACTACGAGTGTACCAACTGAATTGTGGGACGACCGCACTCCGATAGGAGCTTGTGGGCCTGACAGACCTACTTATGGGTTAGTTGGGTAAGTAGCAATGTATCAGTATGGTACCCCACATATGTATACGAGTAGAGTCCGAAACACGGGAAGTAGTCGACTCCGTTCTACGGTCAACAGTATAAGTCAAACAACAGCTAAGGATTACCATGAATGGTTGAAGTTAAGGAACTCAGTTAAGTTAACGAGATTAACAGGATTAGTGAATTCCTTTCAAGAAAAGGTTTAAGAGTTAGAAGGTGCGAAGTGCACTAACTGTAATGTAAAGACATAGTATTATCTTAAGGATCCTCATCCGGAAACATGATAGCGGAACGGAGACTCAGCCTATGCATGGCAAGGCAGATGCTGATGTGGACAATTAGCGTTGCAATGAACGGGATGAAACTCCCAGAATGAGTACCTACACACAGGAAGTGTTGATCTTCACGAGAAGATAATAAGCCAGTTAAGAACGCAACGGCGTGGCTAACGGAATGTACAAATAAGTGTGAACTAGATGTAAGGCATAACTTAACAAACACAGAGCAATCCTTGAAGGGTGTTCGCATCAACAATGTTGAACGAAATGCATGACAGAAGCACAAGGGTTGAAACTATACACCCAGTTTAGACATAAGTGGTCAGGAGACGGACTAACAAACGTAGGGGCATCCCATGAAAGGAAACGGAATACAACGACCTTGTCATGGAGCTCAATATAATGTCCAAGCATGTCTGTTGTACAGAGAAGTACATGTGTGGACAGCCTACAATGAGCGCAGTCAGGCTTTAGGACAGTAAGGCTTATAAGCCACAAATAAAATGTGTTATGAAAATTAGATTGATTGCAAAAGTTCATGTTATATAAGTAAATAGAGTGGTAAACGAACCACTGCATTAAGAGTGGGGATACCTCTCGATATTGTGAGACCGCAGGAGCGGTAGTTATGTGAATCAAGTTCAAGAAATATGTAAAGGATGGACGACGTTATTATTGAAAGAGAGCAGTTAGCTTAGTAGTATGTGTGTATAAGGTGAAACACCGAGCTGAATAATGCCGGCTTGTGACTCGAATGATCGATGCTCAAGGAGCATTCAGTAGTCATCCAAATGAGGGATGCACCATAATACGAATGATGTAAGTGTATGTGTGGAAGTTAATGTGACAGTAAATACCATGTAAGTTAGTGTTATATAATAAGCACGGTGCGCAGTAAGCGACCGTTGTATAAGTGTTGTTGAATAATAATGTGGCAGATAAGACCAGTTGTGAGTTAAACTCAGTGGAGATGCAAGATAAGTGATGTTAAACAGACTGGGCAATAAGCCAGTGGTAGGTACTGTGTGATGAGGAACACAATGTGAATTCCATGGCGAATCGCATAAGGGATTTACTGTCAAGAGTTTACACCTCTACACTCTGTATGACTGAGTGTTTTGGTATTGCACTTGCGCAGTAATGATCGAGTGGGATAGCTAGGAATTGGAAACATGTTAATTGTGGAGCAATAATGTTATAATGGCCGATGCATAGGAAATGCAAAGACATACCATGAAAGAGTACTTGTACAAAACCAAATGTGGAGACATGATTAACAGTAAGTGACTACAGTAGCACTAACTGCCAAATATCGGTATGGAATATACCCCAAATGTTGTAAATAGCTGAGAGAGCACTACACACTAGGTAGTAGCTCAATCTCAACCGACAGTAAGTCGGAAGGGAACAAGTCAATCATTGTGAAATACATAGCTGTATACACAGTAAATTGTTATGGAAGTGGATAGAAAGTTTATAACTCACCGAATTCACTAACGGTAAGAGATACCACGCGTCGGTTGAGAAACCATTGTTACCAAGATGAAGGTGACAATTGGGAATGTACAATACAGTATGAATAACAAATGGGGCAATTAAGCTCTACAGTTATGTAACACCCCTACGACGCCCCTATCAACTACCGAAATCGCAGCGGAAATAACCAACCAAATAATGACTAAACGCTTTGGTGTTACAACGCTGTTAACCACCCACGTGGTTAACTAGGCAGAATAAATACAAGTGTATCGGTCTGATGATCAGACTCCCGAGCATAGAATCTAACATCCATATATATAACATAGCCAACCATACCGAGTATTTAATTTACAACACACCTAACAACCGTAAACCTCCACCAGTATTTAACAAACGGTACCAAAATGTAATGCCTCGGGAGCACAGGCGCATCCCGGGCTCAACACCCAACATAGCCAAGAGTACATCAACGACCTAGGATCTAGAGCCACTCCGCTTCTTCGATCCTCATCCTGCAATAAAATATGGAGCCCCCGAGGGGGTCAGCAACCTTTGCTGGTATGGCTAACGCGCAGCCCATCGGCTACCGGGATACGCGCAACCAATTGTCATAATAACATGGCGTTCATTTTAGAACATCCAACATATATATATATATACCATAGCATAGCAAGGGAAATTGCATAGCATCATAACAATACATAACACCATAAAATCGGTCCTCACAAGGAACCTTCCACCATAGTTAGTATACCATGTGAGCCTAGAGATTTTTACCAATCCCATGTTAAGCTTGTTACCAACCTCGTTACCGTCCGGTTATATAGAACGGTTAACTTATACCCAAGGTGTGTCGGATATAGTAATCCCAAGCACACCGAAATAACATACGTATGCCCCTATGGCCCGACGTGAGTCAGTAACTAGCTTTGGATAAGCTAAGGGAAGGTAGAAACCAAATTGGAATACCACCTATACATACACCAAGAGAGCCGAACCGGATATGATATCGACTCCCATCCATCACACGCGTGGCCGGAACAACCGGACTCCTCACTCCCCCGATTAGCACTTGTTAGTGATCACACAATGTTTTGTTAAGTCACATACAAGCAAATATTTAGGTCTTGTTAGACAACCAAGGGAAAGGAGTCACAACACTACATCATCATAATGTATAACAACTGTAAACTCTTTTCATGCCTTAATCTTATAAGGTCGTAACACACAGAAAAACAAACAACATCCAAGCCGGTGTAAACCGGTAGACAACAGACTGCAAGAAAACCATACCTTGGTCCTTGCCTCGTTTCGTTTCCACCTTGAGAGAATCCTATACACATTAGTAACGTCGGTTAATTATTTATTTAACTTCACACTTACTAAGTATTTAACATGATTGTATGACATGTTTTAATGTCTATCTTACCCTAGGTTACCTTCATTATACACCCTAGGGTTAACTACATAAGTCACATTCTTTTCTGTTTTTTTTTTTACAAGTTTAGGTCCGACCGACCTTGCCGACCGAACTTGTCCAAGTTCGGTCGATTCCAGAACACATTTCCGTCAAAATTTTCTACTCCGACCGAACTTACCAAGTCCGGTCCTATGTTCGGTCTTTTCCCGAGAGTTTCTCCCCTTTGTAAATTTAGCCCGACCGAACTTACCAAGTCCGATCCTATGTTCGGTCTTTTCCAGTAACTCAATCCGTACTCAAAATACAAGCCCGACCGACCTTGCAAGTCCGGTCCCCAAGGTCGGTCTTTTCCAGAAGCCAATTCTCGCAGGGTAAACTGGGCTCGACCGAACTTGCAAGTTCGGTCGCAAGTTCGGTCTGCTCCAGACCCTTGTTTTTGCTTTTCACATTCAACTCCAAACTTCACCCCATATAACCTAGTACCCCCTAACCTCATTTGGGCACTTCAAACACACCTTAAGACATCCTTAAACACTCATAAAACTCATTATCTAATTCCTTAAGCCTTTACCCATTTCTTCACAAAATTCCTAACACTTACAATGTTTTCTCCTAGTTTTTCAAGTGGTGTTTCATACCTATGATAACTACTATCCCAAAAAGCTTTCTCCTTATTTTAACATCATCTCCCAAGCATCATCTCTTACAACTAACTCCTTATATCCTTCTTGAAACTCTTTCCCTAGTGTACACTTTCTCCTTATTACCAAAGTTTGCCTAAGTATTTACCTAAGTTCAAAACGACTTTGGTACACACTAAAATCTCAAGATCATGCCTAAGTCCTTATTACACTCTAGAGCACTTAAGACATTATACCTTCACTTGTAAAACACCTAGTCATTTCCTAAATTTTCTAACTCACCAACCTTATGTAAACACTTAGAACTTCTTACTTCTTACCTAAATTTTGACATGGATTCCCCTAGAACATTACTAAGCCTAAACACTTTGCTTTCTCCATTAAACACACAAGAACATCTAGAATCACCAAGAACACTCTCATACACAACTTCACCAAATTCACACTACATTACAATATAGTGCATAATTTAAATTGCATGGCACTTAGGCCCTTAAAATGCATGGCTCTTAGGCCCTTAAAGTGCTTAAATCATAAACACTGAATTTCCACAATATATATGCCTTTAACCTGCGATTACATACAACAAGGCATATGTTATTTTACTAGTCTCCTTGAGAACACTTTTCTAAGTCATTCACCATTTGCTCTTTAGGTAGTTTTAATAAGCATTTATAAGCTCATTTCTTCTAAGGCATTAAACAACATTAGGTTAGTAGATTTACCTCTTTTCCAAAACACTTCCTTCTTGTTTCCTTACAAAACCGTATGGTATTTTGATTCCTTGTCAAGTTCTAAACAATATACAAACACCATAATGAGTATCCAAGCTATAAGCTTCATCTCATTGTAAACCCTAATTTTACATTGTTTCAAAAACATTCATGTAGTTATTTTACCTTGATCTTCGAAGGGAGTTTGAATATATAACAAGAGAGGACTCCACCTAGTCCATGAAGAGTTGAAATGAAGCTAGAACAAGGTCACACAAAGAGCTATATCAATGTGTATTTTCGGTCAAGGTAAGAACATGGAGGAAACATGATTTTTCTTTGAGATTCCTTACCTAGAAGCAAAGGAGATCAACAATATGTCAAAATACAAGCTCAAGCTCCTTCAATGGTGGAACACCTTGGCACCGAAATGGGGCTCTTGGAGTTTTGAGAAGATAGGAGTGAAGAGCTTGATGAGAGGAAGAGATTGGTGGTCTTTAGAATTTAATTTGGACAAGTGAGCTTGATTTAGCAAGTGGTCAAAGATGGAGTTTTCATGGTGGTAGTAGTATTACCGAGAGAGAACAGCAAGAAGAAGGAAGAAGAAGGTTGAGACCGTGGGAAATGAAGGAAAGAAATGAGAATGAAGATAGAATTTGCTTTTAAGAGATATTTGTAGTAATAAAGTAAAAAGTAAGTTTAATTAGTTTTCTTTCCTTACTTATTATATCAACTAGAGAGTGGTGAGTCACCACACTTAGGAAACCGGCCCCCTATATTATAATGAGGGTATTTTAGTCATTGTTTGTCAATTTAATTACTTAATACAACATATGTTATAAACTAGCTTATAAAAATCACTATTCACCTAAACAAGGCACTTAGAAGTGAAATTTTTGATTTCCCATTAATATAGCCACCCAAATGTGATACTATATAGTACACATATATATATTTAAGAGTAATGATGGACATTTAGCCACTTAAAACCCATTTACAAGACAATTTTTCAAAAATGTGCTTTAAGACTTCTTAAAGCACATTTTGTGTTTTAACTTGTTTTCAAGCTTGGTTTTCTTTGGTAATTGATTTAATATGTTCATTAGTATATATATAAGGTCTTGGTAAGTTCATTAGGTCTTACCCAAGCTTATTCCAAGCTTAGAGCACATTTTAGCTCTTATTGACTTTAAAGCGCGTTTTGTGTTTTCTTTAGTTTAAATCTGTTTACTAATGTTTCTAAGACTCTTTTTAGTCTTAATAATTCATGTTTTAATGTTTAACCATCACACCAAGGTTTGGGGTATTTCAAGTTATGAGAGTTTCGCAGCAGAAACTAGTGAGCCGGTGATTCAAGTGTTGAATGTACATGGTGAACATGAGTGAATGGCTAATTATTAACGCCTAGAAGCCTAATAGGCCAGAATCGAAACCAACTAAGAGTTTAAACAAACTCCAATGAGAATTCTTGGTTTAGGAACTAAACCGCCAATATGGTTAAGATCCTCTAATCAGAATCCGTTGTGTAATAGACCGCGTGGAAGTTAAAACACTTCATGACGGCAGAACATTTAAGCCAATGTTTAGTGATTGATTATGTGGCGTAATCCCTTTTAAGGGGGGTAGAGCGCAAAACCACTTAGTGCATATTATCGTACAAGTGTACGTGATTTATGTTTTGCATAGTTATTGTTTTGATGATTGGTGTGTGTGTTACGTAAACATACGCATTCATTCATGGTTGAATTGTGGTAATTGCGCACAGAGGATGCGAATACCATTGTGATAAGTGTGTGTATTTGTTAACAATTGTGTGTGATAGTACAAATGTGGGAGTAGAGAAACTCCCGGGGAACAAAACCCCGACAGTGTATAAATGTGAAACGGTGTGTCGTATTTTGATAAAATATATGTGTATATATACTATATAGTGATTCATAAAAGGGTATGAGACCAATATAAAACCTAATGAGAATAAGATTCCATAGGCAACATGATTAAAGTGTATGGAAATAACTGATAGACGAAGTTCTATCCTTGGAGATGTATGATCATGATTAGAATGATTAAAAAGATAGAAAATTGGAAATGAGTGATTTACTTGATGCTTGAAACTGAAGTGGGAGGTGGAACTTGATTTGCATGCGATCAAGGGAAGCCGAACACAAATTGGGGTGGAAGGATAGTTCAACACTGATGCTGATCACATCAGGGTTGGATGACTCTTGAAACTCCCTATAAGTGGTCACAAATAACCACGCTAAGAAAAGAAGCAAAGAGCTTAAGTTGGACTTGGAGTTGTGTGTGTTTTCAAAAGGATTTTTAGTTGGTATTTATAAAACGTTGATAGATACTTTACATAATTAAAGTTTTCTTACTTAACCTCACAAGGAAATTTTAAATTTAAGTGATTGTTTTGATCTCCCAAAGGCACGGGGACGGAAGGTGTCCATCGCGACCGGGTTCTGCGGGATCACAGTGTATATCAAAGGTATTTTTGATTGCTATACATGCTATGACATGTTGTGTGGTATGTGTAATAAATATTATTTTGACCTTGAGTTCCGAAGGCGTATGTTATCAAGACTTATGAGTCTAAATGTGTTGTGTTACGTAGACCTATTTGTCTAAAGGATGTTGTGTTATCAAGACCTATGCGTCTAAATGTTGTTATGTTACCCAAAGACCAGTGAGTCTAAGGGTTGTTATGTACATGTAAGTGTTGGGTAAGATACCCGGACCATTGAGTCCGAGGTTATCATGTGAATATGTTATGTTATGTATGGATGTGGATGTGTTGCCCGGACCATTAAGTCCGAGGTTGTAATGTAAAGTGTGTTTGATTATAGAAGTTTATTTCTGTAAGTAATCCCCGTATTCTAATCTAATGATGTGTGGGAAGTGTGAACTTCGAGGACGAAGTTCTTTTAAGGGGGGTAGATTGAAATACCCCAAACCTTGATATGTGGTTTAAATATTAAACTATGGTATGTAAAGGCTAAAAAGTGCCTTAGAGACATCAATGAACCATTTAAACCATGGTAAAACACAATAAAACACTAAGACACGGTTTGAGCAAAAACATGCTCTAAGCTATGAGTGAACTTGGTTAGGACCCAAAGAGCCTACCAAGACTTAATAATATTCAATTATGATTTAATAAGGCTAAATAAGTCCTTAGGAAACCTTAGTGGACAGTTAAACCAAATAAAACACAAGAAAATACCTTAAAGTCGATATGAGCAAAAATGTGCTCTAAGCTTGGGATAAATTTGTATAAGACCTAATGGTCATACCAAGACTTTATTTATATGTTAATGAACATATTAAACCAATTACCAAAGAAAACCAAGCTTGAAAACAAGCTAAAACACAAAATGTGCTTTAAGGAGTCTTAAAGCACATTTTTGAAAAATTGTCTTGCAGATGAGTTTTGAGTGGATAAATGACCATCATTACTCTTTAATTAACATGTGTACTACTTAGTATCACATTAGGAAGTCTAAATCAATGGGAAATCAAAAATTTCACAAATATGTGCCTTAATTTGTGAATAGTGCTCAAATAGTGCTAGTTTAAGTTATAAGTCAACATAAGTTGTTTAATTGGTCAACAAAGGCCATATATATGTTATATATTGAAGGGGCCACGGTTTTGGGTGTGTGAGTCATCACACTTGGCTTGCAAATTAAAAGAAAGAAAGAAAAGTAAGTAAAGGATACCTTTTTGCTTTATAACTTAAATATCTCCAAAACTTACCTCTCTCCTCACTTTCTCTTCTTTTCTCTTTGGTTCCCACCGTCTCCAACCTCATCCTCCCTTCTCCATTCTCGTTTTTCTACAGCAAGTAGCCATTCTCCATCTTTAAATGCTTGTAACTCATGACTCCAAGCTCCGAATTCATTTCCGAGACTACCGTTGTCTTAGTTAGAGTAAGCTCAACATTCCTATCTTTTCAAATCTTCAAAAGCTCCATTTCGGTGCCATGGAGATTCACCATTGAAGGAGCTTGAGCTCATATTTCCATGCCTTGTCATTCTCCTTTGTTTCAAGGTAAGGAAAATCAAAGAAAATCCAAGTTCCCACCATTTTCTTGTATAACCGAAAATTCACCTTACAATGGTGTCTTGTCTTGCTATTTTCTTAGCTTAATTCAATCTTCAAGGGACTAGGAGGAGTCCTATCTTGCCACTTAACCAAGCTCTCTTTCGAATTCCAAAGGTAATCATCAAATTTTAGTGTTTTAAGACACTTATGTAAACCTAGGGTTTAACTATGAGTTTGAGTATTAAACTTAATGCTCATTACCCTTATATGTGTATTGGTTAGAAGATTGACAAGTGGTAAAACCTCCTTGCCGGTTTTCAACCAAGAAAGAACAAGAGAAAACAAATGGGAAAGCTTGGAAAACAAAGAGGTAAATGACCTCTCTTAATGTGGTTTATTGTACTAGGAAATTAAGCTATATTGCTTAATAAATGACTTAAAGAGCCAATGGGAAATGAGCTAGAAAACTATCCACAAGGTGGACTAAAAATACATGGGAGCATTATTGTGTGTACTTGCAGGTTGAAGGCATTATTATGTGGGAAATTCAGTGTTCAAGGTTTATGCAATTTAAGGGCCTAAGAGCCAAGCAATTTAAGTTTATGCACTATATTGTGATGTAGTGTAGTTAAAGGCTTAGTTGTGTGTAAAGGGCATTTCTTGTAAAGATGAATGTCTTGAATGGTTAAAGGATGAAAAACAATATGTTTGTGTGTAAGGAATGTGTATTAAGTGATTAAGTGTTCTTGGTTGTCTAAAGGTGAAAACCTAAGTGTTTGGGTGTGAGAGTTTACAAGAGAAGCTATGGCAAAATTTAGTTGATAAACAAAGGAGTTTATGTGATGAAATGAGATTTTAAGACCTAGAAGGTGCTAGGAACTTGTTAAGTGTTAAGATGGTGGAAGAAGGTGAATCATGGTGTTCTTAGGTGTTAAGGTGCCATGGGCATTGTCTTGGAGGATTTAGAACTCAAATGGGTGTTTTGAACACACCAAGGAATTGTTATGTGAAGTGTTAAGTCTTGTTCAAGATTTGGTAAACAAAGGAAAAGAAATGCCTAGTGAAGGTCTAAGTGAAAACTTGTGGAAATTATAAGCAATTGTGCAAAGGAGGTGTGTATGGGAAATAATGCTTTTGGAGTGGTGGTAATGTTTGTGAGGCAACACTTTGGTTAGTTGAGGTAGTAGGCATGATATACCACTTAGAAATCTAAGAAAAATGTTATAAGTGCTAGGAATTGTTGTAAGGAATTGAGTAACCAGTTAGTGATGATTTAGGAAAGTTTAGTGCTTGTTTTAAGGTGTTTAAACATGTAGGAAACATGTGGAAAGTTTATGGAATTATTAGGTGTGGAGGGTGATTTTTCGGTATGAGGGGGGTCTATCTAAATATGGTCTAACTAAGAAGCCTAGATCCTAGAAAATGCCATTCTGTGGAGGGTGAAAACCCGTTAATCTGGCATCCCTCAAATACCTACTAAATCGTCCGTCTTTCCCAGAAAGCATAAAAGGGAGTGCAAGTGTGCACTACACCCGCTCTCGATGGGCTCCACGCGGACTTATGCCTCTATAAGGCGGAATTGACTAGAGTCGCCACCTAGTTTAACCTATGATAACTAGGAAGGGAGAAGAAGGGTTCTAAGAACCGTTAATTGACTCTGAAATTGTGGATAGGTCTTATCTGGTCATGTCAGAGATTCTATGTGGATTCGCACTGGGTTACACCCCTTAGAAGTGGCAACGACCACGACTTCGGCTTGGTGCCCGAGGAAACCTCGGTCTCCAATTGTCGGGATTGTCTTCTTTCAAAACCTTTTTAGAGAGATTCAATTAAAAGCCAAGGATAAGATTAGGATAAGAAGAGAGAGAGAGTGGGTGAGACGAGCTTTTCTGCCAAGCTAACGCCTAGAAGAGGGAATTGGGGAATTCAGATGAGTATAGAATAAAGATTTGGGAAAAGTCTAGGGTTGAGTGAATAAACAAGACTTGGAGTCTGATGGTTCGGAGTTTGTGGGAACTGAAGAAGGTGTGAGTGTTTTGAGAGATATGAGAGCCACCTTTGAAAGGGAAAAAAGGGTTTTTTATTTGGAATGGGGTCGCACCCTAGGTGGGCTGCCTACGTACTCAACTCCCTGTCGAGATCAGACCTTACGTAGTTCAGGTTTTTAGGAGATTTTAAGGCTTTTAGGGTTTTTTGAGATGTTTGAGAGGTTAGTCTGTGAGACACTCGGGTCTATGAGACATTTGAGGTGTTCATGTAATGAGAGGTAGTCTGTGAGACGCTCGGGTCTGTGAGACGTTTGAATCTTAAAATGGTGGAGAAATTGAAGTGTTCGAGTCTGTGAGGCGCTCGGGCCTATGAGACTATAGAAGTTTGGAAGAAGTCAGGATTTTGTAAGAGGGTTTGAGTTTAAGGTGAGTTGGAGTTTGAATGATAATTTGGGTACGAAGTGATTTGGAGTTTTGAAGATTATTTGAGTGTGTGAGGCAATTGGTATTTGGGAGAGATCCTGGGTTTTTTGGGTTCGAGGTTCTGAAAGCGATTGAGGAAAATCATTTTATTGTAAAAGGGCGGATAATCCCGAGGGATTACCCTATGTACCCCCTCGAACACGACACTTAATTAATGGTAAGTACCGAGGCTCGAAAGATGGGGCAGTGTATTTATGTCGAAAACTAGGGTTTAGAGAGAAACACCATGAACGAGATGCCCTCGGTCAAACCCTAATAACGTCTCTAACTCCCGGGTTTTAAAACGTTAAAACTGAAAACGTTGAAATCGAGTGGAAGGGAGTTAGACGATTCTGAAATCCCGGCTGCAACTAGGAAGGTTGTTACTTCCCTAGCACCCCGCCTTGTAAAAATCTAGGCTGCAATTAGGGGAGGTTTGTCACCCTAATGCCCCGCCTAAAGAGATCCAGACTGCGACAAGGGAGGTTACGACCCCAGTGCCCCGCCTCGGATTTTTATTCGGGAAGGGAGACAAGTGATGTCTAACTAGGAGGAAAGTGTTTTGAAAGTGTTAGACATTTCATGTTCCCCGAAAATGGCTTATTTTTTTAGTTTGAAGACTGAATTGGAAAATGTTTGGAGTTGTTCGGAATTCTCGATGAAGAAACACTGATTTTGAGAAATGTTTTTAGGAGAAAACTTTCTGTATATGTAAGAAGAACTTTCTGCTTGTTGAGAAGAGTTTTCTGTGATGTGAGAAGAGTTTTTCCTTTAAAATTCCACAAAATGGTTTCTTTTGAAAACTTGATGAAGTTTGAATAAAATGATTGTTTGAAAATCTAAGAAAATAGATTTTGAGGATTTTTGAATTAAAACTGAGTAACGAGGAATGTTTTTGGATTTGGGATGTTTGGATGGGATCTACAATTTGGGTCTTGGTCAAAGTTGGACTTGGTCAAAGTCAAAGTTGGACCGGGTTGGGCCTTGGGCAAGGTTTAGACCGGATTGGGCCTCGGGCAAGGCTTAGACCGAATTGGGCCTTGGTGGATCGAGTGGGCTTTGGGTCCAAAATGGGTTTGGGCTGAAACGGGCTTGGGCCAAACTTGGCCTTGGTTGGAGTTTTGGGCCAAGTTGGGCTGGTGGGCCGATTTAGGCCTTGGTGGGGCTGAAAGGAGCCTTAGATGTTGGGCCACAATGGGCCTTGGAATTTTGGGTTCGAAATTTGGGCCTAAATGGATATGGGCCTTGGAGTGATTGGGCTTTGGATTGAATTGGGCCTATTTTGGGCTTTGTTGGAAATTGGGTCTTGTTTGAAAATGGACTGAATGGGCCTTATTGTTTTTGGGCTGAAATGGCCCTTTAGCTTTTTTAGTTATGGGCTGAAGTGGATTTTTGAATTGGGCCTTGAAGTGGTTTTTTAGCTTGTTGGGCTTTATTGATGATTGGGCTGAAAATTTGTTGTTGGACTGATTTGTGAGATATGGACAAGTGAGATGAGTGAATTTATTGATTTATTAACTCTTGATTATGGGTGTGTTGAAGACAAAGGAGGATTCCACCCACATAAAACGAATGAGAGATCCGCTAGGCATGGGGTGGTTTCGCATCCTAAGCCCTCCTAAAATAGCCTTAAGGGCTTGTTTTTTTAAAAGTTTTTGTTCTTATATACATATAAGGGTGGTTTGAGTGTTTTCTTAAGTTATAGGAGGTTATTGCCCCACGAAACGAATGAGAGACCCGTTAGGTGTGGGGCGATAACACATCCTAAACTTTTCTGTCAATGAGAGGGTCCTAGAGAGTGATAACTACGGCTTACGGTGAGCTGAAATTGTGCAACAATATTACATGTAACATGTACACACATAGCACAGAGATTAAATATAGCAGACCAGCAGATTCATCACTCGCCCAAGCCAGAGCGCAAGCGACCACTCAGTAAAACACAAATTAGGGTACCAAAACATTATGCCGCAGACGTTGGTCGGATTTTGGAAATGGCACCGACGGAAGCAAACACCAGAACCAAACATAAATAATCAATTCGAAGGAAATTAACAACACCCGGCTTAGATTCCAATGAACGTGGTAAAAACCCAATCGACCAGAATAAATGAACAAATCAACCGGAAAATGAACAGATTAACAAGAAGGTGAACAAATCAAACGGAAAATTAACGAATTAGCCAGGAAACAAACGAATTAACCAGAAAAACACATGGATCAAACAGAAAACACATGAATCAACCAGAAAGCAGACATTAAGCTCAAGTCCAAGCGCTTGGTCAATTCGCTGATCCCGAAATCACGCCAACCCGCCGCGTCCACGCCTTTGCTCTGGTTCATGTGTACCTCGGTGAAAGGAGATGAAAACGCGATGAGCAATGGCACATACAGCAGGATGTTAAGCGTGGCAGTAAAAATGCGATTAAGCTCCAGATAAACCGCACAAAAGCATAATTAAAGCCTCAGCAGAGAAGTCACCGAAACAGACGCGATTCAAGTTGAGTCAGAATAACAATATCACTAAGCCTTAACAAGAGTAGACAGACCGAACAAAAATTGATACGATTTACGCTAGAATGAAAACACCACCAACCTTAGCATTCATCGTGTGTCAAGATCCGTTGTTACCGACAACAAGACAACAAGGAATTTCACTCAATCAAACAGTCCAGTATTACCAGAATGCTCAGAATGCCTCGGAACATGTATGGTTTTTGAGTTAACATTCAGTCAATAAATGAATATGAAGCTCAAAAAAATAAACTGACATCGGAACTTCCCTATTCAGTCACTAGCGAGAAACACCACCAAACCGGTGACACCCCATGGTAGTCTTGGGATCGCCGGTATGAGTCGAACGGTGTAGTGGTAGCTTGTTTTCACCGGATGTTGGTTCGCGGTGGTCAACCCTGGTCTCCCACTCTTCTTTTCGAATTTCGAAGAGTGACTGAGAGGGAGAGGTGTGGGTGTCGACTTTCGAAAATGTACAAAGAGGGGTCGAGATGAGGAAAAGGACGGGAGGATGGCGATGACGGCGAAAGTCAGAGAGGGATGGTGCCGGGTTTTGAGTCATAGTTTGAAGGTGCGTGTAGGAGGAGGAAGAAAATGGGATTTCTGGAGATGGAGGAAGAATGATCGAGAGCTTCTCCTGAGTGAATTCGTTGCCTGATTTTTTTTAGCAGTGGGAAGGAGATGAAGGTTGGGAAAGAGATTAGGATTTTGGAGTTTCAAATTTCTCAAAACATTGAGGACTTGAAGATGTTGGGATTAGGTTTGGTTTGTTTTTGGGAAGTTGTTGCTGATCGAAGAAGCTGAAGGTTGGGGTTAGCCATGAGGAAGAAGAAATGAAACAGGGAGACGGCTACAGTCACCACGAAGAGACTACCCTCGTAGGGTTTTTGGGAACTGTTCTTTTATAAAAGAATAGTGTTTGCTATAGGGTCGGGTCAAACGGGTCAACAGGTTTTGGGTTTGGCTTTGGGTCAAGTTTGGAAGCTTGGAGAGACTAGTAAAAAAACAAACGAATTTAGCCCTTCTTAAGTATCGAACTCAGGTCTCTACTTATCTCCAGATCAGTACTTACCAATTATGCTAGGATAGAACTCAATATATGACTGCGAGAGATACAGTTAAAGCTCTTATCCCAGCTAAACGAAAAATAAAACCACCCCCCAGCTTGTTGGGGGTTTTGAACTCGGGATCTGTAGGTTCCCAAGTGAACACTCTAACCAGCTAAACTATGTCAGAATTCAATATGCAAACGCAAGATATAATACTAGACCTTTAATTTGAACTGATTGAATTCCTTAAAAACATTGTCGTTTGGAAATTCATTTTTGAAAAATCGTGTTTTCACGAAATGCTTTGAAAAGGATTAAAAAACGATGGTTCCGTTTCGGCACGCACGCTTATACGTTTTGAAAAAGAAAGGCGACGACCCCTCTTATTATTTCGAAATTTGCTTTATGGGGTGAGAATTTTTGGTGTCTACAGATGGCTCCCCTTGATTCAATTTTGCAAGCCCTTGCAGAATTGGATCAAGGTTGACGGGACGCCAAAAATTCTCACTACGGTTTATGATTTGTTCCTATGGGTGCGGGTGCACGAGGACTTATGACGAGCCTCAACTAGACCTCTTGACATCTAGCTATAGGACTTATGACGAGCCTATAATGCAATTGAAAGTACGAGGACTTATGACGAGCCTCAACTAGACCTCTTGATATAGTCATAGGACTTATGACGAGCCTATGATACTAACAATTAGATTGATTGGGGTGCACGAGGACTTATGACGAGCCTCAACTAGACCTCTTGACATCTAGCTATAGGACTTATGACGAGCCTATAATGCAATTGAAAGTACGAGGACTTATGACGAGCCTCAACTAGACCTCTTGACATCTAGCTATAGGACTTATGACGAGCCTATAATACTTTAATGGGGTACCGTACTAGTAGCGTAATAGCTGCCTAGCGGGTGGATGTGAAACGATCTTGCGCTAGTAGCGTAATAGCTGCCTAGCGAAGGAAAAACGGCGGGACCGCACTAGTAGCGTAATAGCTGCCTAGTGGGTTATGAAATGAACGATCTCGCACTAGTAGCGTAATAGCTGCCTAGTGGAGGAAAATGTGGGACCGTACTAGTAGCGTAATAGCTGCCTAGCAGGCGGATGTTAAACAATCTCGCACTAGTAGCGTAATAGCTTGCCTAGTGGAGGAAAAGTGGTGGGACCGTACTAGTAGCGTAATAGCTGCCTAGCAGGCGGATATGAAACGATCTCGCACTAGTAGCGTAATAGCTTGCCTAGTGGAGGAAAAGTGGTGGGACCGTACTAGTAGCGTAATAGCTGCCTAGCAGGCGGATGTGAAACAATCTCGCACTAGTAGCGTAATAGCTTGCCTAGTGGAGGAAAATGTGGGACCGTACTAGTAGCGTAATAGCTGCCTAGCAGGGGGATGTGAAACAATCTCGCACTAGTAGCGTAATAGCTTGCCTAGTGGAGGAAAATGTGGGACCGTACTAGTAGCGTAATAGCTGCCTAGCAGGTTGTGAGTATTTGATTGTGAACGAACTTTGTGGGTACATGCATGCAAATGATCTGCGATGTAAGGTGTTCAAGAATAAATGTATTAATTGAATCAAACTCCCTGTTTGTGCACGAGGGCTTAGGAGTGCCTCAACTGGACCTCTTGATATCCAGTCCTAGGGCTTATGACGGGCCTAGAATGCGATTGAAGGTGCGAGGACTTGGGGGTGCCTATAATACTTGAACGGAGTTGTACGAAACCCGCTGCTTTGAGTGGTTGACTTGAGGATGATTTTAGTTGTGGATTGGTCCGGGATTGGATGCCTTCGGTTGTTTTTGTGAGGGATGTGATAGTCGGATGTTTTTTTTTTTTTGTGGCCCTTGACTTTGTCAGTGTGGGACTTGTGTTTCGGTTTTGCTTTGACAGTCTCGCCCGATGTGCACTGTAGTCTCGGGATTTGGTAGGACTCTTGGCTCCAGAGTTTCGAGATGGCTCCGGTATGGCTCCTGAGTTTTTGGTTTTCATGATCTTGTGATTGGTTTTTGGATGGATGGTTTTTTTTTTTTATGAATGAGTGACTTTGATCGGTGGTTTTGATATGGCCGGATAGCTTCGATATGATCAGATGGCTCTGATGTGATCAGATGGCTCTGGTTTGATTTGTGATTCCCTTATGAGCAACGGCTCTGGGATGGTTGGTGAGTTTTGATTTGGATTGGATTTTGAGTCGAATGGTGGGCTGATGTGATTGTGGCTGTGTTGTGTTTGACGTGTTTGATGTGGTAGATAATTTTTGGTCATGGATGGCTTCGGCCCGGTTATGGCCTCAGGGTTCTCTCATGATGGCTCCAGGATAGCTCGGGATGGCTCTGGGAAGGGCTACGAGACTCTATTTGGTGATAGCGAGGAAGACAGGGGCATTTTTCCTTTGAGGTGGTCGCACCCTGGGCGGGCTGCCTACGTACTCAATTCCATATTGAGATCAGACCATACGTAGTTCGATAAACTATGAGCAAAGTCTTGATGACGAAATGGCTCCAACAGGGATTTGAGGTGGCTCCCGTATTGTTCTCGAACTGTTGGGGTGGCTCCCGCGTGGCTCTGGTGATGGTTTTAATATTTAGGATAGCTCCTTTGTAGCTCTAGGGATGGTCTCAATGTTTTAGGATGGCTCCCGTATGGCTCCAGATTGGCCTTAGAAGTGGTGTCGATGGGGATTGAGTATGGCAGTGGATGGCTCCAGAATTGACCTCGTACGGCCTCGGATAGCTTTAGTTTGGTTCGACGTAGCTCGAGGATAGCCCCGGATGGCTCCGAGATGGTTCGATGTAGCTTGGTGATGGTCTGGGATGGCTCTAGTTGACATCTTTTGATCGAAAGTTATGCTTCAACAACTGTAACTGATGTCGACTTTTAGCGAGACTAGGTAAGTTCTTACTAGTCGGATGTTTGAAGATGAAGTGGTTATGATGCATGCAAATATTAAATGCTAGACACGATGCAAAATGCATATGCATTTTTTTTGAGAGAAGGTACGGTTCTATCTCTATTAATATGAGGCTTACGAATATAAGACATCTTCGGTTCGATCTTAAGTGATTGTTGAGCTCTAATGCGTGAATCATTTTCCTCTCACGGAGGGATATGGGTCAATCTCTTGTGAGTGTGGCTGTGTGTGCTAATGGTGTGATGATGCTCTCGATGCTAGGAGCAGTATTTTCCTTAGAATTTCTTTCAAGGTTCTGGACTTTCCGATCCTCACAAATTCCTCACTTGCAATGGGGTAGGCTGTTTATGTCTTGGTGTTTAGAATGAAGATTCACTCACACTCATAAGACCTTGTGGTGTAAGGTCACACTCATTCGCTCATGGTCCTTTTGGTACGACGGGACATGTTGATAACAAGTACGAAACTTATGATTCATGTTTCAGATCCGGTACTTTCAGTTAACGTTCATCAACTTATGAGTCGAAGGTCTTTTTGGGTTATAACGGGGCTGAGGGGTATGATATATGTCACATGGGACTGGAAGATTCATTTGGGGATTGTGGAGCTTTTGTGCAATAGAGGATATGTTTCACCCTCGCCATGGGTGGAATGATTTAACGGGTTTTGATAACCTTTTATTGGTTTCTTCGGGACATCATTGGTCCTTTCGATTTGGATTTCTCCTTCTTGTCTCTTCTGGTATACGGTTCGAACTTTCTTCTCATTTTTTGGCTCATCGACTTTCTCAAGCGTTCTTCGCCTTTCATTTTGGCTTTCAGCTTTGGAGCTGCATTGGCTCATTGATCTTCTTGGACAATTTTGATGTTCTTTTTGGTGTTCGGCTCTGGAGTTGCACTGACTCACTGATTTCTTTGCACATTTTCGATGTTCTTTTTGTGAAAGATGGTGGGGGGAGAGGCCATGGCTCCGGCTCCTTCGAGATCCTCTATTGCAAGGTTAGGTATGTATATGTGGGGTGGCATGTTGTGGAGTTTTTTTTTATTTTGAAGAAAGAGTTTTTTATGAAAGGCTCAGCGGGGCTCACTAAGGGATTATGTACAGGGCAGTCAAAGCTTTTTTGGTTTTGTGGAGGTTTTTATTCCTAAGTGCTTCGTCATTCTCATTAGTCAGTGATTGTTTTCTTACTATTCTCGGATCTTTGCATGAATCATTGTTCGTATCATGTTTCGACATTGCTCTCACTATGATTTGTGCCTCTCCATGTGCTGAAGGAATGCACATGTCGCTCGTGGTTTTACCTCAATTGGAACTCTCTACCTTCCCTCATCACTCAATGGATTGTCCAAACACTCATTTGAAATTCAAGGGAAAATACCGCTCTTCGCACACTAACTCACTTGGTTTATGGTCTGATTTTGACTAGACCCTTGTGTCATTGATGGGTCGAGAGTTTAGTGGTTCACACACTCTGTTTAATCAATCTCTCAAGATTTTCACCGAAGATGTTGTTTTGATACGAGAGTATGCAAATGCGATTATCTACCATGCGACGTATTGTGGTAATATGGAATTACTATGTATAGGATGCATGGAATGCTGAAAATGATGAGTTGAGATGGTTGACTGAATGTTTTTTTTTTTGTGTTTGTTTTGTTTTGGATGCAATGCATTAGTGGTAAGGCTACACCTAGTCTCGCTTGAGTCAAATCCAGCTCATGGTTCATGAAGCTCGTCCCACTACTGCTGGCCTTGCAGATGGTCTAGCTGTTGGGGTCGTTGTCGGAGTGGTAATTCTCAAATGAGGTCGGGTTGGTGATTGGCCGCTGGATTTTGGGACTTTTAGGGAGTGACAGCTCCGCATGATGACCCGCTGATATGACATGGGCTGTTTCATTTCATTCTGGTCATTGGTTTCTGTTATCCCTCTGATGATCAGGCTTCTCTTTTTTTTTTTTGATATTGAGATATTGGCATGAAGCCGGTGTGTGGTGAGGTGAGGATGGAACACATGATTATGCATTTTTTTTATGTGGATGGACCTTATGCATGATTGGTGAACTCTAATTGATTGGAAATGTATGCGACTCTTTGTAATGAATGTAATGCATGTGGTTTTGCCGCGTGCACGGTTGCATTTGACGGTGTTGTTTTTATGGGATGCCTCCTGTAGATACCGCGAATTTTCACCCCATAAAGCAAAGTTGATGAATGACATATAAACGTGAGGGGTCGTTCATTATTCGTTCTTTTCATTGTACGTGCATGCCAAAAGAAACCAAGTTAGGAAAAACAATTTTGAAAACGTGTGTTTTCAAAGTGGTGGATTTTCTCAATATGAATTTGATGCTCGGTCACTCGTAAATAAAATAGGGAGTGGGGAACCCTATACACATTGACCTGAATAAATTCAAAGGGAATGTATAAACCTATACATGGAGTCTATTCAGAAATTGACAAGAGAGAAAAGAACGCTAGGGGAAACCTATACATCAATTCTAAAAGTCATTAAATGAGTTTGAGCTTAAAAACTCCTTCTTAACTCTTCTGGTCCATCTTCGGGCTTTTGATTGACTGCTCGCACTCGGACTTCTGGTTGGATGCTTGCTCGTCTTCGGGTTCTAGGCCGGCTGCTCGCTCGTCTTCGGGTTCTTGACCGCCTGCTCACTCGTCTTCGGGCTCTTGACCGGCTACTCGCTCATCTTTCAGGTTCTTGACCGGCTACTTGCTCGTCTTTCGGGTTCTTGCGGTGAAACAGTACCGTGACCAAACATAACGGGTTTGGTGTTCCTCTGATTTTCAACAGTTCGAACTCGAACCGGTGTCGCTAATCTTCATCTCGCTTGACTCGGGTTGGTACACCTCTGATTTTGTATTTGAACAGTTGTGTTGGTCTTCATGTCGCTCGGCTAGCTCCACGGGTTGATGCACCTCTGGCCTTCAGCTCGATCCGTGTAGTCGATCTTCATGCTGCTTCACTTGCTTCGACGGGAGGAACGGGGATGTTTTTTAGAAAGGAAAGATGAATGATTGAGCACAAAATCTTACGTGAAAATCCACCACTTTCGTGAAAACACAAAATGACTAGTACGCTCCACGGTAATGACCACTGCTCTTGAAGTGGGTTGAACTTCAAAAATAGCGGGTCACAACATTGGGACAATGTTGGTGAAAAATGTTGTTTGAAATTCGTTTGTAGAAAGTAGGTTTGTAGAAAGTAGGTTTTCGAAATCTATTTATGAAAATTGTTTGGAATAACATTCTAAAGATGAAGTGACAAGATTAAAACCGCAAATGTTTATGAGTAAAATTTAGGTGGGATTTGAAATTAAACGAGCTCGTAAAACAACTTTAAGAGATGTGCAAAAGAGAATTCCGAACGTTTTGAAACAGATTGGTTTGAAAAAGTGGTTTGCACACATGTAAAGCATAAAAGAAATCGTGGCTATGTTTGATGTGGAGCTGTAAGTGTTAATGTTGGGATAATCACCTTCCAGGTCAATCAATGCTTCCATACCACCGGGGGAACCGTCGTTCCTTCACTGTTCATCTCTCGGGATTTATCTCTGTTATGCCTTGTGGGGCACGTCATCAAGAAAGTCCGGAGTGCTTAAGTTCGAAAGGTCAGGATACCCGAAATGATATAGTCACATGAGCCACGGCAGGTGATTATCACAACATACCCACTTTTGGAAAACTTGGGGAAGTACTGCATGGGGTCGGGTCTCCCGTCGTCTGCACGGTCAGGTGTGTCTAAAGTCCGAATTATTCACTGACTACGTTGTGCCATGTATGGGTATCCGGTAAATACGGGATCCTCTATGGACGTGTAGCGTGACATCAGGCTTTAGAGACACCCGTGGTGCAGAGGACACTTGGAGAACTGAGCCCATGCAATCTTCAGGGTAAGATAAAAGGGTGGTCAGACAGGCGGCATTCAAGGGGGTGACTACCCATAAGCCCATCTTAGACACCGGATAAGGCAGCTGGACACTGAAGGCTCATGGCTTGCTATATGCTGGCTTTGACTCGGGTAATGGAGGATATTTTTTGGATCATGAGCTTCAAAGCGTTAGTCGGAGACCATACCGCCTCGTGGGTTTGTTCACTGAGAGAGTGACCCAGCTCATGGGGAATCAACCGTGGACCGGTTGGGGATCCCGTGACATCGTGGATAAAACGGGTGACACAGAGGAATGCATGTCCTAAGCTACCCACCCAATGCACCCCACAATCACATAATGTAAATAAAGCAGAGAAGCTAGCACCACCCTAATTACTAAGGGTTTTGTCTTGAGATTAGTGATTCCAATTTGGTTGTTTATTAACCTAAAGGGAAGTTAGCTTCATTCAATCCTAAGTGTCTCTTTCTAATCGTGAGCTAATTATTAACCCAATTGTTGTAAAGTTTGTTGAGGATCTAATATGTCCTAGCTGTCCTCATCAGGTACACACTCTAAGTGTGGAGTAGAATGATCCTAAAGGCTGGGAATGAATCTCGTGAAGGTTTTGAAAGAAGTGGGGAAATCCCGACAATCTCGAATGGAGTTCAGTCTTCCTTGAGTTTGAGAAAAAACTTACTCAAGTTTTCCCCAGCAGAGTCGCCATTCTGTGGAGGGTGATTTTTCGGTATAGGGGGGTCTATAAATATGGTCTGACTGAGAACCAAGACCTAGAAAATGCATTCTGTGGAGGGTGAAAACCCGTTATTCTGGCATCCCTCAATACCTACTAAATCGTCCGTCTTTCCCAGAAAGCATAAGGGGAGCAAGTGTGCACTACACCCGCTCTCGATGGGCTCCACGCGGACTTATGCCTATAAGGCGGAATTGACTAGAGTCGCCACCTAGTTTGACCTATGAAACTAGGAAGGGAGAGGGTTCTAAAACCGTTAATTGACTCTGATTTGTTGCCTATGGATAGGACTTATCTGGTCAGAGCAGAGATTCTTTGGGTTCGCACTGGGTTACTTCCCTTAGTGGCAACGACCACGACTTCGGATTGGTGCCCGAGGAAACCTCGGTCTCCAATTGTCGGGATTGCCTTCTTTCAAAACCTTGTTATAGAGATTCATTAAAAGCCAATGATAGGATTAGGACGAGGAGAGAGAAAGAGAGTGGATGAGGTGAGCTTTTTCTGCCAAGATAGCCCCAGAAGAGGAATGGGTGAATTCGGATGAGTGTAGAATGAGAATTGGGAAAGTCTGAGGTTGAGTGAATAGATAAGACTTAGTGTTTGATGTTTGAAGTTTGTGGGAGCCGAAGAAGGTTTGAGGTTTTGAGAGATGAGAACACTCTAGAGTGGGAAAAAGGGTTTTTTATTGGAATGGGGTCGCACCCTAGATGGGTTGCCTACGTACTCAACTCCCTGTCGAGATCAGACCTTACTAGTTCAGTTTTAGGAGATTTTAAGGTTTTTAGGGTTTTTTGAGATGTTTGAGAGGTATCTATGTGAGACACTCGGGTCTATGAGAAATTTGAGGTGTTCATTAATGAGAGGTAGTCTGTGAGACGCTAGGTCTGTGAGACGTTTGAATCTTAAATGGTCTGGAGATTGAAGTGTTCGAGTCTGTGAGGCGCTCGGGCCTATGAGATATAGAAGTTTGGAAGAAGTCAGGATTTTGTAAGAGGTTTGAGTTTAAGGTGAGTTGGAGTTTGAATGATAATTTGGGTACGAAGTGATTTGGAGTTTTGGATATATTGAGTGTGTGAGGCAATATGGTATTTGGGAGAGATCCGGGTTTTTTGGGTGTCGAGGTTCTGAAAATGCGATTGAGGAAAATCATTTATTGTAAAAGGGCGGATAATACCCGAGGGATTACCCTAGTGTACCCCCTCGAACACGACACTTAATTAATGGTAAGTACCGAGGCTCGAAAGATGGGGCAGTGTATTTATGTCGAAAACTAGGGTTTAGAGAGAAACACCATGAACAGAGCCCTCGGTCAAACCCTAATACTCTCTAACTCCCGGGTTTTAACGTTAAAACTGAAAACGTTGTGAATCGAATGGAAGGGAGTTAGACGATTCTGAAATCCGGCTGCAATTCATAGGAAGGTTGTTACATCCCTAGCACCCGCCCCTTGTAAAATCTAGGCTGCAATTAGGGGAGGTTGTCACCCTAATGCCCCGCCTAAAGAGATCCAGACTGCGACAAGGGAGGTTACGACCCCAGTGCCCCGCCTCGGATTTTTATTCGGGAAGGGACAAGTGATGTCTAACTAGGAGGAAAGTGTTTTGAAAGTGTTAGACATTTCATGTTCCCCGAAAATGGCTTATTTTTTTAGTTTGAAGACTGAATTGGAAAATGTTTGGAGTTGTTCGGAATTCTCGATGAAGAAACACTGATTTTGAGAAATGTTTTTAGGAGAAACTTTCTGTATATGTAAGAAGAACTTTCTGCTTGTTGAGAAGAGTTTTCTGTGATGTGAGAAGAGTTTTTCCTTTAAAATTCCACAAAAGGTTTCTTTTGAAACTTGATGAAGTTTGAATAAAATGATTGTTTGAAAATCTAAGAAAATAGATTTTGAGGATTTTTGAATTAAAACTGAGTAACGAGGAATGTTTTGGATTTGGGATGTTTGGATGGGATCTACAATTTGGGTCTTGGTCAAAGTTGGACTTGGTCAAAGTCAAAGTTGGACCGGGTTGGGCCTTGGGCAAGGTTTAGACCGGATTGGGCCTCGGGCAAGGCTTAGACCGAATTGGCCTTGGTGGATCGAGTGGGCTTTGGGTCCAAAATGGGTTTGGGCTGAAACGGGCTTGGGCCAAACTTGGCCTTGGTTGGAGTTTTGGGCCAAGTTGGGCTGGTGGGCCGATTTAGGCCTTGGTGGGGCTGAAAGGAGCCTTAGATGTTGGGCCACAATGGGCCTTGGAATTTTGGGTTCGAAATTTGGGCCTAAATGGATATGGGCCTTGGAGTGATTGGGCTTTGGATTGAATTGGGCCTATTTTGGGCTTTGTTGGAAATTGGGTCTTGTTTGAAAATGGACTGAATGGGCCTTATTGTTTTTGGGCTGAAATGGCCCTTTAGCTTTTTTAGTTATGGGCTGAAGTGGATTTTGAATTGGGCCTTGAAGTGGTTTTTTAGCTTGTTGGGCTTTATTGATGATTGGGCTGAAAATTTGTTGGCTGATTTGTGAGATATGGACAAGTGAGATGAGTGAATTTATTGATTTATTAACTCTTGATTATGGGTGTGTTGAAGACAAAGGAGGATTCCACCCACATAAAACGAATGAGAGATCCGCTAGGCATGGGGTGGTTTCGCATCCTAAGCCCTCCTAAAATAGCCTTAAGGGCTTGTTTTTTTAAAAGTTTTGTTCTTATATACATATAAGGGTGGTTTGAGTGTTTTCTTAAGTTATAGGAGGTTATTGCCCCACGAAACGAATGAGAGACCCGTTAGGTGTGGGGCGATAACACATCCTAAACTTTTCTGTCAATGAGAGGGTCCTAGAGAGTGATAACTACGGCTTACGGTGAGCTGAAATTGTGCAACAATATTACATGTAACATGTACACACATAGCACAGAGATTAAATATAGCAGACCAGCAGATTCATCACTCGCCCAAGCCAGAGCGCAAGCGACCACTCAGTAAAACACAAATTAGGGTACCAAAACATTATGCCGCAGACGTTGGTCGGATTTTGGAAATGGCACCGACGGAAGCAAACACCAGAACCAAACATAAATAATCAATTCGAAGGAAATTAACAACACCCGGCTTAGATTCCATGAACGTGGTAAAAACCCAATCGACCAGAATAAATGAACAAATCAACCGGAAAATGAACAGATTAACAAGAAGGTGAACAAATCAAACGGAAAATTAACGAATTAGCCAGGAAACAAACGAATTAACCAGAAAAACACATGGATCAAACAGAAAACACATGAATCAACCAGAAAGCAGACATTAAGCTCAAGTCCAAGCGCTTGGTCAATTCGCTGATCCCGAAATCACGCCAACCCGCCGCGTCCACGCCTTTGCTCTGGTTCATGTGTACCTCGGTGAAAGGAGATGAAAACGCGATGAGCAATGGCACATACAGCAGGATGTTAAGCGTGGCAGTAAAAATGCGATTAAGCTCCAGATAAACCGCACAAAAGCATAATTAAAGCCTCAGCAGAGAAGTCACCGAAACAGACGCGATTCAAGTTGAGTCAGAATAACAATATCACTAAGCCTTAACAAGAGTAGACAGACCGAACAAAAATTGATACGATTTACGCTAGAATGAAAACACCACCAACCTTAGCATTCATCGTGTGTCAAGATCCGTTGTTACCGACAACAAGACAACAAAGGAATTTCACTCAATCAAACAGTCCAGTATTACCAGAATGCTCAGAATGCCTCGGAACATGTATGGTTTTTGAGTTAACATTCAGTCAATAAATGAATATGAAGCTCAAAAAAAAAAAAAAACTGACATCGGAACTTCCCTATTCAGTCACTAGCGAGAAACACCACCAAACCGGTGACACCCCATGGTAGTCTTGGGATCGCCGGTATGAGTCGAACGGTGTAGTGGTAGCTTGTTTTCACCGGATGTTGGTTCGCGGTGGTCAACCCTGGTCTCCCACTCTTCTTTTCGAATTTCGAAGAGTGACTGAGAGGGAGAGGTGTGGGTGTCGACTTTCGAAAATGTACAAAGAGGGGTCGAGATGAGGAAAAGGACGGGAGGATGGCGATGACGGCGAAAGTCAGAGAGGGATGGTGCCGGGTTTTGAGTCATAGTTTGAAGGTGCGTGTAGGAGGAGGAAGAAAATGGGATTTCTGGAGATGGAGGAAGAATGATCGAGAGCTTCTCCTGAGTGAATTCGTTGCCTGATTTTTTTTAGCAGTGGGAAGGAGATGAAGGTTGGGAAAGAGATTAGGATTTTGGAGTTTCAAATTTCTCAAAACATTGAGGACTTGAAGATGTTGGGATTAGGTTTGGTTTGTTTTTGGGAAGTTGTTGCTGATCGAAGAAGCTGAAGGTTGGGGTTAGCCATGAGGAAGAAGAAATGAAACAGGGAGACGGCTACAGTCACCACGAAGAGACTACCCTCGTAGGGTTTTTGGGAACTGTTCTTTTATAAAAGAATAGTGTTTGCTATAGGGTCGGGTCAAACGGGTCAACAGGTTTTGGGTTTGGCTTTGGGTCAAGTTTGGAAGCTTGGAGAGACTAGTAAAAAAACAAACGAATTTAGCCCTTCTTAAGTATCGAACTCAGGTCTCTACTTATCTCCAGATCAGTACTTACCAATTATGCTAGGATAGAACTCAATATATGACTGCGAGAGATACAGTTAAAGCTCTTATCCCAGCTAAACGAAAAATAAAACCACCCCCCAGCTTGTTGGGGGTTTTGAACTCGGGATCTGTAGGTTCCCAAGTGAACACTCTAACCAGCTAAACTATGTCAGAATTCAATATGCAAACGCAAGATATAATACTAGACCTTTAATTTGAACTGATTGAATTCCTTAAAACATTGTCGTTTGGAAATTCATTTTTGAAAAATCGTGTTTTCACGAAATGCTTTGAAAAGGATTAAAAAACGATGGTTCCGTTTCGGCACGCACGCTTATACGTTTTGAAAAAGAAAGGCGACGACCCCTCTTATTATTTCGAAATTTGCTTTATGGGGTGAGAATTTTTGGTGTCTACAGATGGCTCCCCTTGATTCAATTTTGCAAGCCCTTGCAGAATTGGATCAAGGTTGACGGGACGCCAAAAATTCTCACTACGGTTTATGATTTGTTCCTATGGGTGCGGGTGCACGAGGACTTATGACGAGCCTCAACTAGACCTCTTGACATCTAGCTATAGGACTTATGACGAGCCTATAATGCAATTGAAAGTACGAGGACTTATGACGAGCCTCAACTAGACCTCTTGATATAGTCATAGGACTTATGACGAGCCTATGATACTAACAATTAGATTGATTGGGGTGCACGAGGACTTATGACGAGCCTCAACTAGACCTCTTGACATCTATATAGGACTTATGACGAGCCTATAATGCAATTGAAAGTACGAGGACTTATGACGAGCCTCAACTAGACCCTTGACATCTAGCTATAGGACTTATGACGAGCCTATAATACTTTAATGGGGTACCGTACTAGTAGCGTAATAGCTGCCTAGCGGGTGGATGTGAAACGATCTTGCGCTAGTAGCGTAATAGCTGCCTAGCGAAGGAAAAACGGCGGGACCGCACTAGTAGCGTAATAGCTGCCTAGTGGGTTATGAAATGAACGATCTCGCACTAGTAGCGTAATAGCTGCCTAGTGGAGGAAAATGTGGGACCGTACTAGTAGCGTAATAGCTGCCTAGCAGGCGGATGTTAAACAATCTCGCACTAGTAGCGTAATAGCTTGCCTAGTGGAGGAAAAGTGGTGGGACCGTACTAGTAGCGTAATAGCTGCCTAGCAGGCGGATATGAAACGATCTCGCACTAGTAGCGTAATAGCTTGCCTAGTGGAGGAAAAGTGGTGGGACCGTACTAGTAGCGTAATAGCTGCCTAGCAGGCGGATGTGAAACAATCTCGCACTAGTAGCGTAATAGCTTGCCTAGTGGAGGAAAATGTGGGACCGTACTAGTAGCGTAATAGCTGCCTAGCAGGGGGATGTGAAACAATCTCGCACTAGTAGCGTAATAGCTTGCCTAGTGGAGGAAAATGTGGGACCGTACTAGTAGCGTAATAGCTGCCTAGCAGGTTGTGAGTATTTGATTGTGAACGAACTTTGTGGGTACATGCATGCAAATGATCTGCGATGTAAGGTGTTCAAGAATAAATGTATTAATTGAATCAAACTCCCTGTTTGTGCACGAGGGCTTAGGAGTGCCTCAACTGGACCTCTTGATATCCAGTCCTAGGGCTTATGACGGGCCTAGAATGCGATTGAAGGTGCGAGGACTTGGGGTGCCTATAATACTTGAACGGAGTTGTACGAAACCCGCTGCTTTGAGTGGTTGACTTGAGGATGATTTTAGTTGTGGATTGGTCCGGGATTGGATGCCTTCGGTTGTTTTTGTGAGGGATGATAGTCGGATGTTTTTTTTTTTTTTTTTTTGGCCCTTGACTTTGTCAGTGTGGGACTTGTGTTTCGGTTTTGCTTTGACAGTCTCGCCCGATGTGCACTGTAGTCTCGGGATTTGGTAGGACTCTTGGCTCCGGAGTTTCGAGATGGCTCCGGTATGGCTCCTGAGTTTTTGGTTTTCATGATCTTGTGATTGGTTTTTGGATGGATGGTTTTTTTTTTTTATGAATGAGTGACTTTGATCGGTGGTTTTGATATGGCCGGATAGCTTCGATATGATCAGATGGCTCTGATGTGATCAGATGGCTCTGGTTTGATTTGTGATTCCCTTATGAGCAACGGCTCTGGGATGGTTGGTGAGTTTTGATTTGGATTGAGATTTTGAGTCGAATGGTGGGCTGATGTGATTCGTGGACTGTGTTGTGTTTGACGTGTTTTGATGTGGTAGATAAATTCTTGGTCATGGATGGATGGCTTCGGCCCGGTTATGGCCTCAGGGTTCTCTCATGATGGCTCCAGGATAGCTCGGGATGGCTCTGGGAAGGGCTACGAGACTCTATTTGGTGATAGCGAGGAAGACAGGGGCATTTTTCCTTTGAGGTGGTCGCACCCTGGGCGGGCTGCCTACGTACTCAATTCCATATTGAGATCAGACCATACGTAGTTCGATAAACTATGAGCAAAGTCTTGATGACGAAATGGCTCCAACAGGGATTTGAGGTGGCTCCCGTATTGTTCTCGAACTGTTGGGGTGGCTCCCGCGTGGCTCTGGTGATGGTTTTAATATTTTAGGATAGCTCCTTTGTAGCTCTAGGGATGGTCTCAATGTTTTGAGGATGGCTCCCGTATGGCTCCAGATTGGCCTTAGAAGTGGTGTCGATGGGGATTGAGTATGGCAGTGGATGGCTCCAGAATTGACCTCGTACGGCCTCGGATAGCTTTAGTTTGGTTCGACGTAGCTCGAGGATAGCCCCGGATGGCTCCGAGATGGTTCGATGTAGCTTGGTGATGGTCTGGGATGGCTCTAGTTGACATCTTTTGATCGAAAGTTATGCTTCAACAACTGTAACTGATGTCGACTTTTAGCGAGACTAGGTAGAGTTCTTACTAGTCGGATGTTTGAAGATGAAGTGGTTATGATGCATGCAAATATTAAATGCTAGACACGATGCAAAATGCATATGCATTTTTTTTGAGAGAAGGTACGGTTCTATCTCTATTAATATGAGGCTTACGATATAAGACATCTTCGGTTCGATCTTAAGTGATTGTTGAGCTCTAATGCGTGAATCATTTTCCTCTCACGGAGGGATATGGGTCAATCTCTTGTGAGTGTGGCTGTGTGTGCTAATGGTGTGATGATGCTCTCGATGCTAGGAGCAGTATTTTCCTTAGAATTTCTTTCAAGGTTCTGGACTTTCCGATCCTCACAAATTCCTCACTTGCAATGGGGTAGGCTGTTTATGTCTTGGTGTTTAGAATGAAGATTCACTCACACTCATAAGACCTTGTGGTGTAAGGTCACACTCATTCGCTCATGGTCCTTTTGGTACGACGGGACATGTTGATAACAAGTACGAAACTTATGATTCATGTTTCAGATCCGGTACTTTCAGTTAACGTTCATCAACTTATGAGTCGAAGGTCTTTATTGGGTTATAACGGGGCTGAGGGGTATGATATATGTCACATGGGACTGGAAGATTCATTTGGGGATTGTGGAGCTTTTGTGCAATAGAGGATATGTTTCACCCTCGCCATGGGTGGAATGATTTAACGGGTTTTGATAACCTTTTATTGGTTTCTTCGGGACATCATTGGTCCTTTCGATTTGGATTTCTCCTCTTGTCTCTTCTGGTATACGGTTCGAACTTTCTTCTCATTTTTTGGCTCATCGACTTTCTCAAGCGTTCTTCGCCTTTCATTTTGGCTTTCAGCTTTGGAGCTGCATTGGCTCATTGATCTTCTTGGACAATTTTGATGTTCTTTTTGGTGTTCGGCTCTGGAGTTGCACTGACTCACTGATTTCTTTGCACATTTTCGATGTTCTTTTTGTGAAAGATGGTGGGGGGAGAGGCCATGGCTCCGGCTCCTTCGAGATCCTCTATTGCAAGGTTAGGTATGTATATGTGGGGTGGCATGTTGTGGAGTTTTTTTTTATTTTGAAGAAAGAGTTTTTTATGAAAGGCTCAGCGGGGCTCACTAAGGGATTATGTACAGGGCAGTCAAAGCTTTTTTGGTTTTGTGGAGGTTTTTATTCCTAAGTGCTTCGTCATTCTCATTAGTCAGTGATTGTTTTCTTACTATTCTCGGATCTTTGCATGAATCATTGTTCGTATCATGTTTATCGACATTGCTCTCACTATGATTTGTGCCTCTCCATGTGCTGAAGGAATGCACATGTCGCTCGTGGTTTTACCTCAATTGGAACTCTCTACCTTCCCTCATCACTCAATGGATTGTCCAAAACACTCATTTGAAATTCAAGGGAAAATACCGCTCTTCGCACACTAACTCACTTGGTTTATGGTCTGATTTTGACTAGACCCTTGTGTTCATTGATGGGTCGAGAGTTTAGTGGTTCACACACTCTGTTTAATCAATCTCTCAAGATTTTCACCGAAGATGTTGTTTTGATACGAGAGTATGCAAATGCGATTATCTACCATGCGACGTATTGTGGTAATATGGAATTACTATGTATAGGATGCATGGAATGCTGAAAATGATGAGTTGAGATGGTTGACTGAATGTTTTTTTTTTTGTGTTTGTTTTGTTTTTGGATGCAATGCATTAGTGGTAAGGCTACACCTAGTCTCGCTTGAGTCAAATCCAGCTCATGGTTCATGAAGCTCGTCCCACTACTGCTGGCCTTGCAGATGGTCTAGCTGTTGGGGTCGTTGTCGGAGTGGTAATTCTCAAATGAGGTCGGGTTGGTGATTGGCCGCTGGATTTTGGGACTTTTAGGGTGACAGCTCCGCATGATGACCCGCTGATATGACATGGGCTGTTTCATTTCATTCTGGTCATTGGTTTCTGTTATCCCTCTGATGATCAGGCTTCTCTTTTTTTTTTTTTTGATATTGAGATACTGGCATGAAAGCCGGTGTGTGGTGAGGTGAGGATGGAACACATGATTATGCATTTTTTTATGTGGATGGACCTTATGCATGATTGGTGAACTCTAATTGATTGGAAATGTATGCGACTCTTTGTAATGAATGTAATGCATGTGGTTTTGCCGCGTGCACGGTTGCATTTGACGGTGTTGTTTATTTAGGGGATGCCTCCTGTAGATACCGCGAATTTTCACCCCATAAAGCAAAGTTGATGAATGACATATAAACGTGAGGGGTCGTTCATTATTCGTTCTTTTCATTGTACGTGCATGCCAAAAGAAACCAAGTTAGGAAAAACAATTTTGAAAACGTGTGTTTTCAAAGTGGTGGATTTTCTCAATATGAATTTGATGCTCGGTCACTCGTAAATAAAATAGGGAGTGGGGAACCCTATACACATTGACCTGAATAAATTCAAAGGGAATGTATAAACCTATACATGGAGTCTATTCAGAAATTGACAAGAGAGAAAAGAACGCTAGGGGAAACCTATACATCAATTCTAAAAGTCATTAAATGAGGAGTTTGAGCTTAAAAACTCCTTCTTAACTCTTCTGGTCCATCTTCGGGCTTTTGATTGACTGCTCGCACTCGGACTTCTGGTTGGATGCTTGCTCGTCTTCGGGTTCTAGGCCGGCTGCTCGCTCGTCTTCGGGTTCTTGACCGCCTGCTCACTCGTCTTCGGGCTCTTGACCGGCTACTCGCTCATCTTTCAGGTTCTTGACCGGCTACTTGCTCGTCTTTCGGGTTCTTGCGGTGAAACAGTACCGTGACCAAACATAACGGGTTTGGTGTTCCTCTGATTTTCAACAGTTCGAACTCGAACCGGTGTCGCTAATCTTCATCTCGCTTGACTCGGGTTGGTACACCTCTGATTTTGTATTTGAACAGTTGGTGTTGGTCTTCATGTCGCTCGGCTAGCTCCACGGGTTGATGCACCTCTGGCCTTCAGCTCGATCCGTGTAGTCGATCTTCATGCTGCTTCACTTGCTTCGACGGGAGGAACGGGGATGTTTTTTAGAAAGGAAGATGAATGATTGAGCACAAAATCTTACGTGAAAATCCACCACTTTCGTGAAAACACAAAATGACTAGTACGCTCCACGGTAATGACCACTGCTCTTGAAGGTGGGTTGAACTTCAAAAATAGCGGGTCACAACATGGGGACTAAATCAATTATTTTGAAATACGTTTGTGAAAATCACCTTTGAAAACTGTTTTCGAAAACTATTTTGAAATAATGTTGGTGAAAAATGTTGTTTGAAATTCGTTTGTAGAAAGTAGGTTTGTAGAAAGTAGGTTTTCGAAATCTATTTATGAAAATTGTTTGGAATAACATTCTAAAGATGAAGTGACAAGATTAAAACCGCAAATGTTTATGAGTAAAATTTAGGTGGGATTTGAAATTAAACGAGCTCGTAAAACAACTTTAAGAGATGTGCAAAAGAGAATTCCGAACGTTTTGAAACAGATTGGTTTGAAAAAGTGGTTTGCACACATGTAAAGCATAAAAGAAATCGTGGCTATGTTTGATGTGGAGCTGTAAGTGTTAATGTTGGGATAATCACCTTCCAGGTCAATCAATGCTTCCATACCACCGGGGGAACCGTCGTTCCTTCACTGTTCATCTCTCGGGATTTATCTCTGTTATGCCTTGTGGGGCACGTCATCAAGAAAGTCCGGAGTGCTTAAGTTCGAAAGGTCAGGATACCCGAAATGATATAGTCACATGAGCCACGGCAGGTGATTATCACAACATACCCACTTTTGGAAAACTTGGGGAAGTACTGCATGGGGTCGGGTCTCCCGTCGTCTGCACGGTCAGGTGTGTCTAAAGTCCGAATTATTCACTGACTACGTTGTGCCATGTATGGGTATCCGGTAAATACGGGATCCTCTATGGACGTGTAGCGTGACATCAGGCTTTAGAGACACCCGTGGTGCAGAGGACACTTGGAGAACTGAGCCCATGCAATCTTCAGGGTAAGATAAAAGGGTGGTCAGACAGGCGGCATTCAAGGGGGTGACTACCCATAAGCCCATCTTAGACACCGGATAAGGCAGCTGGACACTGAAGGCTCATGGCTTGCTATATGCTGGCTTTGACTCGGGTAATGGAGGATATTTTTTGGATCATGAGCTTCAAAGCGTTAGTCGGAGACCATACCGCCTCGTGGGTTTGTTCACTGAGAGAGTGACCCAGCTCATGGGGAATCAACCGTGGACCGGTTGGGGATCCCGTGACATCGTGGATAAAACGGGTGACACAGAGGAATGCATGTCCTAAGCTACCCACCCAATGCACCCCACAATCACATAATGTAAATAAAGCAGAGAAGCTAGCACCACCCTAATTACTAAGGGTTTTGTCTTGAGATTAGTGATTCCAATTTGGTTGTTTATTAACCTAAAGGGAAGTTAGCTTCATTCAATCCTAAGTGTCTCTTTCTAATCGTGAGCTAATTATTAACCCAATTGTTGTAAAGTTTGTTGAGGATCTAATATGTCCTAGCTGTCCTCATCAGGTACACACTCTAAGTGTGGAGTAGAATGATCCTAAAGGCTGGGAATGAATCTCGTGAAGGTTTTGAAAGAAGTGGGGAAATCCCGACAATCTCGAATGGAGTTCAGTCTTCCTTGAGTTTGAGAAAAAACTTACTCAAGTTTTCCCCAGCAGAGTCGCCATTCTGTGGAGGGTGATTTTTCGGTATGAGGGGGGTCTATAAATATGGTCTGACTGAAATCCAGACCTAGAAAGCCATTCTGTGGAGGGTGAAAACCCTTTATTCTGGCATCCCTCAATTACCTACTAAATCGTCCGTCTTTCCCAGAAAGCATAAGGGGAGTGCAAGTGTGCACTACACCCGCTCTCGATGGGCTCCACGCGGACTTATGCCCTATAGGCGGAATTGACTAGAGTCGCCACCTAGTTTGACCTAAGAACTAGGAAGGAGAGGGTTCTAAGAACCGTTAATTGACTCTGAATTTATTGCCTATGGATAGGACTTATCTGGTCAGCAGATATTCTGTGGGTTCGCACTGGGTTACACCCCTTAGAAGTGGCAACGACCACGACTTCGGATTGGTGCCCGAGGAAACCTCGGTCTCCAATTGTCGGGATTGCCTTCTTTCAAAACCTTTGTTATAGAGATTCATTTAAAAGCCAATGATAGGATTAGGACGAGGAGAGAGAAAGAGAGTGGATGAGGTGAGCTTTTCTGCCAAGATAGGACCCAGAAGAGGAATGGGTGAATTCGGATGAGTGTAGAATGAGAATTGGGAAAGTCTGAGGTTGAGTGAATAGATAAGACTTAGTGTTTGATTGTTTGAAGTTTGTGGGAGCCGAAGAAGGTTTGAGCGTTTTGAGAGATGAAGAACACTCTAGAGTGGGAAAAGGGTTTTTTATTGGAATGGGGTCGCACCCTAGATGGGTTGCCTACGTACTCAACTCCCTGTCGAGATCAGACCTTACGTAGTTCAGGTTTTTAGGAGATTTTAAGGTTTTTAGGGTTTTTTGAGATGTTTGAGAGGTTAGTCTGTGAGACACTCGGGTCTATGAGACATTTGAGGTGTTCATGTAATGAGAGGTAGTCTGTGAGACGCTCGGGTCTGTGAGACGTTTGAATCTTAAAATGGTGGAGAAATTGAAGTGTTCGAGTCTGTGAGGCGCTCGGGCCTATGAGACTATAGAAGTTTGGAAGAAGTCAGGATTTTGTAAGAGGGTTTGAGTTTAAGGTGAGTTGGAGTTTGAATGATAATTTGGGTACGAAGTGATTTGGAGTTTTGAAGATTATTTGAGTGTGTGAGGCAATTGGTATTTGGGAGAGATCCTGGGTTTTTTGGGTTCGAGGTTCTGAAAGCGATTGAGGAAAATCATTTTATTGTAAAAGGGCGGATAATCCCGAGGGATTACCCTATGTACCCCCTCGAACACGACACTTAATTAATGGTAAGTACCGAGGCTCGAAAGATGGGGCAGTGTATTTATGTCGAAAACTAGGGTTTAGAGAGAAACACCATGAACGAGATGCCCTCGGTCAAACCCTAATAACGTCTCTAACTCCCGGGTTTTAAAACGTTAAAACTGAAAACGTTGAAATCGAGTGGAAGGGAGTTAGACGATTCTGAAATCCCGGCTGCAACTAGGAAGGTTGTTACTTCCCTAGCACCCCCCTTGTAAAAATCTAGGCTGCAATTAGGGGAGGTTTGTCACCCTAATGCCCCGCCTAAAGAGATCCAGACTGCGACAAGGGAGGTTACGACCCCAGTGCCCCGCCTCGGATTTTTATTCGGGAAGGGAGACAAGTGATGTCTAACTAGGAGGAAAGTGTTTTGAAAGTGTTAGACATTTCATGTTCCCCGAAAATGGCTTATTTTTTAGTTTGAAGACTGAATTGGAAAATGTTTGGAGTTGTTCGGAATTCTCGATGAAGAAACACTGATTTTGAGAAATGTTTTTAGGAGAAAACTTTCTGTATATGTAAGAAGAACTTTCTGCTTGTTGAGAAGAGTTTTCTGTGATGTGAGAAGAGTTTTTCCTTTAAAATTCCACAAAATGGTTTCTTTTGAAAACTTGATGAAGTTTGAATAAAATGATTGTTTGAAAATCTAAGAAAATAGATTTTGAGGATTTTTGAATTAAAACTGAGTAACGAGGAATGTTTTTGGATTTGGGATGTTTGGATGGGATCTACAATTTGGGTCTTGGTCAAAGTTGGACTTGGTCAAAGTCAAAGTTGGACCGGGTTGGGCCTTGGGCAAGGTTTAGACCGGATTGGGCCTCGGGCAAGGCTTAGACCGAATTGGGCCTTGGTGGATCGAGTGGGCTTTGGGTCCAAAATGGGTTTGGGCTGAAACGGGCTTGGGCCAAACTTGGCCTTGGTTGGAGTTTTGGGCCAAGTTGGGCTGGTGGGCCGATTTAGGCCTTGGTGGGGCTGAAAGGAGCCTTAGATGTTGGGCCACAATGGGCCTTGGAATTTTGGGTTCGAAATTTGGGCCTAAATGGATATGGGCCTTGGAGTGATTGGGCTTTGGATTGAATTGGGCCTATTTTGGGCTTTGTTGGAAATTGGGTCTTGTTTGAAAATGGACTGAATGGGCCTTATTGTTTTTGGGCTGAAATGGCCCTTTAGCTTTTTTAGTTATGGGCTGAAGTGGATTTTTGAATTGGGCCTTGAAGTGGTTTTTTAGCTTGTTGGGCTTTATTGATGATTGGGCTGAAAATTTGTTGTTGGACTGATTTGTGAGATATGGACAAGTGAGATGAGTGAATTTATTGATTTATTAACTCTTGATTATGGGTGTGTTGAAGACAAAGGAGGATTCCACCCACATAAAACGAATGAGAGATCCGCTAGGCATGGGGTGGTTTCGCATCCTAAGCCCTCCTAAAATAGCCTTAAGGGCTTGTTTTTTTAAAAGTTTTTGTTCTTATATACATATAAGGGTGGTTTGAGTGTTTTCTTAAGTTATAGGAGGTTATTGCCCCACGAAACGAATGAGAGACCCGTTAGGTGTGGGGCGATAACACATCCTAAACTTTTCTGTCAATGAGAGGGTCCTAGAGAGTGATAACTACGGCTTACGGTGAGCTGAAATTGTGCAACAATATTACATGTAACATGTACACACATAGCACAGAGATTAAATATAGCAGACCAGCAGATTCATCACTCGCCCAAGCCAGAGCGCAAGCGACCACTCAGTAAAACACAAATTAGGGTACCAAAACATTATGCCGCAGACGTTGGTCGGATTTTGGAAATGGCACCGACGGAAGCAAACACCAGAACCAAACATAAATAATCAATTCGAAGGAAATTAACAACACCCGGCTTAGATTCCAATGAACGTGGTAAAAACCCAATCGACCAGAATAAATGAACAAATCAACCGGAAAATGAACAGATTAACAAGAAGGTGAACAAATCAAACGGAAAATTAACGAATTAGCCAGGAAACAAACGAATTAACCAGAAAAACACATGGATCAAACAGAAAACACATGAATCAACCAGAAAGCAGACATTAAGCTCAAGTCCAAGCGCTTGGTCAATTCGCTGATCCCGAAATCACGCCAACCCGCCGCGTCCACGCCTTTGCTCTGGTTCATGTGTACCTCGGTGAAAGGAGATGAAAACGCGATGAGCAATGGCACATACAGCAGGATGTTAAGCGTGGCAGTAAAAATGCGATTAAGCTCCAGATAAACCGCACAAAAGCATAATTAAAGCCTCAGCAGAGAAGTCACCGAAACAGACGCGATTCAAGTTGAGTCAGAATAACAATATCACTAAGCCTTAACAAGAGTAGACAGACCGAACAAAAATTGATACGATTTACGCTAGAATGAAAACACCACCAACCTTAGCATTCATCGTGTGTCAAGATCCGTTGTTACCGACAACAAGACAACAAGGAATTTCACTCAATCAAACAGTCCAGTATTACCAGAATGCTCAGAATGCCTCGGAACATGTATGGTTTTTGAGTTAACATTCAGTCAATAAATGAATATGAAGCTCAAAAAAAAAAAACTGACATCGGAACTTCCCTATTCAGTCACTAGCGAGAAACACCACCAAACCGGTGACACCCCATGGTAGTCTTGGGATCGCCGGTATGAGTCGAACGGTGTAGTGGTAGCTTGTTTTCACCGGATGTTGGTTCGCGGTGGTCAACCCTGGTCTCCCACTCTTCTTTTCGAATTTCGAAGAGTGACTGAGAGGGAGAGGTGTGGGTGTCGACTTTCGAAAATGTACAAAGAGGGGTCGAGATGAGGAAAAGGACGGGAGGATGGCGATGACGGCGAAAGTCAGAGAGGGATGGTGCCGGGTTTTGAGTCATAGTTTGAAGGTGCGTGTAGGAGGAGGAAGAAAATGGGATTTCTGGAGATGGAGGAAGAATGATCGAGAGCTTCTCCTGAGTGAATTCGTTGCCTGATTTTTTTTAGCAGTGGGAAGGAGATGAAGGTTGGGAAAGAGATTAGGATTTTGGAGTTTCAAATTTCTCAAAACATTGAGGACTTGAAGATGTTGGGATTAGGTTTGGTTTGTTTTTGGGAAGTTGTTGCTGATCGAAGAAGCTGAAGGTTGGGGTTAGCCATGAGGAAGAAGAAATGAAACAGGGAGACGGCTACAGTCACCACGAAGAGACTACCCTCGTAGGGTTTTTGGGAACTGTTCTTTTATAAAAGAATAGTGTTTGCTATAGGGTCGGGTCAAACGGGTCAACAGGTTTTGGGTTTGGCTTTGGGTCAAGTTTGGAAGCTTGGAGAGACTAGTAAAAAAACAAACGAATTTAGCCCTTCTTAAGTATCGAACTCAGGTCTCTACTTATCTCCAGATCAGTACTTACCAATTATGCTAGGATAGAACTCAATATATGACTGCGAGAGATACAGTTAAAGCTCTTATCCCAGCTAAACGAAAAAAAACCACCCCCCCCAGCTTGTTGGGGGTTTTGAACTCGGGATCTGTAGGTTCCCAAGTGAACACTCTAACCAGCTAAACTATGTCAGAATTCAATATGCAAACGCAAGATATAATACTAGACCTTTAATTTGAACTGATTGAATTCCTTAAAACATTGTCGTTTGGAAATTCATTTTTGAAAAATCGTGTTTTCACGAAATGCTTTGAAAAGGATTAAAAAACGATGGTTCCGTTTCGGCACGCACGCTTATACGTTTTGAAAAAGAAAGGCGACGACCCCTCTTATTATTTCGAAATTTGCTTTATGGGGTGAGAATTTTTGGTGTCTACAGATGGTGCCTTGGCTATCGGTCTGGTACCAGGTAGCAGCTCGATGGGGAACTCTACCTCCCAAGTGGGTGGCATGCCGGGCAGTTCCCGCGGAAAGAGATCGGGAACTCCGACACTACCGGTAAGTCGGGGTCGAACTCGGGGTCCCTCTCTATGTCTTGGACATAGCATAGATACTTCTTCATTCCTCCTCAACTACTTATACATTGCCATAGCGGTGATGATCTTAGTCGAAGGCTCTCTAGGCCTCAGGCGATATGATATTGTTACCCCAGACAGACTCCTGAGCAGCAGCCGATGCTCGGCGCAGAGGATACGACCCTTGGCCGCTCCAACCAGTTCATCCCGAAGATAACATCAAATCCCAACTCCCTGAACTCAATAAAACTGACTAGAAAGTCTTCCCCCTTAATTATTACGATGGCTCCTCGGTTGTAGCGAGTGCAACGAACCTTCTCCTTAGACGGGAGCGTAACCGTGAAGTCTGGTAGCTCATCAGCGTCTAGCCCCAACCTCCTCGCAAAAGATGCCGAGATAAAGGTATGCGAGGCCCCTGAGTCAAAGAGAACTGATGCCTCAATCCCATTAATCGGAAAGGTGCCGGTGAGGATAGTACCGCTTGCGTCGGCCTGTGCCTCTGTAAGTATGCTTAGTGCACCTTCCGTACCGAGTCCATAACCTAATTGTATTCACAAGCTTCATGAGTAATGATGGTATAACAAGAGTCATAACAATTAATATGAACAACACTGTTATTTTATTCATATCCATCCTGTTTACATTATGTGCTTCTTTCTTACATCTCATTCCTTACATCATACTTAAAACATTACATGGCTAATATTGTCTAAAGGTTAGGTTTAATCGTCCTGGTCTCATATGCGTCCCATTGATTACTGCTGACGGTGCTGTATTCAGCTTGATTCTCTTAATCCCATGGTATAACATCCTTATTCTCGATCTCCTCCCATAACTAATACATCCCCTGACTTAAGTATTAACTTATTAGCACGGTCCGCACGCTTATGCTCGCCGTACAAGAACTCTGCGTCGTCTCCAATGGACCAAGACACTATAGGTATCCCTCTTTCGAGAGACTCCGCTGTCTCGTCCTTATCCTGGTGTAGTCCGAGTCGCCCGTCTTTCTTGTAGAAGTTCACAATGCAGATGTCTGCTTGTATGTCTAGAATCGGGTCAGCTTCCAACTGCTGAACGATCTCCACAACTTGTGTAATAACCGGATGGAACTCTTCGGGTATTCCCGGTGGTGAGACTCCATCTTGTGCTCTCGTGGTCTGGTAAGTCTTGGCATACAGATTCCAATCCTTGCCTAAGCTCATCATCTTTAACTTCATCCTTGCTCCTCCTGGGTACTCCAATGTATAAAAACCTCCCGTTCCCCCTCCTAGTTGTCTACATCTCCTGATGATGACTATCTGTGCTTTGGGTGTCAGGTATCACCTTAATAAAATCATACCTGGGCGGAAACCTGACATTGTTCGGTTGGAAAGTCTCGGGTCTCGATGTCGGCCTCTTCCGGGTTAAGTGTTGAAGGTATTGGGTAGCAAATGTTGAAGTTTCCTAAGGTGGTAATAGGTTATATCTTACTTAAGTTCTAATCTTATCTTATTCTCATCTAACTCAATTATTCGCCAAAGCATGCATGAAATGCGGTAAGCATGCAATTTTATTACTTAATGATTTATAGCGGTACCTGGTCTTGATGAGGGTTCGGCCTCATCGTCCCGGTCCACCATGTGTAGTGCGGGTCCCGACTTCTGGACTACCCGTGGGTTCTTATCTGCAGCTTGCTGCGCTCTCTTCTGACCGTCAGATCCAGCTCCCTGATCGTTCTTGCCCTTGCCCTTCATCTCGGGTCTAAAGGCTCTGCTCTGGGGGTTCTGGAAGCACTCATAAGCTCGGTGCCTGTACACCCCACAAAAATTACACTCCACCTTGTTACCCTTACAATCAACTCTAGCGTGGTCCTTGTGACACCATTGACAATAGCGCCATTGGTAGCCACCACCGGTCTCCTTCCCAGCCTCAGATCCTGTTCATTCTTAATATTAGTATTTGTATCTCAACGGTTTGCAAAATGTCTCTCAACTCACTCAATATTCATTTCCTTACCCTTTGGCGCCCTTGAGCGCAGAGGCTTAGCAGCATATGCATAAGTCAATTTCAGTGGCTCTTCAGTAGCCTTCTCAGTTTCTTCCTTCCCCTTCTGGTTCTAACTCTTATGGGCTGGGGCTGGTACTTCTGTTTCTTGTACCCACCTTGCCCTTGGTTCTCTGTGCTCTTCCCGGCACTCTTCCTCTTAGCATTGTCCTCGTCCCTTAGCTGGACGGTTATCTCAACCTTAGCAGGGGCCTGATAGCACTCCTGCTTCCCAAAGTATTAGTTTCTCTTATTTCTCAAAGTTTAAATCATATTCACTTACTCATATTTCAATTATTCTCATTACCTACAAGGTAGTATAACTCGTCGGCCCATGCCGTAGCGGAGTCGATGGTTAAGCCCGCCATAGAAGCGGTCCACCAGTATCTGGTCTGAATATCCAAGACCCGGCAGAAGACGAAGCAAGGCGGTAAACTCTGAATACTCGTCTACCGTCATCTTGTCCGTCTACTTAAGTGCATCTAACTGCAAGCGCTTCTTCGTCTGGACATGGGCGGGATAGTACTTGGCTCGTAGTAGTGCGGTGTACTGCTCCCAGCTGAACTGGATTGGCCACATGCTCGACCCTCACCAGCTTCCACTAATCGCCCACTGCCCATTTCGGATAGAATGCAGCCAAACGCACCTTGATCCCAACAGGGACATCAAGGGTCTCGAAGGCGGTCTCCAAATCGGAGATGTATGCCTCAAGCTTGGCGGGATCAGTCTCCCCCTTAAAGTGTGCGGGCCGAAGGTCTACAAGGCTCTTCACCCAATTTGGTTCCCTGGGCTGTGGCGGTGGGGTGGTGCACCAACCACACCGGGCTGATAGCCCTTGTGCCCTAAAGCGGCAGCCACGATCTCTGCGATCGTCTGCCCTCTCGGTATCTCAGTAGCTTCATCAGCTCGGGCCACGGCCTCAGCTTCCTGTCCTTCCTGACATTTGAATAAGCACAACTCACATTAGGTTCGTATTCATAACGGTTTCGGTTCAAGGATTTATAACGTCCATAGACGGTAAAGACGATCCACACTTAATAGTGGTCATCTGACTCTACTACTCTCTAACTTCTCACACCCTTAACCCATTACTTATATCTTAGCTCATATCCTAACTCGGTGGTATCCTATGTCCAGTATTTCTTGATCAGAGCGTAACTACGCTCTGATACCACTTTTTGTAACACCCCGTCCTAAGCCAATCGTGGTTATAGCATAACAACTTAATCATAAACGTCGCAGCGGAGTAAACTAACACCAGGACCTTGCCACAGTCTTAACAATAGAATATACCGAACCTTAAATATTTACAATGCTTATCCAAAAGAAAATACAAACTTTCCAAAACACCCACCAACCGAGTTCTTAGTATCTCGAGCAACAACACAACTACCACAAGTCTTAATATCAACAGACGGGTGCACAGGCGCAACCCGTACTCAGAATAAAAGCCCAACATAAGTCTACCCCCTACTCTCAGGGTGACTCTTCATGGGATGCTTACCTGCAAAATAAAAACAGCCCCAAAGGGGGCAGCAAGAATGCTGGTACGACCCTCTCGTGGCCCCCAAGCTAACGGGCCTACGACGACTAATTGTTGATAGCATGGAAATTGATTAGATACACAATCATAATATGAAGTGCAATAAAACATCAATCCACAGGTGAACAAGCATAGTCCACACACAAATGAACGACTTAAAACGTTCTCTTAATAAGTGAGTTAGTAAGTAAACTCCTTAAGTTCCAATTCTACTTGTCCTCAGTCCATCTTAACTTACCTCAGTCTTATCCTTATCTTAATCTCAGTATGCAAACCGTTCTATAAATAGAAATGGTCGTAACCCTGGCCAATGAGCTATTAACTCCATTGGTTGAATAAACAACTTATCTTAGAATTTAGGATTTAGGTGATCCTACCGCACCATCTTAATGCCTCCTACCTTGGACTGGAAATCCAATGTAGTTGAGCCGACATTCGACCCTAGGCAACAAGTCCGAAGACAAGTCCCTAAGCAGAAGTCGGATCTGATTCAGATACCGACCCCATTTCCTTAGCATGCATGACCGGAGTCAGTCCCGGATTCCTCGCTCCCCCCTTAAGTTCTAGTTAGTGAAAATCTTACAAACCATGTGTTAGTTAAACCTTAACGGGTATTAACCAACTGTTACCAATATATAATTCCTCTCCTTAATTCAATAGGTACTAAGCTTAGTTAGTAGCTAACCTCAAGTCTCGTGGGTTAGTGTAAAGAAAACACACACACAACAAGAGCAATAAAAACCGGTTGCATGCTTTATCTTGTCTTAGTCATAGCAAATAAACAGATAGCACACAAGCCGAGGGACACCTCGTTAGCAAGCAGGTCACAAGAAAGACTGTACCGTTCACCGTCGGCGGTTGTGTGTTTAATCTCCTTCCGGGTCCCAATTCACAAGTCCTAAAACATTCATTCAGTTTTAGGTTATTAGTTACGTAACTCATCCCAACTTACTTAACTTACTTATCCACTAATGTTTACCCACTAATAATCACTAAGTCATAATGGTTTAACCTTAACCTCAAAAGCCACTTACTTCTCATTATTACCTAAGCTTGTTTATGCCCCTAATGACCATTATATGTCATTAATTATGTCCTAACAATCTTATAATATCATTACCAGACAAGTCCCACCCTAAAATCCCATTTTTCAACATTCTGTGGCTTTTTTTGATTGGTCCGGGTTTGTGTCCGAGGATGTAAACCCGGACCAATACATCGCATGAGTTTCTGGACAGTTTTATGACTGGTCCGGGTTTGTGTACATAGATGTAAACCCGGACCAATTCACGGTATTAGTCTCTGGACAGTTTTTGATGTGGTCCGGGTTTACGTACTTGGTTACAAACCCGGACCAAGGCTAAACTTGTACAGAAATGCAATTTTGACTTCTTTTGAACCTCAAATCTTGCCCAATCTTTCCTAACCTTTCCATAAGTATCCTAGCATGTTTAAACATCTTTTTAGCACCTTAAAATCCTCTTAATCCATCCACCATCTCATACCTAATTCCTTGATCATTCACTCAAGTTCTTACAAAAATTCCTAACACTTATACTTAGTTTCCTACACTACTAACATGTAAACTTGCCTAAAACATCAACTAACCAAGTGTGTTTCTTCATAAGTATTATCACCACTCCTAAAGCTTTATTACTCATTCCCATTTCCTTTACACAAACTTCTCAAACTTCCTTAAGCTTACACTTAGATTCTCACAAGGCATTATTCTTCCTTTGTTTATCAAAACTTGCACAATACTTAATCACACTCCCACCATAACCGTAGAGCATCAAATTCACTCATCTAAACTCCAATTCCTTCAAGACAACTCCTAAGTCCTTTAAACCCTCAAGAACACTCTAGTTCTCTTTCTTTCACCAATTTAAGCCCTGAAAATTCCTAGTACTTTCTAGGTCATTAAACTTCATTTATACACCTTAAACTCCTTGTTTTCTCACCAAATTTCGACATGGCTTCTTTAGTATATTTCAACATCCAAACACTTGGTTTTTACCATTTAACCATCTTGATCACCCAAATTCTTTCCACACATTCTTAACACTCAAATTACACCAAAACTACACCACATCATCATATAGTGCATAAACTTAAAATGCTTGGCACTTAGGCCCTTAAATGACATAAAGCTTAACCACTGAATTTCCACATATATTATCCTTTGACCTGCAAATACACACAACAAGGCTCCCATTGAAATATAAATGCTCTTGTAATTCACCTTTTAATTGCCTAACTATCTCATTTTCCATTTGCTCTTTAATCACAAGTTGTCAAATATAATCATTGTTTCTCTTAGGTTTTATAGCCCTTTCCTAATGTAAACTCTAAGCTAAACTATCATATATCTAAATCCCATTCCCCTAAACAATAAAACACCTTAAGGTAAGCAATTTACCTTGTTCTTTTACAAGCTCCACAAACTTTCCTCCTTATGTTTCCCTTGTACAATCTCGGACACCAATCTATTTCTCCTTGCCAATGTTCTAATCAATATCCAATAACTCCCATGAGTACTATACAATACACTAACCTTAAGGAGTAAACCCTAGGTTAAAAATGTGTTTTAAGGTATTAAAATTAATATTTTACCTTGAAGTCTTAAGGTAGGCTTGGATATGAATCAATAAGGACCTCCTCTAGCCTTGGAGAATAGAAAACAAGCTAGAACAAGGCATAAAAATGAAGCCCCATGAGTGGTAATTTTCGGACATGTGAAGAAATGATGGAAACCTAGTTTTTCTTGCATATTCTTTACCTTAAGAGAATGGAGAAGCTAATGCACCCTCCAAGCTTATTTTCCCCCCTTCAATGGCGGTTTCCCTTGGCACCAAAATGAAGCTTTTGAAGTTTTGGAAAGATAGAAAGAAGGAGCTTGAGCTAACTAAGAGATATATATGTTTGGTTTTGATTTTGGAGATGAAATGAGTAAGTTATGGTCAAAGGAAGATGGAGCTAGCATGGAGGCTGCTCTTACGTGAAGGAAGAAGAAAGAGAGCTGGTGAAATCGGTGGGAAGAAGAAGAAATGAAGAAAGGAGGAGAGAGGGAAGCTAAAAGAAAGATTTTTCTTAAAAGGTGAATAGTACTCTACTAACTTTTCCCTCTTCTTTTTCCTTAAGTTGCTGTCTCATGTGGTGACTCACCACTTCAGAAACGTCCCCCTCCTAAATAAGATATTTATGGTCTTGGTTGACTAATTAATTAGCTTATATTGACTTAATGCTAAACTAGCACTATTTGGTTACTATTCATAAATTAGTGCACATATTTGTGAAATTTTTGATTTCCCATTGATTTAGACTTCCTAATGTGATACTAAGTAGTACACAAGTTGATTAAGAAGTAATAATGGGCATTTAGCCACTTAAACCCTTTCTAAGACAATTTTCAAAAATGTGCTTTAAGGGTCCTTAAAACACAATTTGTGTTTTAACTTGTTTTTGAGCTTGGTTTTCTTTGGTAATTGTTTTAACATGACCATTAGGATGTTAATAAGGTCTAAAAATGATATTTGGGTGCTAACCCAAGTTACTCCAAGCTTAGAGCATGTTTTTGCTTAAATTGCTCTTATGGTGTTTCCTTGTGTTTTCTTTGGTTTAAATTGTTTCCTAATGTTTCTAAGGCATTATTTAGCCTTCTTATACCTTAGTTTATCATCTAAACACCATATCTAGGTTTGGGGTATTTCAGTAACACACATAATCACATACCCGTACCCATACATATAACACACAAGTTATATATCAACCAAATCCGAGCCCGAGGAATTCCTCAGGACAACCCGGATCAAACATCTTTACATACCGTACACCTTAGACCAAGGATGCGCAGTGTAGACCACTAAGCTCGTCAGGCGCCTTCGTCTGAAGTACGATCTAAACTATAATAAAACTATAAGTCAGTCTCCATGACTAACTAGATCCGGTATTTCCGAATAATAGGTAACCCCGACATTTCATCCCCGGATTTCAACAATTAATTGTTACGGGTTCCTCTAAACCAGTCGGCTTGTTACTTAGACTCGTAGGTCGTAATATTTCGACTGTTGAGTTTAATTCATTATATTCATTTAATCTTGTCCATTATTGAACTTAGGCATATAACCTATAGTTGCATGCATACATGCATGATTTATTATATGGTATTATTTTCCCACCATCCATTATAATATATTGTATTATAATCCATTAATCTTTTAGTAAACTATATTTTCAAAAACTTATAACTTACAGTTTAACTATTTTGATATAATAACCTCCACCATTATATTATATGGTTTCCAACCATAATATATATCTATCCTTATATACATTATTCTCGCATATGTATATATTTACCAATATAGGTAAGTTTCATGAGTTGTAAAACTCTTATATTATATGTTACATTTTTATCATCTTATATGAGATGATCATTCCCATTAATTGTATTATATTATACAACTTATATTAAGATCCTTATCCTAACATTATGTAACATTTTATGTTGTATATATACAACCCCTAAGGTTTATTCAATATATACCTTAGTTTATAAATCTTATTTATTTATAGTTTATCACATTATTTAATGTGAACATCCTTACTTATATTAAGTCCATCTAAATCCCATTAATACCATATAATTGTTATAACATTTATAACATTGTAGAACATAGTCTAAAATTCATTTTCCAACCTTTAATAATTCGGTACAGCACTATACTTCATTTAAATTCCATTTTGACCACATAACATTATGTAATGTTATACCATATACTAATATCATATAATATGATATCTTTATCTTATATAAATCATAACCTATAGTTTTTAAGCAAAACTATTTTTAATTGCCGCATAGGCACATACTTATACTTTAATTCCATTAACTTCCATGTCTTTATGTTTATTACAATAACACCCCATAATTTATACCATGTTATATATACCATATAATATAACATTTTTAACTTATAAAAAGGTATAACCTATAGTTATTTTATGAAATAACCGAACAGACCATGTCTTGTTCACATTTACTTTCCAGCACCTTTAACTTTACAAATTTACAATTTGACCCCATATATAATGTTATGTTATATATATATATATCATATATCATAACATTTTAACCTTAATATTAATATACCTATGGTTTTTATACTCCAAATTTCCGAACAGACCTAAATTCTGTTCTAATTATTTTTCAACCCACCAACTTTCTATAATTACACTTTGACCCAGTTTATAACATATAGTCTTATAATATCAGTAAAACTATATATTATACACATATTTATTTAAATACCCTTATATAATTCCAAAAATCACCAAACTTCACCAAAGGGTTAAATAATATTCCTAACCACTAAACTCTCAGTTATTACATTTCCACCCCATTTATTATCCAAAGTGTAACAATGACATAATAACTATATATTATACATATAGTTTATTTTAATTTCAAATCCAACCCAATAATTCCTAAAAATTCCTAATATCCCATGGGTGTTTATAATACCATTTTACACCCTTAAGTTTCGGTAATAAACATATATACCTCATATGTTATAAAAATGTTACAATTAAATACATAACTTATTATAAACCTTAAATAAATTATTTAACTTATCTAATTTGGTCAAAACCTACCATATGGTCAAGGTTGACCTCCTTAATATTGCCTTGACCATTACTTTCCCTATTTACGGTTTATACCCATAATTTTCCAGAATTTACCATTTAACCCCAAAACTTTACAAAACTTTATAATTTTAATTTTAAATCCTTTTAACACCTAATTTTCGGCTTTATTATTATATAGCCCCTAAATTTAATTTAATTATGGTTTAACCCCTTATACCTTGCGGCAATATATATTTGTTACCTAAAATCTAATTTAAACTTAATATACATAAATAAAATGGCCTAAAGTACATGGCCTTATTACAAACATTAGCTTATAAAATAAATTACACATAAATGCCCAAAATGCATTAAACTCTCGGCCTCACCAAGTATTTTCCATTAATTACCAATCTTCCACATAAGTCTTAATTTGACCTTTATGTTACTTAATTACTTATATAAATTTACTAACTCATTTCTTAACCACCTAAGGTCAAAATATGACCTTATAACCCATATTCACTCACGGCAATATATATACATGAACTTAAACATATATTAATATACCAAAGTTGAGTTTTAAGTGATTTATACCTTGTTTTAGCCAAGGTTAGGTCTTGTTTGGCCACGCCAAGCTTGAGGAAATTCCCACAACTTGTTAAACATGTTTTGAACAGCAAATTAAGTTATGATTAAACCCTAAGCAAGAGCTAATCATAGGAAGTGTTTTAATGTACAATTTCAAGGTAAATTACCTTAGAAATGCAAAGGAACAAGGGCTGTTCTTGGCATATTTTTACAGAAGTAAAAGAGCATCAAAAGGACTACTAAAACAAGGCTTAAAACCGTAATGAATAAGGTAAGAAGATGGCTAATTTTCACCTTGATTAAGATGCCAAAAATGGTGTTTTTTGCATGGATTTGGCTATTCCTTGAAGCTCTTGATATACCAACTGAACAAGAATGTAAAGAAGGAGATAATAAGCCTAGGAAACTAAGATTCTGAACCAGAAATAATGGGAATGAAGAGATATGTGCTTAAAGCACATTTTTACCTTAAAAGATCAAGCTTTGAAATTCCCTCCTTCTTCCCTTGTTACAGCCAAAAATAACCCCTTCTTTAATCACCAATACACTATTCATTCATGGATGGAAGTGATTGAAGCATAGTTCAATGGAAAGAGGGAAGAAAGGTGAAGAAAATGAACATAATCATGCTTTGGAAACTTACCTAGATCAAGAGATCTTGTTGGATGAGTTTGGTGCCTCCTCACGTCAAGAAGAAGCAGAAGAGAGGCTGGGAATGGGTACTTACGGCTGGGAAGGAGGTAATGAGAGGAAACAAAAATAAATAAGCTTATAAGGTAAGGTTTGGTTACTTTATTGAATAGTCTTTAGATGACTCATTAGTAGATATTTTGTTGGCTAAAGGATGAGGATGACAGCCTAAAGGGGCGGCAATGGGTGGTTAGGTCAAAGGATGACATTTGACCATGGTTTAAGTTAGGTAATTAAATGTTATTTTTGGGTACTATTCACCCAAAATCACCCATTTTGATTTTATTTTTAAACTTTGATTTAGACTTTATAATATAGTCTATCATGTCACATTAATGTTAAAAGAATGTAATCTAGGTCTTAAAGTGACAAAAAGTCAATATCTTAGAGCTCATACACAAAAACATGCTTTAAGGTGTTTTTAGTGCACTTTTGTGTCCCAAGGTGTTTCTGTCTGAGCTTGGTTTTCTTTGGTGACAACGGTTTTTTTGTGTTCATTTATGAGTTAATATGCTTAGGACAAAAATTTTAGGTCCTAAGGAGTTCATTTGGGTATGTATTTACCCTAAACGGTCAAAGGGTGCAATTCTTGCTTGTGTTGACCATTGTTGTTCTCAATTGACTTTTAAGGCATGTTTAGGCCTTAATTAATTTGATTAGATGTTTAATCAATGTTTTATTAGTTTGGGGTATTTCATGAATGATTTGTACAAAGATGATAATATCATTTGGCTAAAAAGAATGATAATATTATTATCGGCTTTTGTACAAATCGTCCAATGATCAATTCTATAAAAAACTCCATTCGCCGAGTCTCTCACCATTAGCATCACAATTGTTCCTCCCTACTCTCTCCTCCTACAAGTACCTCTCCCCACCTCTCTTATCATTTGCTTTCCCCATTAAAATCCTCTCTTATTCTAGGAGCAACATGAGTAGAGCTGGAGACTAATACTAGATCGTCCAACAAGGTCATTAGAGTCGGAGCCTTTCAATTTGTAGACGACCCATATATCTGCAACATACGCGTCTGACTACCCGGTTAGTTGTAACATCCCAACCGTAAACTTGACAATAAACAATAACTGCAGCGGAAATTCGCAACGTATACATTAACTAAAACGGGTCAGTGTTACACGCCGTAAACCACCCACGGGCTAACAAGACTGAATACGTACATATGTGTCGGTCTGATGGACACAGACTCCCGAGCATTAGTTTCTAACATCTACATACATATAAACCAACAATGCCGAGTGTATATATACAACCCATTACTGTAAATCCTATACTACCAACAAAATATCACCACGGGAGCACAGACGCATCCCAGGTCCAACATCCAAAATTAACAAAAGTATTTCATTACACCTAGGATCTAAAGCCACTCCGCTTCCTCGATCCTCATCCTGCAAAATATAATATGGTGCCCCAAAGGGGGCTCAGCAACCCATGGATGGTATGATTAACGCGCAGCCGGTCAGCTACCGGGATACACGCAACTAATTTTCATGATAACATGACATTAATTTAACATACAATATACATAGGCATAACATTTAGCATAACATAGCAACAACAACATATAACATAACAGGAATGTTTCACTTTATGAAACAAACCAACATTAGTTAGTCAAACTTGGTAAGCCTAGAGAATGATCTCAATCTCATGTTAAGCTTGTTACATAACTCGTTACTGTTCCGTTTGTCGAACGAATAACTTAACCCAAAGATGTGTCGGATATCGTGATCCAAGCACACCGTACATATAATCCCCTAGTCCGATCAATAGTCAGATAAGTAAGCCTTGGTTAAGCTTGTAGGTGATTGTAGTCCAAGAAGGAGAACAACCATAACATAAAGAGGGTCGAATCTGATTTAGATATCGACTCCTGTATATACACGCGTGACCGGAACGACCGGATTCCTCACCCCCCGGTATACTCTTGTTAGTAGTCCCATTGTCGGAACTTAACACAATAAATCACAAGTGCTTAGGCCCAGTTAGGCACCCAAGGGAGATGGGATACGCTTTAGTAACACAAACCACACCAAGCCATACATAGCCGTGGTTAGAACGTTCCTTAAGTGAAACGTTAAAACCGGGTACTGACTGAAGTGAGAAATACATAGACATTTAATGGTTAATCAACCTTATATTTACTTACTTCCAGGATAATATTACTCACTTATCGTATGTTTTTCCTAAGATTGATGTTTTGATATGAACTGATACATTTTATGTATCAAATGCAGTAAAAAGTCTTGGAATTACATAGTTTACTTCACAACCTTTCCAAGGCAACAAACGGCGTGTGAAACGGAGCTAAAATGCAGAATCTAAACCCAGTTGAAGATTGCAGAAAAATGAGGAAGAAAATACACCATGTCCGTGGAAGTTTGGCCGGACAGAGGGCAGACAGGACAAACACGTCGGGGAAATATGGCCGGACAGAGGGCGAACAGGACAAACACGTCCGGGGAAATATGGCCGGACAGGGGGCGGACAAAGACAATGTGTCCATGGCACGTCCGGGTAACAAAGGCCAGACATGAGTTGTGACCGTGGGGTGTCCGCGTAAGAAAGGCCGGACATGAGCCAAGTCCGTGGCCTGTCCGGGGATAAAAGGCCGGACAACACTGATGCTGCGTTAGAGATGTCTGATAAAATATGTTCGACAAGAGATAGAGACAACCGGGGATTTAAACAAGGACGCCTCTAAATGCAACCCAGATCTCTTGATAATTGATTGAGCTGACCGTCTTCCCCAATGTTCTTGCGGCGCCTGCAAACATATCTATCTACCCCATCACCAATATCAGGCGCCGGCAGTCCTTAAATCCCTCACGTGTTGTCCAGTTCTATCTTCATCCTCATCCTTTCTCTATATAAACCCACCGCTACTTCATCAGAAAGAGGCGCACGTTGGTTCACCATAACTCAACTCTCTGAATCACTCACGTTCACTTCCAAAAACACACTTCCTCCAGAGAATTCCATTTCCTCCATACATCCACATCGCCACTTCATCTTCTTCATTTCCATCACACCAAATAAGCCCGTGCGAATGTAGAGAGTTCTTTCTTTTCTTTAACTTTACTCTGTTTTAATGTCTGTCGTACTTACGATGTCTGTTTGTATAATTATGTGTGAGTAATAACCTTAGCCTCCCGGGTTGGGAAGCAAGCCTATTTTATTAAATCATATTACGTAGACTTTCTACTATAATCTGCTCAAGCAATATTTTGATTCTCGTCCTTAACGCGCTTTAATATTCAGGCCATTTATTAAAGTGATATTTGTAGTTCTCTTGTCAAAATGCGGTGCTGAGACAAGGTCCTAGACAAAATAAGTCAAAACAGGTTAATGACTAGAAGCGTGGCTCCCCTATAGGTTAATCTGTCTCCAATAGGAATTGTTAATAAAGCGATTAAATTATAATAACTTGGGAAGGATTGTAGCTTGTTATTTAAGTTAATCAGGGTTTATTGTACAAGGACCGGTCAATGAACTAATTAAAATTCCTTAGTTTATTGCTAAAGTGGTGGAAGTTTATAGTAATAATTGGATGAAATAGGTGAGCAGAACAACCCAGGGTGCTTCCTTAAAACCAATAGAGTTTATAAACTGCAATTATTATTCTGTTTTAATTAATTGTTCTTTTTACTGTTTTGTTTACATTAAGTGTTAAATCACAATCTCCCTAAAAAAAGTGATGAGTTTCTATTCAATAGTCTAATTAGAATTCTTAGTTAATTTACACTATCAGTTAAACCACAGCAAGGTCCCCAAGAGTTCGACAACCCCACAATTCCACTATTCCGCAAAACGATAGGTACACTACCTAAGTGGTAGAAGTAGTCACATATTTCTCCAACAAGTTTTTGGCGCCGTTGCCGGGGACCTCCGGCACGGTTAATTGATAGTTTTTAATTTTATTGAGTTTTCTGTTTAGCTTTTGCTACTCTTTAATTTTTGTTTTTATTTTTGTTATTAAAACTTTATAGCAATTTAACTATCGTATTACTTCTGTCATTTATTTCCCAGTTATTTAAGTTTCCATTAACATTTAAATTTCAGCAATCTAACATTTAAATTTTCAGCAATCTAACATTTAAATTTCAGCCATCTAACTTCTAACTTATAAATTTCCAGTAAACTAATTACTGACATTTAATTTTCTGTCATTTAAATTTCTGTCATTAATTTTCAGTCATTTAGTTTTCTGTCATTTAAATTCTGTCAACTAATTTCTAACATATAAATTCTGTCAAATAATTTCTAACATTTAAATTCTGTCATTTAAATTCTGTAATCTAATTACTAACATTTAAATTCTGTCATTTAAATTCCAGTAATTTAAATTTCAGTTCTTTAAATTATTGTCATTTAATTTCCCCCGTTATTTAAATTCAGTTCTTTAAATTCCCTTGTCATTTAATTTTCCTCGTCATTTAATTTTCTGTCAATTAAATTCTATCCTTTTTCTTTTTCTTCTAATTTTGTTATTCAATTTTCTTTAGTTTATCTTGACTTTTCAAATACTGCTTTTGTTTTCTTTAGTTATTCTCCATTTTTCAAACTACATTTTATTCTATATATGCGTCGAACTCGATCTGCAGGTAGCCCTCAAAACAGTCTTGAACCTGAGATCGAGAGATTTCTCCACAGAGAGAGACGACAACGAAGAATAGAGATGACAAATCGACAAACTCTTGCGAGTACCAGCAACCGTCGGTTGAAGGGAGACCCTCTACTATTGTCCTTCCTTAAGTTACACAAGCTGAACCGGATGCCTGGCAATTCAAACGAGTTTTATCACCACACTCTACCATCAGGGACAAACAACGGGGGATTCAGATGATGCCTCCACACCAATATCTGCATTTCTTGATTTTTGTAACACTATTAATAAAAACAGGAAATAAACGAGCGCATGTCTGCAATTGTTCCCCTATTCTGTGAAAGACGGCGCTTCCAGGTGGCTTGAGAAGTTTACAACCCAGCAGTATCACAGTGGGCGGCCGAATTAGCAAAAATTTCTGGCAAAATTATACTATCCCCCGTCCAAGACGAGAGAAAAAATTGCTGAGATCACCAACTTCTATCAAGAACCAGGCGAGTCTCTTTATGATTCGTGGGATAGATTCAAAGAATTACAGATATTATGCCCACATCACGGTATGAGTAGCCAGGAACTTGTGCTATTATTATTTAGAGGGTTAAATGATTCTAATAAATTGTTGCTAAGTTCCTCATCTGGAGGAAATTTTATGAAATTAACCGGAGAAGAAGCAGTTGAACTACTAGATACCATGACCGCCAGCACCAGGCAATGGTTAAAAACAAGGGAAGATGTGAAGCCAAGAAAGAAACCGGTATCTACAGTATTCCCCCGCAGGATCATGTATGCTCAACTAGCTGCACTCACAAAAGTTGTGGAGAAATTAACGCTAAATAAACACAACAAAAAGCTGTGAAGACAGTGGCCACTTCCCCATATCTGACTCCCTGTTGCGAAAACTGTGGAGGAGCTCATGAAACCCTAGACTGCGATGGTTCAGGTTTCAACAGGACCCTTGAGGAGGTAAATTTAATTAACAACAGACCACCAAATCCTTATCCAAACTCATACAACCAAAACAATTGTAGGAGGAATCAACAACCATGGAGGAATTATGAGCCACAGACAAGCAACCAAGGATTCAACCAAAACCGACAACCTCAATACAACCGACAACAGGAGCAGCCACCCAACTCACAAGGAGATATGGGCGAACTGAAAAGCATGATGAACCAGCTTTTAAAACAAGGTCAAGCAACAAATTCAAAATTTGCTGAGATAGAAGCCAAAGTTGCTGATCAGGCTACTATAACCACAAATTTAGAAAGACAGATAGGTCAGATTTCCAACAGTTGGCTCAAAGACCAACAGGGTCACTCCTGAGCCAGACTGATCCAAATCCTAGGCAGCATGCAAAATCAATAAACCTGAGAAGCGGAAAAGAGTTGGTATCCAATGTCCCTAAAGCTGAGAAGAAATCTGATGAACAAAAATCTGACAACGAAGACGTAACAATTCCCAAGGAGAAGAAGTCTCCTGCATCCCTTACTATTAAACCATCCCAGGTTTCATATGATATTCCAATTCCATTTCTTTATAGATTAAAGAAAAAGAATTTGGATGACCAATTTGGAAAATTTCTTAACATTTTTAAGAAATTAACTATTAATATTCCTTTTTCTGATGCCTTAACACAAATGCCTATTTATGCAAAATGTATGAAAGATATTTTGTCTAACAGGCGATCTTTACAGGAAAATGACACGGTGAAATTAACCGAAAGAGTGTCTGCAGTACTTTTGAAGAAGCTACCACCGAAATTGGGAGATCCAGGTCTCCCCATCATTCCCTGCGCGATAGAAGACATAAATTGTGGTAACGGGTTGTGTGATTTAGGAGCCAGTATTAACTTAATGCCTTTATCTATCTTTAAGAAATTAGGTATAGGTCAATGCTCTCCTACTCCTGTGCAGCTACAACTAGCTGATTGTTCCATAATCTACCCTAAAGGAAAAGTCGAAGATTTAATGGTTTCTGTTGGCAAATTTATTTTCCCTGCTGATTTCATTATTATTGACATTGAGGAAGATAAAGATGTTCCACTAATCCTGGGTAGACCTTTATGAGAACTTCCCGAACTTTAATTGATGTTGAAGGAGGAAAAATAATTTGAGCCTTCATGATGAACAGGTAGTTTTGACATGACCCGGAACATGAAGCGTCCTTCTGATACACAAATCTGTTTTTCCATAGACACTGTTGACTCTTTAGTACAGGAGACGTTCCTCAGCACAGATGAAGAAACAATTTTGGAAAGATGTCTCATGGCATCTTGTGAAACTGATGACGAAAATCCTGATATTGCCCTTATGGCTGAAGAGTTGAACAGGAGACAACTTATTTCCGTACCTACCAACAAAAATTCGAGCCAGTAGAAAGAAATGTAGACAGACCAAAGCCTTCCATTGAAAAAGCACCTACAGTAGAAATGAAACCTCTTCCCTCATTTAAAATACGCTTTTCTAAAAGAGCCATCTGATTTACCAGTTATTATATCATCTAAATTGACAGATGTGCAGGAGAAGCAACTTTTAGGGGTGCTACGAAATCATACGACCGCTATCGGTTGGTCAATAGCAGATATCAATGGAATAAGCCCATATTTATGCTCTCATCGAATTTATATGGAAGATGATTTCAGGGCATTGGCACAACCACAGAGGCATCTCAACCTCGTTCTAAAAGAGGTGGTCAAAAAGGAGGAGGTAATAAAACTACTTAATGCTGGAATTATTTATCCCATTTCGGATAGCAAGTGGGTGAGCCCAGTGCAGGTGGTACCCAAAAAAGGGAGAAATAACTGTCGTTCCTAACGAAAAAGGTGAGTTGATTCCTCAACGCACTACTACTGGTTGGAGAGTTTGTATTGACTACAGGAAATTGAATACTGCCACACGTAAGGATCATTTCCCCTGCCCTTTATTGACCAAATGCTGGAAAGGTTAGCAGGTTAGGATTACTATTGTTTTCTAGATGGCTATTCAGGATACTTTCAAATCACAATTGCTCCAGAAGATCAGGATAAAACTACTTTTATCTGTCCTTATGGAACATATGCTTATAAAAGAATGTCGTTCGGATTATGTAATGCCCTAGCTACTTTTCAACGGTGTATGATGGCTATTTCTCTGACTACATTGAAAAATGTATAGAAGTCTTTATGGATGACTTCTCTGTCTTTGGTTCAACATTTGACACTTGCCTGGAGAATCTCGATCTTATTTTGGCCAGGTGTGAAGACACAAATCTAGTCCTGAACTAGGAAAAATGTCACTTCATGGTTCGAGAAGGGATTATGCTAGGACATAACGTGTCTTCAAAAGGTATTGAGGTGGATCGCGCTAAAATTGAGGTAATAGAAAAACTCCCACCTCCTACTACTGTAAGAGGTATTCGAAGTTTCTTAAGACATGCTGGTTTTTACAGAAGATTCATTAAAAACTTCTCCAAGATTTCTAAACCTCTCTATACTTTGCTGACAAAAGATGCTAAATTTCAGTTTTCTGATGAATGTCTAGCAGCTTTTAATTTGTTAAAAGAAAAACTTGTTTTTGCTCCTATTGTTGTGTCACCCGACTGGTCCCAACCTTTTGAAATCATGTGTGACGCCAGTGATTATGCGGTGGGTGCTGTTTTGTGCCAAAAATTGGATAAAGTTCTGAGAGTCATTTATTATGCTAGTCGTACTTTAAATGACGCTGAGAAAAATTATGCCACCACGGAGAAAGAATTGCTGGCAGTCGTCTTTGCTTTAGATAAATTCCGTCCATATTTACTGGGTAGTAAGGTTATCATTCATACTGATCATTCTGCCCTCAAGTATTTATTTCCAAAGCAGATGCAAAACCCAGGTTGATAAGATGGATACTTCTCTTGCAAGAATTCGACATGGAGATAAGAGATAAGAAAGGTATCCAAAATGTCGTGGCTGATCACTTGTCAAGAATGGAGGGACCAGAAGACGAAAGACCCATCAATGAGTCTTTCCCTGACGAGGCAGTATTCGCAATCCAAACGGCAGGAGGCCCTTGGTTTGCCGATATTGCTAACTATCTGGCTAGGAAGATCATCCCAGCTGATATGACATATCGGCAGCGTAAAAGGTTCTTTTCAATTGTCAAACATTATTTATGGGATGCTCCATTTCTTTTCAAAATCTGTGCAGATGGAATTATAAGGAGATGTGTCCCATAGACGGAGATCAGAAATATCCTTCTCCATTGCCATTCTAGAGAAACCGGCGGGCATCACAGTGCAACCCGTACAGCTGCTAAGGTAACATTTCTCGCCGCAATGAACTACCCTTGAATATATATGGCTGGAGGTTGAATATTTGATATTTGGGGGATTGATTTTATGGGACCCTTCCCAAATTCTTGTGGAAATTTATACATCTTAGTAGCAGTCAATATGTCTCTAAATGGGCGGAAGCCTTTGCTTGCTCTACTAATGATAGTAAAGTTGTGATGAAGTTTATAAAGAAAAAACATTTCACTCGATTCGGTGTTCCTAGAGTAATAATCAGTGATGGTGGATCTCACTTCTGCAATCGCCAGTTTGATGCTCTCCTGAGGAAATATGGAGTCCGACATAAGGTTGCTCTACCATACCATCCTCAAACAAATGGTCAGGCAGAGATAACAAACAAAGAATTGAAATGGATTCTGCAGAAGACGGTGAGCGCTTCTCGAAAAGATTGGTCCCTTAGATTGGATGATCTGCTCTGGGCATACCGCACCGCCTTCAAAACACCTATTGGCGTGTCCCCCTACAAACTAGTTTTTGGGAAGGCATGCCACTTGCCTGTGGAATTAGAGCATAAATCTTATTGGGCTCTAAAGGTGTTGAAATTTGATCTACAACAAGCCGGTGAAAGAAGGAAGTTCCAGTTGACTGAGCTAGAAGAACTTAGGAACGACTCGTACGAGAATGCAGTGATTATAAAGAGAAGACCAAGCGTTGGCACGATAAGATGATTGCCAAGCGAGAATTCAAAGCGGGAGATCAGGTCCTTCTTTATAACTCCAGACTTATGTTTTTCCCAGGTAAGTTACAATCTTTCTGGTCTGGACCATTTACAATAATATCCACCTCTCCATATGGAGCTGTGGAATTGGACAATAATAAAGGTGGATCGTTTAAAGTAAATGGAGCTCGAATCAAGTTGTTTCTGGGAAACACGTTGGGCAACGAAGAAGTTTCTGCGCTTCTTCTCAAAGACCCAGTCACACCTTAAATCACTTAGGTATGGTCTAGCCAAAGACCATAAAGATGGGCAGCTTGGTAGGAGGCACCCTACTATCTATCTTTTTAATCTATATTGTGCTTATACTTTGTATCTTATTCTATGAATAAAAAAATAAAATAAAAATAATATATATATATATAGTGAAATAAAAAAGAAAGGAGAGGGAACGAGGAGAATTAACTTGAGTTCTTCTGGTTGTTTAGAATATTTATTACAGGAACACCTTGCACACTTCTGCAGCTGAACTCAAGTGTGGGGGAGCTACACTACATACTCTGCAAAACTCTAGGAAGTACACTATCCATACCCTGCTCTTTAAATTTTCAATATTTCCTATTACCATGCTTTGTGAGCATTACCCAGGTAGTTTGCGTGCCCTGTTTTTAATTTTTTCTATGTAATGAGGGCATTGCTTTGGTTCAAGTGTGGGGGAGATATAATAATCAAAAAGCTTGCTCTTAAGTTTGTCTCTTTTTCGACATTATGTTTAAATTTGTTAAGTGATTAATAATCAAAGAAGGAGCCATAGAGGGAGTAATGCCGGTGTTAATAGGTTTAAAGGGTACATACTAAAAAAAAAACACTCTGCTCCTTACTCAATGCAAAAAAATTCTGAGGAAATTATCAATTGAATTTTGTTTTGATTTGAGCCTGGATTTGAATTGGAATGAAACGGTGGAAAAAGAACAAGGCAAGGTACTCCTCTGATCCAAACAGGCATATTCTGATCCTAAACAGGCCTCATCCACTCGGTTATTAAGTTCTTAGGGGTACTTCATCACCCGGCTACCTAAGGTACTCGGTATCTGGGATAGTAGACCCAAAACCGCTACAAGGGTGGAGAGAAAAGTCTGAGGTAAAAGAAAAATCAACTTCAAAATTGAAGTATCTGTGCATTCTGCACCAAAATGATAAAAACTTCTTCATTATGGATCATGAGTATGTGGCATTTAAAGGTATAATGGAATAGGATTTTACTTCATGCCCCTTGTCGTTCAAGGAAATGTGAAAGAAAATGGTGGATTGGCTCAGGGTTAAAAGCAGAATTCTCATGGTACTGCTTCTCTTTCTTTTGTAGGACTTCAGGGTTATTCTCAGAAATAGAGAAATATATTTAAGAAAATTAATGTTATTAGTACCCTTTTTAAAATCTGAAAAGATTGGCAAAATAGCTCTTCTGTCTCCTTACTTATGATTATTGTTAGTTTAACTTGTTTAAACATTATGTCAGAAAGATTTGCTTGAGGACAAGCAAAAGATAAGTGTGGGGGAGTTTGATAAGTGAGAAATACATAGACATTTAATGGTTTAATCTACCTTATATTTACTTACTTCCAGGATAATATTACTCACTTATCGTATGTTTTTCCAAAGATTTATGTTTTGATATGAACTGATACATTTTATGTATCAAATGCAGTAAAAAGTCTTGGAATTACATAGTTTACTTCACAACCTTTCCAAGGCAACAAACGGCGTGTGAAACGGAGCTAAAATGAAGAATCTAAGCCCAGTTGAAGATTGCAAAAAATGAGGAAGAAAATACACCATGTCCGTGGAAGTTTGGCCGGACAGAGGGCGGACAGGACAAACACGTCCGGGGAAATATGGCCGGACAGAGGGCGGACAGGACAAACACATCCGGGGAAATATGGCCAGACAGGGGGCGGAAAGACAATGTGTCCGTGGCATGTCCGGGTAACAAAGGCCGGACATGAGTTGTGACCTTGGTGTGTCCGTGTAAGAAAGGCCGGACATGCGCCAAGTCCGTGGCCTGTCTGGGGATAAAAGGCCGGACAACACTGATGCTGCGTTAGAGATGTCCGATGAAATATGACCGGACAAGAGATAGAGACGACCGGGATTTAAACAAGGACGCCTCTAAATGCAACCCAGATCTCTTGATAATTTATTGAGCCGACCGTCTTCCCCAATTGTTCTTGCGGCGCCTGCAAACATATCTATCTACCCCATCACCAATATCAGACGCCGGCAGTCCTTAAATCCCTCACGCGTTGTCCAGTTCTGTCTTCATCCTCATCCTTTCTTCTATATAAACCCACTGCTACTTCATCAGAAAGAGGCGCACGTTGGTTCACCATAACTCAACTCTCTGAATCACTCACGTTCACTTCCAAAACACACTTCCTCCAGAGAATTCCATTTTCCTCCATACATCCACATCGCCACTTCATTTTCTTCATTTCCATCACACCAAATAAGCCCGTGCGAATGCAGAGAGTTCTTTCTTTTCTTTAACTTTACTCTATTTTAATGTCTGTCGTACTTACGATGTCTGTTTGTATAATTATGTGTGAGTAATAACCTTAGCCTCCCGGGTTGGGAAGCAAGCCTATTTTATTAAATCATATTACGTAGACTTTCTACTATAATCTGCTCAAGCAATATTTTGATTCTCGTCCTTAATGCGCTTTAATATTCAGGCCATTTATTAAAGTGATATTTGTAGTTCTCTTGTCAAAATGCGGTGCTGAGACAAGGCCCTAGACAAAAGAAGTCAAAATGGGTTAATGACTAGAAGCGTGGCTCGCCTATATGTTAATCTGTCTCCAATAGGAATTGTTAATAAAACGATTAATTTATAATAACTTGGGCAAGGATTGCAGCTTGTTATTTAAGTTAATCAGGGTTTATTGTACAAGGACCGGTCAATGAACTAATTAAAATTCCTAAGTTTTATTGCTAAAGTGGTGGAAGTTTATAGTAATATAATTGGATGAAATAGGTGAGCAGAACAACCCAGGGTGCTTCCTTAAAACCAAAAGAGTTTTATAATTGCTATTATTATTCTGTTTTAATTAATTGTTCTTTTTACTGTTTTGTTACATTAAGTGTTAAATCACAATCTCCCTAAAAAAAGTGATGAGTTTCTATTCAATAGTCTAATTAGAATTCTCAGATAATTTACACTATCAGTTAAACCACAGCAAGGTCCCCAAGAGTTCGACAACCCCACAATTCCACTATTCCGCAAAACGATAGGTACACTGCCTAAGTGGTAGAAGTAGTCACATATTTCTCCAACAGGTACCGCTCTCTAACGTATCCTAGTTTGGTCAACTAACAGGTTAGCACGTATTCGAGGTTAACGGTACCGGTACACACACGCCACCATAATAACAATGACTGTAAACTCATTTCATGATTTATGTCTTACAAAGTCATAAACATATAGAAAACACACAAGCCGGTGTAAACCGGTAGCCAACAGACTGCAAGAAATACATACCTTGGTCCCTGCTGCGTTTGAGTTCCACCGAATGAAACTCCTATACATAATTTAATAACGTCAGTTAATTACCTTATTTAACTTCCAATTTACTAATTGTTTTACATGATTACATGACATGTTTTTACACTTAATTTACACTTGATTATCCTCATTATACCCACTAGGGTTTACTACTTAAGCCACATTTTCTTTTCTGTTTTTTAACAAGGCCGACCGACCTTGCAAGGTAGGTCCCAAGATCGGTCGGAACTAGAACAATTTGCCGTTTAAAAATTTTACCCCGACCGACCCTGCCAAGGTCGGTCCATTCCAAAAACATTCCCGTTTACAAGATTTAAGCCCGACCGACCTTGCTAAGGTCGGTCCTATGGTTGGTCTATTCCAGAAGGTTTCCTGGGCGTGTGATTTAGGCCTGACCGATCTTGCTAAGGTCGGTCCTAAGGTAGGTCGGAACCAGAAACTTGTTTTAACTTGCTTATTTCACTCCAAACCTCACCTTTCATGTCCTAGTATGTTCTAACATCATTTTGGCACTTTAACCACACCATAAAACATCCACCAAACTCATTTATTCCACCAACCAAACTTTTAACCATTACTCAAATCCTTACTAAATCCTTTACACTTAAAACATTTTCCTTACACCACCAGCTTGAAACTTTGCCTAAAACCCTAACTAACCAAAGTATTCTTTCACAACATGATAACCACTCTCAAAGCACTATTTTGCATCACTACCATCCCCTTTACACAACTCCTCAAGTCTTTCCCACAAGTTCATGCTTAACCTTGGCAAGGCATTATACCCTCTTGTTTACCAAAATTTACACCAAGCTTAACCACACTTCCACCATGACTTTGGTGTATCTAAAATCACCCATTTGATCTCTAAACCTCCAAGACAATGCCTAAGTCATTCTAACACATAAGCACATCCAAAACTCCTTATCTACTCACCAAATTTTGACATAGTTTCACTAACACTTCTTACACCAAAACACATAACTTTTTCACCTTTAAACAATCAAAGGCTTTCATCTTCACCAAGAATGTTCTTTACACACAACTACGCCATAGACTACACTACATCGCAATATAGTACATAAACTTAAATTGCTTGGCACTTAGGCCCTTAAAAACATGGCTCTTAGGCCCTTAAATTGCATTAATCTTAAACACTGAATTTCCCACGTAATGAATGCCTTTGAGCTGCAAATACACACAACATCACATATGTCCTTAATAAACTCCTTGTGGATAGTTTTCTAACTCATTTCCCATTGGCTCTTTAGGTAGTTTATTAAGCAAATATAGCTCAATTTCCTAAGGCACAAAAAACTACATTAAGTTAGATTATTTACCTTTTTTCTTCAAGATTTCTTTCTTGTTTTCTTAGATTGAAAATCAGCAAGGAACTTGATCACTTGTCAATCTTCTAACCAACACACATGCAAGGGTAATGAGCATTAAGTTTTATACTCCACTCATGAGTAAACCCTAGATTACATAAGTGTTTTAAAACACTAAAATGGATATTTACCTTGGAATTGAATGAGAATTTGATTAAGTAGCAAGAGAGGACTCCTCCTAGTCCTTTGAAGTTTGAATCAAGCTAAGAAAAGAGCAAGAGAAGGCACCATCAAGAGGTGATTCTCGGTTATGAACAAAAATGAGAGGAAATGTAATTTTCTTTGGTTTTCCTTACCTTGAAGCAAAGGAGAACGACAAGGTATAAAAAGATGAGTTCTTGCTCCTTCAATGGTGATTCGTCATGGCATCGAAATGGAGTTCTTGGAGATTTGAAAAGACAAGATTGTAGAGCTTGGTCTAACTAGAAGAATGGTGGTCTTGAAATTGAATTAGGGCATGAAGCTAGGAGTTACAAGGATTTGAAGATCTAGAATGGTGTGGTGTTGTAGCATTACCGTTTTGAGAAGGGAGGACAAAGGATGAAGACGGTGAGGATGAGAGGAATGAAGAGAATGAGGTTAGAGGTATTAGTTTTGTAAGATATTTTAAGCTAAAAGTAAATAGTTAACTTACACTTTATTTCTTCCTTCCTTATTTAAATAGCTAAGTGTGGTGACTCACACTTAAAAACTGGCCCCCTTTAGTATATAGGATATTTATGGCTCATGTTGACCATTTAATTAATAAGTTGACTTATGTCTTAAACTAGCACTATCACAAATTAGTGCACATAATTATGAAATTTTTGATTTCCCATTGATTTAGACTTCCTAATGTGATACTAAGTAGTAAACACATTGATTAAAGAGTAATTATGGGCATTTAGCCACTCAAAAACCATTTCTAAGAATTTTTTAAAATGTGCTTTAAGACTCCTTAAAGCACATTTTGTGTTTAACTTGTTTTCAAGCTTGGTTTTCGTTAGTAATTGGTTTAACATGTCCATTAGCATGTTATTAAAGTCTTGGTAAGCTCTTTGAGTCTTAACCAAGGTATCCCAAGCTAGAGCAGTTTTTGCTCTAATTGTCTTTATGGTTCTTTATTGTGTTTTCTTGGGTTTAAATTGTCCACTAATGTTTCTAAGGCACTTTTAGCCTTAATATACCATAGTTTAATATTTAAAAAACATACCAAGGTTTGGGGTATTTCAATCTACCCCCTTAAAAGAACTTTGTCCCCAAAGTTCACACTTCCCACACATCATTCAAATTAGAACACGGGGATTACTTCCATAACAAACATAATTTACATAACAACCCTCGGACTCAAGGTCCGGGTAACATAATCACATTCAGACTCACAGGTCTGTAAACATAACAACATAGACAATGTATTTCAATATATGACGTACATACATAACCGAAACGACTCTAACCCCCTTAAAAAGGGGTACGGCCCGTACCCTTACATACGAAAACTAGTGAGTAAATAATGACGGGTACTTCACCATTCTATCTTCCAACTCCCAAGTGGCCTCCTCGACTCCTGGTTAGACCAGAGGACCTTCACCAGTCGAACAGACTTATGGCGAGTGTCTCGAGTCTTAGTGTCCAGAATCCGTACGAGAGTCTCCACTGACCGCATGGTTGGCTCTAATGTTAGCCTTTTGGGCTGAAGTACATGAGACGGATGAGACATATATTTCTTCAACAGTGACACATGTAATACATCTTGTACCTTGCCCAGCTCAGCAGCCAGATCTAGCCTGTAAGCTACCGGGCCTATCCGCTCCATCACAACATAAGGTCCCACATATTTTGGGCTCAACTTGCCTTTCTGGCCAAAACGAAATACACCCTTCATGGGGGAAACTCTTAGAAATACCTGGTCACCACGACGAACTCCAGGTCACGTCAGCGCACATCGGAATATGATTTCTGTCTATCTTGAGCTGCCTTCATGTTAGCTCGTATCTGGCGTACCTCTGCTTGTACTTGCTCCAGATATTCGGATCCTATAATGACCACCTCACTCGACTCATCCCAGCATAAAGGCGTGCGACATGGTCAACCGTACAAAGCCTGGAAGAGAGACATCTTTATCGAAGCATGGTAACTGTTGTTGTAGCTAAACTCGATCAAGTGCAACTTATCAATCCAGCTGGTCTTAAATTCAAGTCACAGTACACATGCACGTAACATATCCTCGAGCATCTGAATGGTGAGCTCACTCTGACAATCTGTCTGCGGGGTGGAACGCTGTACTCAGCTTCAGCTCGGTACCAAGCGCTTCCCGTGTAGATCTCCAGTACCTCGAGAGGAATATGGTATCCCTATCAGACACAATAGTCTTAGGTACTCCATGATTCCGTACAATCTCTCGGTCGAAGAGCTCTGCTAGCTTTGCCACTTTCCAAGTGTCCTTCATCAGAATGAATCGGGCCACCTTGGTCAGTCGGTCAACACGACCCATATCATATTCAGACCTCCCCTTGTGGGCGGAAGCCCTACTACGAAGTCCATGGAGATGTCATGAAACTTCCACTCTGGAACTGGCATTGGATGCACCATACCGCCAGGCCGTCGGTGCTCAAACTTGACCTTCTGACAAGTGAGACACCTTACCACATAATCATTCACATCCTTTTTCATTCCAGTCCACCAAAAATACCTTTTCATGCCCTTATACATCTTTGAAGCTCCGGGGTGAATCGAAGTAGTAGAACAATGGTATTCACTCAGTATGCGCTCTTTCAGCTTGGCGCTACTTCTCAGAATACACAGTCGGTCATTAAGCCTAATCAGGTCATCATCGTGGAGTCGGAAGTCATACTTCTGACCCTCAAATGTGCCATCAATAAGCTTCTGCCTAATCTCTTGCATGTACTGATCCGACATCTGAGCACTCCGCACCTCTTCAACCAAGCTAGAGTGAGAGACTAGCGAATGGAGAGAGTGTGCTCGGTGACTCAATGCGTCAGCTACCACATTTGCTTTACCTTCTTTGTACTGATGGTTGATGTCGCAGTTGTTTAGGAACTCGACCCACCTTCTTTGCTTCATGTTCAACTCCTTTTGAGTGAACAGATACTTCAAACTCTTATGATCCGAATAAATTGTCACGCTTACCCCATACAAATGATGTCGCCATATCTTCAAGGTGAAGACAATGGCACCCATTTCTAAGTCGTGGGTAGGGTAGTTCTCTTCATGCTTCTTCAGCTGCCTGGAGGCGTATGCCACGACCTTCCCGTGTTGTATCAGCACACAACCCATACCTCTTCCAGATGCGTCACAGTAGACCTCAAAACCATTTGTACCGTCTGGTATAGTCAGCACTGGTGCAGATGTCAGAGCGTCCTTGAGACTTTGAAAAGAGCTCTCGTAGTCGCCTGTCCACTCGAACGGTGCATCCTCTTCATCAAGGAAGTTATCAGCTTCGAGACACTGGAGAAGTTCTTCAGAAACCTCCTGTAATATCCGTCATACCAAGGAAGCTCCGAATGTCGGTAACCGTCTTCGGTCTAGGCCAGGTGTGCACTGCATCAATCTTGGCCGAATCAACAACTATCCCAGCCTCAGAAATAACATGACCAAGGAATGAAACTGGTTCAACCAGAATTCACACTTGGAGAATTTTGCATACAATTGGTTCTCTCTCAACGTTTGCAACACACTTCTCAGTTGGCTTTCATGCTCACCCTTCGACTTTGAATATACCAGAATATCGTCGATGAAGATTACCACTAACTTGTCCAACTGATCTCGGAACAAGCGGTTCATTAAGTCCATAAACTTGGCTGGTGCATTGGATAGACCAAACAGCATAACGTGAACTCGTAGTGACCGTATCTGGTTCGGAATGCGGTCTTCTCAATGAAACCTTCTTGAATAGCGATTTGGTGGTAACCGGATCACAAAGTCGATCTTGGAGAATACTGATGCTCCTTTCAACTGGTCGAATAGATCATCGATATGTGGTAAAGGATAATGGTTCTTCACCATAACATATTTAGCTCTCTGTAGTTGATGCAGAGGCGGAGACTACCATCCTTCTTCTTCACAAGAGGACCGGTGCTCCCCATGGTGAAACGCTCGGGCGTATGAATCCCTTGTCGAGTAGGTCTCGTAGCTGCTCTTTGAGCTCTATCATCTCAGCTGGCGCCATACGGTAGGGCGCCTTCGCTATTGGTCCGGTACCCGGCACCAATTCAATCTCCAACTCCACTGCCCGTGCTGGCGCCATGCTCGGCAGTTCCTTAGGAAAGACATCAAGAAAACTCCAACACTACCGGCACATCTACGATAAACTTCGGATCTCTCTCTATGTCCTGGACATAGCAGAGGTACACATCATTCTTTCTTCATAATTCATGATACATAGCCATAGCGGAGATAATCTGAGTCGAAGGCTCCCTGGGCCTCTGACGGTATGAAATCGTAACCCCAGTCGGACTCCAAAGAAGCAGACAATGCTCGGCACATAGGATTCGACCCTTGTACTGCTCCAACTAGTTCATCCCCACAATCACATCGAATCCGAGTCCCTCGAACTCTATCATGTCGATCGGAAACTCTTCATCTCTAATTCACACAATGGCATCTCGGTGATAGCGGGTACACTTGATCCGCTCTTTTGCGGGAGAGTGACTAAAAAGTCAGGCATCTCTTCACCGTTAACCCTAGCCTCCTCGCAAATGTAGGCGAGATAAACGTGTGTGAGGCTCCAGAGTCGAACAAGATCGTTGCGTCCACGCCATTAACTGGGAAGGTACCGGTGAGGATAGTGCCGCTTTTGCTGGCTTCTGCCTCATTACACACACTCAGTATACCTCCCGTTCCGAGTGCACAACCTAATTCAGTTCACAAACTTTATAAGTACACAGTAACAACACGGATGACATACTTCAAAACAACGTCGTTTTATTCATTAACATACTCCTTACACCATAAGTCGGTTTACATTGTGTCAACATAGCTAAAAATATTAGCATTCTTAACATACAACTGGTTTGCCACATTTCATGGTTACACAAGGCTTTAAAATTGCCTAAATGTCAAATTCAAAGTCTAGGTTTCATGTGTGTGGCATTGACTACTGTCGGAGGTGCGGTATTCAGTTTGATCTTCTTGATACCGTGATATAGCATCCTCGACTGCCCCACCATGAGTAATACATCTCCAGACTTCAGCAACAACTTCTTTGCGAGATCAGCACGCTTCTGCTCGCTATACACAAACACTGCGGTATCACCAATGGACCAAGACACACGGGTACTCCCTACTCAAAGACTCGGGTGTTTCATCCTTATCTTGGTGTAAACCAACCGTCCACCTTTCTGGTAGAGGTTTACAATACACAAAACGCTTCAACACTCAGAATTGGATTTGACTCAACTTGTTGAGCATTTCCCACGGTGTGGTTAATGACCGCCAGGAACTTCTCAGGTATTCTCGGTACTATCGCTCCATCTTCCGCTCGCACGTTCTGATATGTCTTGGTGTAAGGATTCCAGTCTTACCCATGCACATCATCTTTAACTTCATTTTCTCGTCCACTCGAGTACCCGGTGTGTAGAACCTCCAGTGTGCTCTTAGCTCATTTAGCATCGCGCATCGTGGATTATGTGGATGTGTGCTTCGGGTGTCAGGTATCCATTTTATAAATCATACTTGGCTGGATAACCTGACATTGTCTCCATCAGAAATTCGGTGATGCTGATGGTGGATTATTCGGGGTTGTTTTGTGGGAGGGATGGGATAGCAAATATTGAAGGTTCCTAAGGTTAGAATTGTCTAACTTAGGTGAATTATTCATTAACTTTAACTCATTACCCATACAGTCGTACATTTAGACTTGCAACACCCTGCATGATGAATGAAAGGAAGTAGAATCAATAACTCCAGTCAATGGTTTAAGTAGTACCTGGTCTAGAAAAGGGTCCAGCTGCCTCTGACCGGTATACCACATTCAAGGTGGCCTTGCCAGGTCCCGACCCTTTCCCTTCTGGGGAGTTAGCGTTCCTATGATCTAAGGATGGCTGGTAGTCGCCTTCGGGCCCCTTAGTTGTCGCGGCGGCCTTCCCCTCCCACTGCCCCTTAGGCCTGTAGTTTTATGCCCTTGGGGTTCTAGTAGCACTCGTAGTCACGGTGCCCCATCTTCTTGCAGTAGCGGCACTGCACATCGTTACCCTTGTAGTCCTTGTTGGGTGGTCTCCGTTTGCACCACTTGTAGTAGTAGTGGCGCTCGGACCCAGAGCCCGCGCTAGCTGCTATCACATACACATTCAGTAAGTAACACACTTCACAACTCGAAAACAACACATTTAAATTTTGGTACTCAAAATGAAGTAGTTTACCCTGGGGCGGGTGAGAGCGTAGGGGCTTAGCCGCATAGGCATAAGTGAGCTGTAGTAGGCTCCTCAGCAGTGGTGGCCTGGGCTGGCCTTTGCGCCCTGTGGTTGTGGACTTTCTGGGACTAGGGGTAAGGTTTCTTTTTTTTCTCCCCGTACCCTTGCGTGCTTTGGGCCCTCGCCTCGTAGCCTTGCGCTTGTGTGCATTCTCCTCGTCCCTCAGTTGGCCGATGATCTTGACCTTAGCAGCGACATGATAGCACTCCTGCAAGGTGGTATATTCAGCTGGCCCCATCCCGTAGCGTAGGCGGTGACTGAGTCCGTTGTAGAAACGGTTTTCCGAACCGGTTCGTTAGTGAGTAACCCAGGTCTGGTAGCAAGTGGATAAGGTTGGTGAAGGCAGAGTAGTAGTCATCTACCGACATTTGTGCCCTTGCCTCAGACTATCTAGCTCAAGGCGCTTAGCCTCCTGTACATGTACCGGGTAGTAGTTGGCTCGCGCAGCAGAGCCGTGTACTCCCTCCATCCAAAAGCAGGATCCACAATCTTGTCATCCCGCACTAGCTTCCACCAATTTCTTGCCAAACCCTTCAGGTAGTAAGCGGCAAGACAAGCCTTGGCACCAGCATGAACATCCAGGTTTCGTAGGCGGTCTCCAGTTCGGAAATGTACACCTCCAGCTTACTAGGGTCGGTCTCCCCTGAAATAACGGGGTGTCTCAGATCTGCCAACGCATTGACCCAGTTGGTCCGCGCAGCTGTGGCTGAACCTCGGCCTACTGCCCTCTGCTGCATACACAGTGGAGTCGAGTTGTGGTACCATCTGGGGCTACGGAGGCCGCCAATGTGTCGGCCATCACTAGTGCCGTAGGGTTATCCCCCGGTTCTCCGTACCGCCGCGACCCGCGGCCCTCCTCCCAGTGGTCGGCCTGCCATCTGAATTCACACGAACATGTATTAGCATTATGCTTACAAACTTATCGGTTCCCGGTTTGTAACGCCTTTCCGACAACAAGGTAAATCCACCACTTAGTTAGTGGTTAACCTTTCTATAACTATTCACTAACAATAACTATGGTTAGATTCCTAGCTCGGTATGTTCCTAAGCTCGGTATTCCGGTCATAGAGAGAGAGATACTTTTTGTAACAACCCAACTGTAAACTTGACAATAAACGATAACTGCAGTGGAAATTGCAACGTATACATTAATAAAACGGGTCGGTGTTCCACGCCGTTAACCACCAACGTGGCTAACAAGGGCTGAAATACGTACATATGTATCGGTCTGATGGACACAGACTCCCGAGCATTAGTTTTCTAACATTTACATACATATAAACCAACAATACCGAGTGTATATATACAATCCTTACTGTAAAATCCAATACTACCAACAAAATATCACCACGGGAGCACAGGCGCACTCCGGGTCCAACATCCAAAATTAACAAAAGTATTTCATTACCCCATAGGATATTAAAGCACTCCACTTCTCATCCTCATCCTGCAAAATGTAATATGGTGCCCCAAGGGGGCTCAGCAACCCATGGCTGGTATGTTAACGTGCAGCCCGTCGCTACCGGGATACATGCAACTAATTGTCATGATAACATTGCCTTAATTTAACATACAACATACATAGGCATAGCATTTAGCATAGCATAAGCAACAACAACATAAACATAACAAGAATGTTCACTTTAGGAAAACAAACCAAACATTTGTTAGTCAAACTTGGTAAGCCTAGAGAATGATCTCAATCTCATGTTAAGCTTGTTACTAACTCGTTACCGTTCGTTTGTCGATACAAATAACTTAACCCAAAGATGTGTCAGATATAGTGATCCAAGCACACCGTACATATAATCCCCTAGTCCGATCAATAGTCAGATAGGTAAGCCTTGGTTAAGCTTGTGGGTGATTGTAGTCCAAGAAGGAGAACAACCATAACATAAAGAGGGTCGAATCTGATTTAGATATCGACTCCTGTATATACACGCGTGACCGGAACGACCGGATTCCTCACCCCCCGGTTATACTCTTGTTAGTAGTCCCATTGTTGGAACTTAACACAATAAATCACAAGTAAGTGCTTAGGCCCAGTTAGGCACCCAAGGGAGATGGGATACGCTTTAGTAACACAACCACAACCAACCCATACATAGCCATGGTTAGAATGTTCCTTAAGTTGAAACGTTAAAACCGGGTACCGCTCTCTTACGTATCCTAGTTTGGTCAAGTAACGGGTTAGAACGTATTCGAGGTTAACGGTACTGGTACACACACGACACAATAATAACAATGACTGTAAAATCATTTCATGATTTATGTCTTACAAATTCATAAACATACAGAAAACACACAAACACACAAGCCGGTGTAAACCTGGAGCAAACAGACTGCAAGAAAACCATACCTTGGTCCCTGCTGCGTTTGAGTTCCACCGAATGCAACTCCTATACATAATTTAATAACGTCGGTTAATTACCTTATTTAACTTCGAATTTACTAAGTGTTTTACATGATTACATGACATGTTTTTACACTTAACTTACACTTGATTATCCTCATTATACCCACTAGGGTTTACTACTTAAGCCACATTTTCTTTTCTATTTTTTTTCTTTTCTAGCTTTTTTAACAAGGCCGACCGACCTTGCAAGGTAGGTCCCAAGATCAGTTGGAACCAGAACACTTTGTTGTTTGAAAATTTTACCCTGACTGACCTTGCCAAGGTCGGTCCATTCCAAAAACATTTCTGTCTACAAGATTTAAGCCCGACCGACCTTGCTAAGGTCGGTCCTATGGTCGGTCTATTCTAGAAGGTTTCTTGGGCGTGTGATTTAGGCCTGACCGACCTTGTTAAGGTCTGTCCTAAGGTAGGTCAGAACCAGAAACTTGTTTTAACTTGCTTATTTCACTCCAAACCTCACCTTACATGTCCTAGTATGTTCTAACATCATTTTGGCACTTTAACCACACCTTAAAACATCCACCAAACTCATTTATTCATCCTCCACCAAACTTCTTAACCATTACTCAAATCCTTACTAAATCCTTTACACTTAAAACATTTTTTCCTTACACCACCAGCTTGTAACTTTGCTTAAAACTCCAACTAACCAAAGTATTCTTTCACAACATGATAACCACTCTCAAAGCACTATTTTTCATCACTACCTTCCCCTTTACACATATCCTCAATTCTTTCCCACAAGTTCATGGTTAAACCATCACAAGGCATTATACCTCTCTTGTTTACCAAATTTGCACCAAGCTTAACCACACTTCCACCATGACTTTAGTGTATCTAAAATCACCCATTTGATCTCTATACCTCCAAGACAATGCCTCAGTCATTCTAACACATAAGAACATCTAAAACTCCTTATCTACTCACTAAATTTTGACATAGTTTCACTAACACTTTCTTACGCCAAAACACATAACTTTTTCACCTTTAAACAATCAAAGGCTTTCATCTTCACCAAGAATGTTCTTTACACACAACTACACCATAGACTACACTACATCGCAATATAGCGCATAAACTTAAATTGCTTGGCACTTAGGCCCTTAAATAACATGCTTCTTAGGCCCTTGAATTGCATTAATCTTAAACACTGAATTTCCCACATAATGAATGCCTTTGACCTACAAATACACACAACATCGTATATGCCATTAATAACCTCCTCGTGGATAGTTTTCTAACTCATTTCTCATTGGCTCTTTAGGTAGTTTATTAAGCAAATATAGCTCAATTTCATAAGGCTCAAAACTACATTAAGTTAGGTTATTAACCTTTTTTCTTCAAGATTTCTTTCTTGTTTTCTTGGATTGAAAATCAGCAAGGAACTTGATCACTTGTCAATCTTCTAACCACACACATGTAAGGGTAATGAGAATTAAGTTTTATACTCAACTCATGAGTAAACCCTAGATTACATAAGTTTTTTAAATACTAAAATGGATGTTTACCTTGGAATTGAATGAGAATTTGATTAAGTAGCAAGAGAGGACTCCTCCTAGTCCTTTGAAGTTTAAATTAAGCTAAGAAAAGTGCAAGAGAAGGCACCATCAAGAGGTGATTCTCTGTCATGAACAAAAATGAGAGGAGATGTAATTCTCTTTGGTTTTCCTTACCTTGAAGCAAAGGAGAATGACAAGGTATAAAAAGATAAGTTCTTGCTCCTTCATTGTGATTCTTCATGGCACCAAAATGGAGTTCTTGGAGATTTGAAAAGACAAGATTGTAGAGCTTGGTCTAACTAGAAGAATGGTGGTCTTGAAATTGAATTTGGAGCATGGAGCTAGGAGTTACAAGGATTTGAAGATCGAGAATGGTGTGTGGTGCTGTAGCATTACTGTTTGAAAAGGGAGGAAGAAGGATGAAGACGGTGGGGATGAGAGGAATGAAGAGAATGAGGTGAGAGTTATTAGTTTTGTAAGATATTTTAAGCTAAAAGCAAATAGTTAACTTACACTTTATTTCTTCCTTCCTTATTTAACTAGCTAAGTGTGGCGACTCACACTTAAAAACCGGCCCCCTTTAGTACATAGGATATTTTATGGCTTATGTTGACCGTTTAATTAACTAAGTTGTCTTATGTCTTAAACTAGCACTATTTGAGTACTATTCACAAATTAGTGCACATAATTGTGAAATTTTTTATTTCCCATTATTTAGACTTCCTAATGTGATACTAAGTAGTACACACATTGATTAAAGTGTAATGATGGGCATTTATCCACTCAAAACCCATTTCTAAGACAATTTTTCAAAAATGTGCTTTAAAACTCCTTAAAGCACATTTTGTGTTTTAACTTGTTTTTAAGCTTGGTTTTCATTAGTAATTGGTTTAACATGTCCATTAGCATGTTAATAAAGTCTTGGTAAGCTCTTTGAACTTAACCAAGATTATCCCAAGCTTAGAACATGTTTTTGCTCTAATTGTCTTTATGGTACTTTATTGTGACTTATTTGGTTTAAATTGTTCACTAATGTTTCTAAGGCACTTTTTAGCCTTAATATACCATAGTTTTTATTTAAACAACATACCAAGGTTTGGGGTATTTCATTAGTACATTTAATTACTAATTATTTTTACATTATTATATCTATTTGACACATATGTTAACGTATTAATTTTAGTAATAGTTGTTAAACTAACGGTAAGTTTAATTTGTAATCCAATGTAATTAAATTAAATGTTAGATTTTGTACCGTATTTTTTAATTAAATGACAGCAACCAATAATTTACCTTTGTACTTACCATACACTTGAGTAGCATTTATTTGTAGTAGAGGTTTCATATACTTGAAAGCAGTAATACAAGACTCAAATGTCCAAAAACAACGCTTAAACCACCTAACAGAAGTGGTCTAAGTTTCATCTTCGAAGATAACAACTGAATCTAGGTCGACATACGAATTAGGTATAAAGTGTATAATACTTAGAATATACCTGGGTAATTCAGCATATGAGTGCACCCAATCACCACAGACCCTTCTTATAGCTTCCACACGGCTAACCAAGCTTTTTTGTAGCTGATTTTCCTTTTGTATTCTAATCGGATAAATTGAATCACAGTCTTGACTTGTAGTGCAGGATTCTCTCCGACCCTTGTTATCATGACTTCAGCAATGAAATTATAAGTCAAGAAACGATCATTAATCCCGTCTAGGACTGGAGCGCATGAGTGAGGATTGAATTTCCCTATTCGCCATTCAAATGCGTTCTTCAACAGTGCAGCTCGAAATCTGAAATTGCACCCTTGTCGGCACGTTAAAGAATAAATTTTCTGTTATTCTTGGGGGCAATGAAATCTACATTCTCTCCAAGTGATACTGTTTCACAGCTGTCACAAGAACATTTTTATCAATAAATTCTTGCCCTTTGACGAACTCGTGGCCTGGCTTCCAATACGACACAGCACGTCTATCAATATCTGATGATATCTGGCGTATAGCCTCTATATCCACCTGCGATGAGAATGACGCTCCAGGAGTGTACACTGTGGAGAGCCCAGCTTCATCAACTATGTCGTCGTCATCAGGAAATTCTTCTGGCTCCATCTCAAAATCATCATTTGATTCAGCTTCGACTTGGTGATGCTCGGGAAAATCGTCGTGGGTTTCAATATTTTCCTCTGGCGAGGGTGTAGTTACAAGCTCGAATTCAACTTGCACAGCATCTGTGTAGCATATCGTGATTCAAGGATATCAAGATCTTCATGAGAATCACTAGATACTAGTATATTACGAACGAAAATCTGTATCTCTCTTCATCTGCAAACCATATTGGTGGAAAACATATCTGTTCTCCCACTCTCAATTGGTGATAACATAATCTCCCCTTAACTCTAAGTTGACAAGATTTTTGACAGTATTGTTGAAGGATTGAAATGTGGAAAGCTCAAAATTTTGGATGCGGATGAACTTTGACCAATGGATATATGAAAATATACACCATCTGGATTTTATTTGAGATCTACGTTTAGATAAAGAGTATAAGGGATATCCATCTCAAATGTGTGTAGCAAATGTGCAAGAGTGTGAAGTGAACAATGAATTTTGATTTTACAGAGAATAAAGTAGGAAGAAAGTAGCAAATGTGGAGGGTGTGGAGATTATTTATAAACGTTACAAAAAACTAGCCACTAAAGTAGCCGTTGGACGACTTGTACAGAAGCCGATAATGGCATTATCGGCCTCTGGAAGCCGATAATACCATTATCGTCTTCTGTACAAATCTTTCAACAGTACTTTTTGATTTGTACAGAAGCCGATAATGGTACTATCGGCTGCCAAAGGCCTATAATACCATTATCGGCTTCTATACAAATTTTTAAAAGACACTCGTTTTCGGGAATTACGATGAAATGTAACTGTTGTGGGGAATAGAGGGGGGAAAAGACCCACTTCCGGGAATTTTTCCTTCAAAGCATAACCAAGGATGGGATTTATCACTCACATTTTTTTTTACAGAAAGAGGAATTTACTACCTTTAATCAATTACATCATACATGAGATAAGTATCTTGTTATACCCAAAATTTTAACCCCGGAAGTGAGTATCTTGAGGCTTAGGTACTAAAAGGGATTGTAATGGTATGAAATATACCATGCGGAAGGTTAAAGTGTCTACCGAAGGCCTGCTAGCGGAGGGACTACTATCGGAGACCAATTGTCGGAAGGCCTGCTACCGAAAGGCCCCGATGCGGAAGGATCTACCAAGAGAGTCTACCGGAGGCCAATTGTCGGATGGCCTATCGATGGAAGCCCTACTACCGGAGGACCCGCTATCGGAAGAGTTGCTATCTAAAGGATTGCTACCGATAGAGTAACTACCGGAGGGATTATTGTTAAAGTAACGGTCCGGAAGAGTTAGTCCAATACGGGAGCAGTATTTCTGTCCGGAGACCCGTAAAAGGACTGATAGCTATACTTATGTAATACTATCACATGTATAGGGGCAAAGGGTAAACCTAGTGATAGAAAGTTTATAAATAGAAGTAGAGGGGTTCATTTGTAAGGGACTCAAGTTAGAAAAGGGAGCTCACATCCCAAAAGCTCTCTAGTGTTGTAAACCAAAGGATGAATAATAGCTCTGTCTTGAAGTGGACGTAGGCCGGATTATTGGCCGAACCACTATACATCACGGTGTGGAAATTGTGTTGGGAGAGTAACTTCTGTTACATCTTCATTGGCGCCGTCTGTGGGAAACGAACAACCGAAATGGTAACCACGATTTAGCACCACACCACGTAGAGTAATCGTTCGTTCGAAGTAGGAAATCGGAGTTCTTCAAATTCATAGGAAAAAATCCATTCGCGCGATCAGAATACCATCGAAGACGAAGAATTCAGAATCTCGGATCGTACCAAAGTCTTCGTGAGCAATGCTACAGTTTCACTCGCTAAATTGTCGGATCCACACTCTTACAAGCAGTCGATGGACAGATTATGGACAAGGAAGAATAAGGTCGACTCGCATAAGACTTTCTTGCTTGGAAGAGGCTGGCAGATCGCATTGATTAAACTCCTCAATTCCATCGATCGTAATTACTTCTCGTCTAAGAGTCTGAAGAGCGAAGAGTCGAAGAATTATCAGGAAACAAAGGAATTCAGAAACAAGAACAAGCAGGAATATATGAATCGCAATAGAGTACCACCGATCTAATCTATGAGAAAGAGAAGCACGGCGGGGTCGGTGGTGTCGACGAACATAGAGACTGCGGTCATCAAAGTGTGGCCGGATATAGAGCAATTATGAAGCCTTTGCAGTCTCGAATCAGGGAGTTCTCGGTTAATTTTGCCTAACATCAAGCATAATTGCCTGAAAAAGAGAATCAATATCCCTCATGACTTCACGCTCAAAAAATCATACTGATTGCATTCGATTATATACTTGTGAAATTTGCGCTAAACTGTGTTTTATTCGAAGACAGGAGAAACATCTTCAGATTCCGGGCGCCTTCTTATATTCAGTCATGAGAGTTGGAGAGCAGTTCTAGGGACAGGCTAGGTAGCACTTCAATTTGGACCCAGGCGCCGACGTGGTTCAAGTTCTTGGCGACATCCCGGGAGCAATGTCTCAGTCTCAGCCCGAGCGATGTCTAGTTCTAGGCCCGGCGCCGGCCGACGAGGAAAGCTTGTTCGATTCCGCAAAGAAGATGTGACTCTTTGTCGACATAGAGTGCTAACGAGGAATCCACAAATAAGTTGTGAAGAAACAAAAGTTGAAGCGTAAAGAGAGCTGAGCAAATCAGAATCAAGCCTGATCAGTGAAGCACACCTAAGGTGTCAGTCAATCATCAAGATATGTAATCTGCTCCTTGCGGCAATTGTATGAGGGATTGAAATCGAGGAATGAGTCAACTAGAGTTTGACAATCTCCTTCTTCATCGAAAAAATTAGGGATTATGCCACTCTTACTCAGATCAAGATTCCAAATCAATCAAAACTGGAGTGGACGCTCATTTTTTCGACTTTATTCTTTCGTCTCCTTCGTTTATAAGTCTTAAAATGATCTTCTGATCAGTATTTAACACCATTTCTGGATGATAATTTGATTTCAGAAACAAGCTACCGGTAAGACCGATCGCACTGTATTTTCTCTGGAAGCAGTTGTCATCGCCCGAGAGATCCTCATCCCAACCCGGGAGAGACCGCTTTCTACCTTCAGAAGTATCAAATCCACCTGTGGATAACCAGAAGCTACCGGTAATGTTAAAAAATATCGGTAATGCTAAGCTACCGGTAATACGAAGCTACCGGTAATATCCTCCTGCAATTACTTTTACAGTTGTCACCTTGATAATTTCAGAAGTTTATGAAGCTAGATACACCTAATGAACGCTGTTGCTGCCAATAAACATCTGTTACAATGATTTTATTTCCCTGCCTAGAACAGCGTAAGTCATGCCTATTACTATGTTGTAACAATTAGTCTGTCTGCTAGCCATATTAAGACTGCATCTGTTGTGTTTAATAGAGTCTCTTCTGGTCTGTTTTGAGATGAAAATTTGATTGGCAAGATTACATGAATTATATTCACTACTACTGCTATTTGCATATTGGTTAAACAGGTTCCATGTCATTTACAAACTTCATTACGGTCTGAACCTGAGGAGATACACGGTTTTCAGTTTAAGTTATTGCTGCTAATTTATCTAGAAACAACACAACCAGGAGATCATGATCAGTTTTACACTGTACGTTCGGTCATCAGATTAGGAGTTAGCATCTATTTTTATATCTATCTTTTTTTTTTAAAAAAAAGAGGCCTTGCTGGTGAAATTGTGCATTGCTCAGTAGGGTATGTTTCAACTTACTGATGTTATCGCTTCAGCTATTTGTCTTCGAACATTTAACTAAACTTTACCCGATTTCTAGCAGATTCGCACGCGTTTGCACACTTCTTCTTTTTGATAAGTATTTCCTGTACATCTTATAAACTGATTTATGAATACTTTGTTTCTGATTCATTGATAAAAAACTGATTAAGTTAGTAATTGTTTAAAAACTGTCCACATGTCGTAATGAGGTCGATCATGTGTATGCATGCTAAAATATGTTCATCAATTCTAAGCATCTTCATGTTATAGAACCATGACATAATTGCTACTGTTTGGCTCTATGAGCCTCACCTACTCCTGTTATGATCTGGATGCACCCCTTTGCTGTTGTATGAACTCTTCTAGCAGTCTTATAATCAATCCGCATGAATTGATGTTTGTTAGTACTCAGATAGGACTTGTCTCAAAAACCTTGTAACACCATTTATGATCTTATAAAACACCAAAATATCTTATCCCTCTGATTGATTAAACTCTTCCCCATCTTTGCTTCAAGTTTTCTATCTAGTAATTATCTATGTTCTGCATTTCAAAGGCTGATGTACGACAATCTCACTGCTGTTACATGTTCGGAAAACCAAAATGTGATAAATGGTCTGGTTAAATGGTCCAAGCTTGGCTGATTTGTTGCACTGAGAAATTGATTTTGATAGTGTTAAACATCGTAAAATGGCATGCACGTCTCGATGGTGAACATATTGTTAAAATTGCAATCCATACTGCACGCTTTATGCATTAAAACGCTGCTACACTGTTAAATTAATTCAGCAACTTTCTTATCGTCAATCTGGTTTGTTCTTTCATGCTGCTTCTATTTTCAATTTTTTCGAGCAGCATTGGTATCTCGAATCTTGCAACTGCTTCATCTATTTTGGCTGCTACTTAAATCTGTTCCAAGCAAAGAAGGTTATGCATTACTGCCTTTTCTATGTATTACTGCTGCTGCTATCTGTGAATGCTGATAGCCGTTTCCAAGTCTTCGGATACTGGTCATTGACCAGCCTTTTAAGGGGTGTCTTGTTAAGGGGTGTTACGTATTTCTTTTAAATAAATTCTCTGTCGCAAAATTGACTTGCTATGCAGCAGTGGAATGGACCGATCTGTTGCTTATGTTTTGTGTTATAATCTCAAAGTCCTGATTATTATTTGACCCTGTTTTACCTATTAGTAAGTAATAGATGGTTTCTATTCCCCAGGGGCATATGAAATCAAAAATATAACAGTGGTGCTTCCGGTAGGAATATTGGAAGCAAGAATGGATTTCCTCTCCCGGTAGTGAGAATATGAAAAGAAGCTCTGGGAACTCCTCTTCGGCTTTATACTAAGGACGTGTGCAGTAAAGTTGTCCCACCGGTAGTATCATCCCACCGGTAAGAAAGGGGTACCACCTTTTGAATGTTTCATTTTTTGAATATTCTTTTGCCATTGGGAGTTTATAAAACTTTCTCTAGAGGATTGATCACCCTCTAGTTTTCAAAAATGAAATATTTAAAAAACAATTTCTGGTTATTTCTGATTTACTTAAAACCAAGACCAGCGAGTCTTGAGAAAAGAAAAGAAAGACAAAGAATGTATCCGACGATCTCACCATTGGCCATGGTAGAGTGTTTTGTATCCGACGATCTACCATCGACGATGGTAGTGTAATTCATCCGACGATCTCATTGTCAGCGTCCTGGCAGTAGAGTGTTAATCCGACGATCTCACCGGCTCAAAGTCGGTAGAGTGATAAACCGACGATCTCACCATGTGTACAGTGGTAGAGTGTGAAAGCAAAAGTGTAACTAAGTGGTTACCAAAAGAGATCTTGGCAAAAAACAAAACAAAAAGAGCAGTCTAAAAATTATTCATTATAAAGGATCTCCAACTTTTGGGAAGCAATAGAATTTATAGTAATTCCTTTTGTTCAACTCAGACTTGTGCTATCCATGTACTTAAAAATGCTGCTCTAAGCAACCTATAGGCTGTATATTTGGGTTTTTTATCCCCGTGATTAATATACTTTAACTAACAAAAAACTCTTGGGAAGTCCGGTCGCTCCGGGCAGCCCAAGAGACAAATATCTTTTAGTCTGTTAAATTTAGGTATGCAGGTCCAAGGAATAAAGTGATTCAAGCGGGAATCTGATTATGAAGTAATATCCCATTATTATTATTATCTCGGACTTCTTGAGATTATTATGGTCTTCTGGAATTATTATGGTCTTCTGGAATTATTATGGTCTTCTGGAATTATTATGGTCTTCTGGGATTACTATGGCCCTTCGGAATTCCAGATCTTTGGATTTCTTACTATGGCACGTTCAAGGAGCGGAGACCTTTTCTCAGGAGAACAAGTGGGACTTCATCGCCCCCAGAACAAGTGGGACTTCTTTGTTACCGGAAGACAAGCTCTTACATAGGCTAAAGTTTTCAAGTTCATTTCCTTTTTAGGCAAAAGAAAAAGAACTTATGGGACTAGGAGATATATAGTAGAAAAGAAAAGAGTACGAAGTGTAAATTTCATCTTCTTTTTATAAGTTCCACTTTTTAGTGCTAAAAAGTAGAACTTGTGGGACTGATGTAATGGTATGAAATATACCATGCGGAAGGTTAAAGTGTCTACCGAAGGCCTGCTAGCGGAGGGACTACTATCGGAGACCAATTGTCGGAAGGCCTGCTACCGAAAGGCCCCGATGCGGAAGGATCTACCAAGAGAGTCTACCGGAGGCCAATTGTCGGATGGCCTATCGATGGAAGCCCTACTACCGGAGGACCCGCTATCGGAAGAGTTGCTATCTAAAGGATTGCTACCGATAGAGTAACTACCGGAGGGATTATTGTTAAAGTAACGGTCCGGAAGAGTTAGTCCAATACGGGAGCAGTATTTCTGTCCGGAGACCCGTAAAAGGACTGATAGCTATACTTATGTAATACTATCACATGTATAGGGGCAAAAGGGTAAACCTAGTGATAGAAAGTTTATAAATAGAAGATAGAAGTAGAGGGTTCATTTGTAAGGGACTCAAGTTAGAAAAGGGAGCTCACATCCCAAAAGCTCTCTAGTGTTGTAAACCAAAGGATGAATAATAGCTCTGTCTTGAAGTGGACGTAGGCCGGATTATTGGCCGAACCACTATACATCACGGTGTGGAAATTGTGTTGGGAGAGTAACTTCTGTTACATCTTCAGGGATGTTTGGTCAAGTGGCAATGACTCCCAGTTCAATCAGCACATTCCGGAGTGCCAGGGACAGCTAGGTCGGCTTCAGGGGCATTTTCGTGATTTTCAAATTCTCCTAAGCCCTCTATAATCTTTCTCTCTCCTCCGAAGAAGGGTCAAATCAATTCAAAATGCTTTGAAATTTTAACCCCTGGTAAGAGGATGACATTTTGGGAATAATGGCGTTGGAATTTTGACTTTTTAAATTTCCAACAATTTTCTAGCAATTTCTGATTGAATCTGACAAGAAATTGAATTTAAAAATATTCCATATCCAAAAAATTCGATTCTACCTTGGAAACTATGAACTATCATCCTTTACCCATGTTTAAAATTTCATAGTCAAATTCCTTTTAGAAACCTTTGAGCTAAAACGTCGGTAAATCTTGGTTTTTACTGGACTTTTCTATCTTTAAGGAAGTCTCTATAAGGAACCTTATCCCTTGATCAAATTAGAACAAACATAACCCTAAGCAACCAGGAAACCTAGCCGTCACAACTCTCTCACGTTTTTCAACACCCGAGCGTCGAAATCGCATCAAAAACCTTCCAAAATCATCATCTAAACACATTCTTCTACTCCCACAACACCAACAATCATCTAACCTTCACCAAAACACCATCAAAGCATGAAGAACATCAAGAACAACAAGGAGTGAGAAGCTCGGTTCGAAGTTCTTTCGGATCCGCCATCAATGAGGCCTTCAAAGAATCCCGACGTGAAGAAACACCCCAAATCCGAAGGCAAAACAGGTTATAATTCTGGTTTTTCTAACTCCCCCCGCCTTCATTAACTCTCTGTAAAAATTTGGAATCAAACCGAACCTTTTCGGCTCCTGAGTTAACGTTTTTCTTGTTTCTGCCCTTTAACTTGTTTGCTAAGTTTGTCATTATTCTGATTTCAAATTGAAATCTTTTGATTACTAACATCTTGTAAATCTTTCACGGAACACACCCATAAATTTTGAGCCGAAAACAACACCGGGAACCACCAGAACGCCGCCATCCGAGGGTGGTCCGAGGCTACGGACATCCTGTCTGGTGTCCCGGACGGCCTGTCCGAGGCCACGGACACCCCCGGACTGCGGCGGGAATTAAATTTTGAATATTCTAGGTTTTTTCAACTTATGTCCGGGCCCACGGACGCCCTGTCCGTGGCCCCGGACTTTTCAAAATTTTGTTTTCTTTTCGATTTGACTTTTCTGTATAACTAGGCTAACTAGGATCCGTGGGTTCGGACATTAGGTCCGTGGCTACAGACATAATTAAAATTTGACTTAATTCTGCCTCTAAAACTCTAGTGTAGGTAGTTTTATTTTCCTCTTTAATTTTCTGTCAAAAAATGTAAAAAAAACTAAAAAAATCACAAGCGCGCACTTAGGTTAAAACTACTTATAATAAGCCGTAACTAAACTAAGTAGAGGAAAAATGCCTTCTAGGGTAATGAAAGTAATTAAACCCTAATTAAGTAGAATATCAAGCCCCCGAACCCGAACTCTACCTTTCCTAATTTACCCTAGGTTAAAATTAGGTGGCGACTCATAATAGGTTCTAGTGAACTAGCTTAGGTTTTAATAATTATGGTTATATGACTTAGTTATTAAACTAAGGTTGGAAGTGGACCTATAACCCGACTAGATCCTAATCATCTTTAATCAACATAGGATAAGGGTTTAAAAATCAAGGGTCACAGAATGGCAACTCCGCTGGGGACAACTTCTTAATTTTAATTTGTTTAACTTTAATAAAAAGGGTTTTAACTTGAAATTGTTTATTACGACTTTTATTACATTGTTTGTTTACTTTCGTGCGCATTTTAAATTTTTGCATCCTTACATCATATGAGAGCGAGGGTCCACGCAAGCCAATTTCACCCGGGGCCCGCCATAGGGTCCCCAGTCAGGGACTCACACCTTTTAAGGTGATGTGAATAAATGGGGGAAAAGAGGAGGATGTCGTCTAACCACATCCTCTTAATGCCTGGGCTATAGCCCTAAGCATTTTCCTGGCAGTGCCCTTACCTACCCCTGTTTGGTCATTCAAAGACCCGACCATAGACGTACACCATCAGGTGATGTTAAAAGAGTGGGGAAGCCCAAAGAGAATGGTGTGCAAGCCCTATTCCTTTGCAGTGACCTGGGCCCGTGCCCCAAGCACCTCTCCGGATCGATCCGTACCCGTTAGTCTAAAGCATCAAGTAAGGACATGTTGAACTTGTGTGAGCCTTGTTTGCTTGTATGATCGGCCCACCACCAAGCTTAGAAATTGATAGGAACTTTCCTACATCAACTTAGCCCAACCCAAATCGGTAGCTTTATTGTTCGCGGCCCAAAGGCCGCCGTGTTTGTTTAATATGTGAGTCATTTAGGCTTCGGCCCGAGAATCTAGACTTAGGTGATTTCTCTCTTTCGGTCCAATTTGAATTCTAAATTTAGTTCTAGGCCTATGAAAAACAAATCCACCTAAAGCAATCCCTGAAAATCCATCAGGCCTTTCCATTGCAAGGCCCATTCTAGTCTAGGAAGACTTTTCACTCGGGCTTAGGCCCAAATTTTGGACATAGGCATCATCTATTAGGCCCGATCAGAATTACTCGGCCCAAACTCCAATTCACATCTAGAACATGGTTTAGAAAATCATTTCGGCCCACGCACCTTACTTCTAGCCCAAACACATTCCGGCCCAAGACCCACATTCTTCAAACATTTCAGCCTAGGCGCCAGTTCACAGTTCATGAATCTTTCCGGCCCATGTGCCTCTCTTCCATTTTATTTGGGCATTCTTGTCCATGTGCTTTTCTTGCAGCCCAAACAAGTTTTGACCTAAAACTTCTTTGTGGCCCAAAATTTTAGCTCACTCCACTTTTGTCTTCCAACAGATAAGCCGGAATCCCAAGTATGGCAGAGGGAGGAAACCCAATCAGCATGGAGGCCGGTCATCAGGAAGAGCTGAAGAGAAAAATCAATTCCCTTGAGGCCGGTCATCAGGAAAACAATCTGGGGAAGATTCCCGACTCTAGGAACGAGCGTGACTAGATCGAAGTTACCTCCGTTGGGGCCCGGATGCGCAAAGATTTGTAGGGGAAGCCGCCCCAGACCACCAACTAGCTGTGGAAATCAAGAAGGCTCTAAAAAGGATCGAGCACACGGAAAAAGCTAGCAAGCCAGTTGATTTCGATTACTCTTCTATGGCGTCGTACGCCAAGATTGATCTCCCTCTAAAGCTGAAGCTGCCAACACTTGCTCTATACAAGGATTCCTCAGACCCGCAGGTTCACCCAGCATTGTTCGATAGATAGATGTCCATCCTTAGGCTGAATGACTTGTAGAAGGCCAAGGTTTTTGCCTGTTACCTCGACGAAATACCCCAGCGTTGGTACTTAACCCAGAGGGTGAACACCAAAACCTATGAGAAGGTTTGCGAAGCTTTCCTACACAACTTCGAATATGATAAGAATCTTGAAGTCACCAGGTCGACCTTGCCAAGACTAGGCAGAAAGACAGTGAATCATTGTCTGACTTCATCAAACGGTGGAGGATGAAGGCCGCTACTATGCCCACGAAGATGGATGAGCTGGAACAGATTTGAATGATCGTGGACAATATGTTAAAGCAATACAACAACGAGCTAAGCTGCATGTACTTTCCTAATTTTGACATGCCGATGGGGTAGGTGAGAATCATGGAAGAAAAGATTCATAAATGTGAGCTAAAGCTAGGGCAACCCAAAGCCCAGGGTGTAGGTGCCAAGAACTTTAAGTTCGTGCCAACCAAAACTGCCCCGGTTTCACGACAGGTAAATAATGTGCGCCAACTCAGTGTTTCAAAATAGAGCACCAAGGCCTCTTCCCGACCTAGGCGATTCCCTGCACCAAGACAGTTTACCGACATTGGCCGACCTCTCAGTCAAGCGCTCGTGAAGCTACAGGAGTTGAACCTACTACCGCCTCTCACGCCTTCTCCCGGGGTTACCCAATCCGGAGAGCATCTCAATCAATTTTGCCAATTCCATTAACTACCGGGCATAATATTGATGTTTGTAGGGCACTGAAGCATAAATTGAAGATCTCATCGAACAAGGGCTCCAGTTTGTTGAGTAGGCTAGCATCTAGTAGCATTTTTCCTTCTTAATTTTTCTTTTCAATTTTGTAAGGTGTTTATGATATTTCCATTTTAATAAGGTTTAGATGTTTGCATTTCAGTCTCTTGTCTTTTTAATTTGTAATCTCAAAAATAAAAAATGTTTGTTCATTTTGCATCTGAAACCAAATCGTCTTGCTCATCGGCAAACATCGTTCAAAACTAATGTTCACGAAATGGTCATTTTCTGGCAATTGAACAAAATGACTTGTCTTTGTTTCTAAATGGATGAACATGTCCAACCAAACACCACAACTCACCCCAAGCATCCAAATAAACCACATAATGGTTCAAAGTCTACATTTGTCAAATTGTTGTCATAAACCCTGGATTAATACTGGGGACAATCTGAGTTTAGGTTTGTCATCTTTCATCTTTGGTTAAATGTATGAACAAGTCTCTGAGTGAAAATCTCGCGAGAGTGTCTTGAGTGGAAAAACCATGAGTGAACAAGCATGTCATTTTTACATGACTCCAGTGAGTCCACATTCAAAGGTGAGGTAAACGGCATAACTCCAACCAAAGGAGATAATTTGTAAATTTACTCTTAGTCCTGTGAAAAGTAACAAAGAGCGGATACACAACTATCAGGAATGACGAAGCACCTAGGTACAACACCACATAGCCAAACGCTTGTGAACCTTGACATTAAACCCTAGGCACCCCGCTGAGCCTTTCATATATCCCTTTTCAATATTATGAACTCCTCAAAATAACTCAACCAATGATGAATGTCCAACCCGGTGACCAAAGGAAGCGAGGAGCCCAATTCTCATATAACGTCTCATCAGTCCAAAGAAGCAATGCCGCTATCCACATGACAAAGCAATCCATAAATGGTCCCAGAGTGACACAAGATCCAAAGAGCTCACATCAAGACAGCTCTCGAAACTTAAAATCTGGGAGACACAAGAACCCCAAAGGCGAAGTCAAGAAAGGATAAAGAAAAAAAAGGCAAACCCGAAGTGCCTCGATGAAATCCAAATGACAAAGAAGATAAATTGTGTAAAAGACAACTTCAAAATTTCAAGTCCAGAAGCTCGAAAACAATGTCAACACGAAGCAGCTAGACAACTTCAAGACAAGGAAGATGAATCCGTGAGAAGACGCAAGTTGCAGCTTTGGTCACCCTTTTAAGCTCCACATACCTCAAATATCCCTCCATGATCCCTTTATGTTTAATCACACCCCATGACCACGTTATAAGCTTAAAAGACTTCCGACTTGGTAGTTGTGTATCTAATCACGTGAAACTAGCAGACCGAAGGCGTAAATCCAACAAATATCAAATTCAATGGCCCAAAAGTTATGACAGTAAGCAGGAAACAAGTGTAAACACCAAACACGTCGAGTGTAGGTTAGAAGGAACCACATCAAAACATAAGCCTTGACCCTGTGAGGACGAGACTTGTTTGCACGATTAATCAAAGAAAATACAGGGGGCAATCGATCGTTCCGATCGATTACCATGAACACTAGCACAGATTGTCCTAAGAAAGAAGACTGGGGGTAATTGTTGGTTCCAACAATTGCTATGACAACACCACTCAAGATCCAAGGCTTGAGCGCCACAATATAACCACCTCACAGGTACACATGAATCCTTACTACCACGTCATACACCTCACAGGCACACATAAATCCTTACCTCCACATCATACACCACAGGCCCATCATCACACCTGACCACCACTAAAAAAGTCTCTGACTCCCACAACAAACACCATACACTTCCACCAGTAGCATGCTCATTTTCTAAGAAACAAATTACAGGTCTAAAATTCTTAATTAGGAAATGATCATTTCACTTTCCTTTTCAGTAGAGTTTTTTCTCAAGCAATGCCATCTTTGGCACCTTTTACAACAGTTTCTTGTTTTGGACAAGTCTTCAACAAACACTTTAGTTTCATTTTACAACTTTCACATAACACCTCAGCACAACCACGCTTGGCACATTTTCTAATGATTTCTTTCTTTGGACAATTTTTTATTTTTACTAGCACTTTGATCATAGTCACGTTTGGCATTTTCACCATCGGTTTACATCACAATCAATTGCATAAAATCAACAACATTGCATCTTTCAAGATATAACCAAGAATTCGGAGATGTAGAGTAGAAGAACTTACCCTAGTACAAGAACTCACCCGAGTAGAAGAACTCACCAGAGTAGAAGAACTCACCCGAGTAGAAGAACTCACCAGAGTAGAAGAACTGACCAGAGTATAAGAACTCACCAGAGTAGAAGAACTCACCCAAGTAGAAGAACTCACCCGAGTAGAAGAACTTTCCCGAGTAGACGAACTCATCCGAGTAGACGAACTCAACCTCAGGCTCGTCACGAGCCTAATTTCCTACCATTCCACTTAGGTACCCATAAGCCCTACTTTACATTCATCCATTTAGGCACACATAAGCCCTCCCACACACTCATCACATCAATCTCATTACATACTACACCTCTTTCATTTTAACACCTTAGATGGTTGGTCTAGTTTAAAACTTTTCACATTTTAGGTAGTTGGCGCCACATAATAGCCCAGCACATGTAGACTCATCTTTTAGGTTGTTGGCGCCTCATAATAGCCCAGCACATATAGACATCTCTTTTAGGTAGTTGGCGCCTCATAATAGACCAGCATGTTTAGACTTCTCCCCTAGGTAGCTAGCACCTCATAATAGCTCAACACAGTCAACAGACTTTCAGTAGAAAATTTGGGGGCGTCACTCAAGCATCAACTAGTCTTTTCATTCTCATTACAAAGACAAGTTGATGGGGGGCAATCTGTTATACCCATAATTTTAACCCCCGGAAGAACGTACCTTGAGGCATAGGCACTAAAAGGGTAGTTTGATCAAGTGGTAATGATTCCCAAATCAATTAGCATATTCAGCAGAGCCAGGGACAGCTAGGTCGGCTTCAGGGGCATTTTCATGATTTTCAAAGGCTCATAAGCCCTTTATAAGCTTTCTCTCTCCTCCGAAGAAGGGTGAAATCAATTCAAAATGCTTTGCAGTTTTAGCCAATAGTAGAGGATGACATTTTGGGCATAATGGCGTTGGAATTTTGATTTTTCGAATTTCCAATAATTTTCAAGCAATTTTTTATTGAATCTGAAGAGAAGCTGAATTTTAAAATATTCCAAAATCCAAAATTTCGATTCCACCTTGGAAAAATCAAAATATCATCCTTTAACCATGTTTAAAATTTCATAGTCAAGTTCCTTTTAGAAACCTTTGAGCTAAAATGTCGATAATAGGTTATTACCGGATTTTTCTATCTTTAAGGAAGTCTATATAAGGAACCTTATCCCTTGATCAAATCAGAATCTAAAGAACCCTAAGCAACCAGGAATCCTAGTCGTCAAAACTCTCTCACGTTTTTCAACACCCGAGCGTCGAAATCACATCAAAAACCTTCTAAAATCATCACCTAAACACATTTTTCAACACCCACAACATCAAAAATCATCAAACCTTCACCAAAACACCATCAAAAATCATCAAATCTTCACTAAAACACCATCAAAGCATGAAGAACATCAAGAACAATAAGGAGTCAGAAGCTCGGTTCGAAGTTCTATCGGATTTGCCATCAATGAGGCCTTCAAAGATTCCCGACGTGAAGAAACACCTCAAATCCGAAGGCAAAACAGGTTATAATTCAGGTTTTCTAACTCCCCTTGACTTCATTAACTCTCTGTTAAAATTTGGAATCAAACCGAACCTTTTCGGACCTGGGTTAGCGTTTTTCTTTGTTTCTACCCTTTAACTTTTTTGCTAAGTTTTGTCATTATTCTGACTTCAAATTGAAATCTTTTGATTACTAACATCTTGTAAATCTTTCAAGGAACACACCCATAAATTTTGAGCCGAAAACAATGCCGGGAACCACCAGAACGTTGCCGTCCAAGGGTGGTCCGTGGCTACGAACTGCCTGTCCGGGGTCCCGAACGGCCTGTCCAACGCCACGGACACCCCCGGACCGCAGCGGGAATTAAATGTTTGAATCTTCTAGGTTTTTTCAACTTATGTCCGGGCCCACGGACGCCCTGTCCGTGGCCCCGGACTTTTCAAAATTTTGTTTTCTTTTCGATTTGACTTTTCTGTATAACTAGGTTAACTAGGGTCCGTGGGTTCGGATATTAGGTCCGTGGCTACGGACATATATAAAATTTGACTTAATTCTGCCTCTGAAACTCTAGTTTAGGTAGTTATAATTTCCTCTTTAATTTTCTGTCAAAAAAATATATTAAAAAAACTATAAAAATCAGAAGCGTGCACTTAGGTTAAGACGACTCGTAATAAGCCGTAATTAAACTAAGTAGAGGAAAAATGACTTCTAGGGTAATGAAAGTAATTGAACCCTAATTAAGTCGAATATCAAGCCCCCGAACCCGAACTCCACCTTTCCTAATTTACCCTAGGTTAAAATTGGGTGGCGACTCGTAATAGGTTTCAATGAGCTAGCTTAGGTTTTAATAATTATGGTTATGTGAATTAGTTATTAAACTTAGGTTGGAAGTGGACCTTAAACCCGACCAGATCCTAATCAACTTTAATCAATATAAGATAAGGGTTTAAAAATCAAGGCTCACAGAATGGAACTCCGCTGGGGACAACTTCTTAATTTTAATTTTTTTTTAATTTTAAGAAAGAGAGCTTAACTTGGAATTGTTTATTACGGCTTTTATTACATTGTTGTTTACTTTCGTGCGCATTTTAAATTTCTGTACCCTTGCATCATATGAGAGCGAGGGTGCACGCAAGCCATTTCACCCCGGGGCCCGCCTTAGGGTTCCCTGTTAGGGACTCACACCTTTTAAGGTGATGTGAATAAATGGGGGAAAAGAGGAGGATGTCGTCTAACCACATCCCCTTAATACCTGGGTTTTAGCCCTAAGCATTTTCCTGGCAGTGCCCTTTCCTACACCTGTTTGGTCATTCAAAGACCCGACCATAGATGCATACCTTCAGGTGATGTTAAAAGAGTGGGGAAGCCCAAAGAGAATCGCGTGCAAGCCCTATTCATTTGCGGTGACCTAGGCCCATGCCCCAAGCACCTCTCCGGATCGATCCGTACCCGTTGGTCTAAATCGTTAAGTAAGGACATGTTGAACTTGTGTGAGCCTTGTTCGCTTGTATGATCGGCCCACCCCCAAGTTTAGAAATTGATAGGAACTTTCCTACATCAACTTAGCCCAACCCAAATTGGCAGCTTTATTGTTCGCGGCCCAAAGGCCCAGTTTGATTTAATATGTGAGTCATTTGGGCTTCGGCCCAAGAATATAAACTTAGGTGATTTTCTCTTTCGGCCCAATTGAATTCTCAATTTAGTTCTAGGCCCATGAAAAACAAATCCACCTAAAGCAATCCCTGAAAATCCATTAGGCCTTTCCATTGCAAGGCCCGTTCTAGTCTAGGAAGACTTTTCACTCGGGCTTAGGCCCAAAATTTGGACATAGGCATCATCTATTAGACCCAATCAGAATTACTCGGCCCAAACTTCAATTCATATCTAGAACATGGTTTAGAAAATCATTTCGGCCCACGCACCTTACTTCTAGCCCAAACACATTCCGGCCCAAGACCCACATTCTTCAAACATTTTAGCCTAGGCGCCAGTTACAGTTCATGAATCAATCTGGCCCATGTGCCTCTCTTCCATTTTATTTGGGCATCCAGTCCATGTGCTTCTCTTACAGCCTAAACAAGTTTTGACCTAAAACTTCTTCGCGGCCCAGAATTTTAGCTCAATCCACTTTTGTTTTCCAACAGATAAGCCGGAATCCCATGTGTGGCAGAGGGAGGAAACCCAATCGGTATGGCGGCCCAGTTTGCAGCCTTAGAGCAAAAGTACATGGCCGCCTTTGATGCCATGGAACAGAAACATAGGTCCACCACTAATGACATGGAGGCTAGGTATGTCACCATCATTGAAGAGCTGAAGAGAAAAATCAATTCCCTTGAGGTCGGTCATCAGGAAAACATTATGGGGAAGATTGCCGACTCCAGGAACGAGCATGACTATATCGAAGTTAACTCCGTTGGGGCCCGGGATGCGCAAAGATTTGTACGGGAAGCCGCCCCAGACCACCAACTAGCTGTGGAACTCAAGAAGGCTCTGAAAAGGATCGAGCGAATGGAAAATGCTAGCAAGCCAGCTGGTTTCGATTACTCTTCTATGGCGTCGTATCCCGAGGTTGATCTCCCTCTAAAGCTGAAGCTGCCTACACTTGCTCTATACAAGGATTCCTCAGACACGCAAGTTCACCTAGCGATGTTCGATAGAGAGATGTCCATCCTTAGGTTGAATGACTTGCAGAAGGCCAAGGTTTTTGCCCGTTACCTCGACGAAATACCCCAGCGTTGGTACTTAACCCAGAGGATGAACACCAAAACCTATGTGAAGGTTTGTTAGCTTTCCTACACCATTTCAAATATGATAAGAATCTCGTAGTCACTAGGTCTGACCTTGCCAGTACTCGGCAGAAAGACAATGAATCAATGTCTGACTTCATCAAACGGTGGAGGATGAAGGCCGCTACTATGCCCATGAAGATGGATGAGCAAGAACAAATTCGAATGACCGTGGACAATATGCTGAAGCAATACAACAGCGAGCTAAGCTGCACGTACTTTCCCTATTTTGACATGCTGATGGGGCAGGTGAGAATCATGGAAGAAAAGATTCACAAAGGTGAGCTAAAGCTAGGGAAACCCAAAGCTCAGGGTGTAGGTGTCGAGAACTTTAAGTTTGGGCCAGCCAAAACAGCCACGGTTTCACGACAGGTAAATAATGTGCGCCAACTCAGTGTTTCAAAACAGAGCACCAAGGCCTCAACCCGACCTAGGCGATTCCCTGCACCAAGACAGTTTACCGACATTGGCCGACCTCTCAGTCAAGTGCTCGTGAATCTACAGGAGTTGAACCTACTACAACCTCTTACACCTTCTCCTGGGGTTACCCAATCCGGAGAGCATCTCAATCAATTTTGCCAGTTCCATCAACTACGGGGCACAATACTAATGATTGTAGGACACTGAAGCATAATATTGAAGATCTCATCGAATAAGGCTCCAGTTTGTCAAGTAGGCAAGCGTCTAGTAGCATTTTCCTTCTTAATTTTTCTTTTCAATTTTGTAAGGAGTTTATGATATTTCCATTTTAATAAGGTTAGATGTTTGCATTTCAGTCTCTTGTCTTATTAATTTGTAATCTCAAAAATAAAAAATGTTTGTTCATCTTGCATCTTAAACCAAATCTTCTTGCTCATCGGCAAACATCTTTCAAAACTAATGTTCATGAAACGGTCATTTTCTGGAAATTGAACAAAATGACCTGTCTTTTGTTTCTAAAAGGATGAACATGTCCAGCCAAACACCACAGCTCACCCCAAGCATCCAAACAAACCACATAATGGTTCAAAGTATACATTTGTCAAATTGTGTCATAAACCCTGGATTATACTGGGGGCAATCTGAGTTTAGGTTTGTCCATCTTTCATCATTGTTTAAATGTATGAACAAGTCTCTGAGTGAAATCTCGCGGAAGTGTCTTGAGTGGAAAAACCATGAGTGAACGAGCGTGTTATTTTTACATGACTCCAGTGTGTAACACCTCTAATCCTAAACTTGTAATAACGTCGCAAGTCGTAGCATAATAAATAACATTCGCAACGGAAAATAAAACTATCTATCCTTGGTGTTACACGCCGTTACCACCCTTGTGAGTAACAAGGCATCCATAATCCTCCAACAACTTCAACTCCTCACGCTGTGATGAACAAGATACTGAGCACCCTTATCTTACAAAACAAATCCAAACTAAATGAGAAACTAGCTGAATACAAAATCTCCTTAATACAATACATAACTAAACTTAAAGGGTTGTTTAAAAAAAAATCAAGTACCCTGTGCCCCGCAACTCCGGCTTGTGTCTTCTTCAGTAACCTGAAATGTTGTGCCCATTGAAGGGCTCAGCAATCGAAATGCTGGTATGCTAAATGTAGTCCTAAGTCATCTAGATTCCTTAAGTCGTTTAGCCATCTTGATATTAGGTTCATTACATGATATTCCATTTTACAACAATAGTAATAACTGAATGTTAAATAAACACACAGTAGTTCACCTGTCAATATCATCACAATATTAAACAACAACCAGATAATCACACACCAATAATCCATAACAATAACCAAACAAGATACACGTATTAATTAAATGTACTTGTTAGTAGGTCACAGACCCTTATCCTTTTAACCAACCACTTAAATCGTTTCGAGATAAATTCCACCTCAGGCGTCATGTTAAGACAACCCTTAATAACTTAATAATGGACAGTAGTCCCCTGGGTCCCAATGAACTGTTACCAGCTGACCTTATGGCCCTGGATAATTATTTTGACCGATCCGTCGAACCTGTGCACCAACGGTAGTGCCCTCCACCATCGTCGAATGTGGACAATGGATTCCCTTGAGTGACTCCCATTTAAGTCTCTCGTAGTGATCACGATGCCAACCAGAAAGTCGAACACTAGTAGGAAAAGACCCTACCGCAGCGGTTGTTTGGTACCTATGGCAGCGGTTGAAAACCGCTGCGATGGGTGACGCTGCGGTAGGTGAAACACCTACTGCAGCGGTTGTAAAACCGCTGCGGTAGGTACTCTATCGCAGCGGTTGTTACTAAGAACCGCTGCGTTAGACCTTTTTTTTTTAAAAAAAAAGCCACCTATCGCAGCGGTTGTTACTAAGAACCGCTGCGATAGACCTTTTTTTTTTAAAAAAAAAAACTACCTATCGCAGCGGTTCTTATTAAGAACCGCTGCAATAGGTTTTTTTTTTTTTTCCATTCCACCCTACAATTCTACCACACACACCCACCCAAAATCAATCAAACCTGTTAAGATATAGCAATTAACAATGCCACCACATTGGGGCATTAGATCAACCATTTCACCATTTAAATAGCCACCAAACCTATCTACGGGCAATAATCCATTTACATTTACAAATTTGAGCAAATTAATCTAACATCAACAAAATCTTTACAGAAACGACAATTGTTTCATGAGAATTCCAAAATCATCCTACTCAATCCTACCAAACCCTAGAAGCAACCTACATTAACGCTCATGAATTCTGCCCATTCTTCGAGCACCTCGGTTATATGTCCTTGGTTGTAATCGTCTACTACCAACTCTTCAAAAGCCTTGGAATTAACACAAAAAAAATATGATTAGTTGCTAATTAATAATACTTTGAGTTTAAGAATCAATGTTAAAAATTATCTACAAAACCAAAATATTTCGAGAATGCTACTTACCAGGTCTAGAGACTTCTCTGGCAAGAGTCTCGGTCCCGCTATCAAGTCACTCATGAACCGAATGACATAGTAGCCACATTCCGAACCTCCCGGCTGCTGTGGACACTGCACATGTATATACGTACATATTCAAAATCGATTTAACACATAATTATAATGCTGTTCCTATTTTAAAACTAATGAACATATTACAAAATTTGAATAAGGACTACAAAAATACCTTGACTACATTCCACGGAATCTTCTTAAATCTCTCTCCTCGGACTTGCGTCATTACAGATACAAAGGCACTAGAATTCATACGCACAGATAAGTAAAGTAATCAACCGGATGATTAAGAAATAACTAAAAATTGCTAATTAATCAAGTTAAGTAAATTCATCACCTCATCAACATGTTATATATAAGTGGCCTCTTGGGATTCCGAGATGCTGAGTCAAGCTGGAGGACTCTTGGGCTTTTTATACATAGAACGAGCAAAGACCAGTGTCGACTGTTCATAGATTACAATACAAGTAGAACTTAATTCAATCAATTACATAATAAAAATATCATAATTTTTAAACTAATTGAACATTAGATAAAATTCTTACCCTTGATGAAGAGGCAGCATTATGTAAGATTTATCAGCAAGTGCACACGAATGTATCACATTCGACAAGTACTGGACTAAAGCTTGGGGGTCAGATCCCATATTAGCTTTTGAACAGTAGTCAGGGCATAAGAACCCGAAACTACTATTCTCATGTACTTGGACCGCCTTGTCATCAACAAACCTGCACAACATAAAGAAACCAATATTATGAATTTATTTTCAAATATACAGAGTAAAATGTGTACAAGGTATGCTAATTACTCACATGCAAGCCGATTTGAGAATCGACGCACTCAACCAATCCTTCCTGAACAACTCCACAAAATCAGTAAGATAGACTTCAAAACTCTGAGCGCCTGTATAGTAAAAAAGATCCGGTCTTGGTTCCATTGTAACCGAATCTCTTCCTGGCGGCGTCATCAATAGTGTGGAGTGCAACAGTTTCAGCATGGGGGGTAAGGCATTCAGAACCGCCGGGTGTAGCAAATTCGATCTCATCACAACTCTAGTCGCGGATGCCATCGAAGGATTAGCTGGTGGAACAACTCTCTTTCCTTTTGCCTTACCAGAATTTGATCGAATTTGTTCCTAATATATTAATTTAATAGTATATGTTTCTACTCTAGGATATGTTAAAGAATAAGTTTTTTCATGGGGTTACCTGCTGCTCCCCAAGCTTAATCAATCTACAGGGCCACTGTACTGTCACGGATTCAGCTTGACGAAGGGTGGATATGTCTGCAATGGGCACCGGTATCTGACAATCCGCGTAAGCAGGCGCGTAACCTTCAACAAGCACCCGGCCATGGTACTCTCGGAGCGCTGCATTCCTCACGGTGTCTCCAGCAGAAGACTTGAAAAGTTTTCCCCACCCTACTTCGACTTCGTCAACGCCAATCACTTGGAACAATGTGCAGTCAATTGGTTGCTAAATTTTCAAAATTAAAGATTTTAGATGCACATAAACAAGTGTATAATTTGTTTTTTTTTGTATTTGTAGTTAACATGTTGTTCTAACCTTGAGAGATGAATATGGAAATGGGTTGACGGAGTGAACACTGGGAGGCACTGTTGGGGGTGTCGGGTTAATGCTTGTGCCTGATCTGGAGGTCTAGAAACCTCCTGACTCATCCTCTCAGATCGGATCATCTCCATAGCTTGAGCGATCGACTGCTGAAACTCACTTCGTAGTCGCTGCTCGAGCTCCGCATTCTGGCGTAAGTGCTCCTCATATGAAATGCTCCCTCCTGCACCGTGTCTCGACCCAGGATTACCGAAGGCTTGGCGTATACCGACATGACCACCAAAGCCTACGGCACGACCTGGATGATCCTTCTTCCCGAGAGCGCGGAAAAGTGGATCATCCTGCCTAACAGGCTGCCAACTGCCCTGGGTGATCTGGGAGCTTAACTCTTCCTGTTATGGAGTTTAATAAGTCAATAAGGATACTTCAGTTTATTTAACTGCTATTGTTACTCTATAAATATAATAAACATTTTTTAAACTAAAATTCACTTACCATTTGGTTGATGACCTCTCTCGTGGCGTCATCATACTCAGCAGGTGCCGCCGGATTTGAAGGTTTCTTCCCGTCGACTTAAGTCCCAAACCTTCATCCTTCGTTCGCTGACATTCGAGCCAGCTGGCAGCAACCCCTCTTTCTCCCACTGCGGTACACGCTGAGCAATACTTGTACTCCCCATGTGATGGGGGTAACGATTTTTTTTGCATTTTGTTGTTGTTTCTCACGTATAGCCTACATATATGTATGAAAAGACAAATTATGCAAATAATATATGAAAAAGACGAATTAACCAAATGAACTCTAAGGACACTTTAAACATTTATCATACAAAAGAACAACTAATAGTGTGAAACTCACCTTGAACTCAGGGGTCAAACGCTTCGCAACAAACTCATTCCACTGCTCTTCAGTAATACCATCATATTTTTGCCACGGTGGTCTCCGATCATCCACATCTTCATCTTCTGCTCTGCCTCCTCTATCTCTGCGGGCTCCTCACAGTAAATGTACTGCCTCGTGAGCAGAGATCTGAAGTCTTTGAATTGTGTGGCAATCCCCTTCATCACATCATCCTTCAGAGAAGGATCTATACAGAATCGGTCCTATATGCACAAAAAAATGGATTAGTGTAAAAAAGTAACTATATAAATCTTAAAACAAACTATTAAGTGTAACAAATACCTTGAGACGTTCAAATATCTGCTCCTTCAACGCCTGAGGCACTTGCTTCCAATTATGGTTTATATTGAAATATGTACTCACCAAATGCCTGGCTAGAGCAGTGAAATCATTTTTCCAGGTACCGGTGGGCTGATTAAATTCATTGAACTCCAAAGGCTTTGTCGGGGGGCCTCTATTTGCTTTCAGCCCACGGGTTGCCCCTCGTTTTTTGGGTTTCTTGAGAGGCGGAGGAGCAACTTCTAACTCTTGTCCTTCCTGTGAAGGCCCTGCTGTCTCGGTCTGCTGTGGGGTGGTCTCTACGTCTGCTTTCTTTGATTTTTTTTTACCACCTCGTGTGGTGCGTTTTGCCGGTCTACTCTGCTGTGGCTGAGTTTCCCCAGTCAGGAGCAGTCGTCCTATAGGATCATCAATAGGATCATCATCCACTGAGGAACAAAAACACACACATTAGATCAATATTCATGGAACGATGTATAATTGCAAAAATAAACATAAATAATTAATTCTGATAACATTGTAACAACAATAATACAAATTATATAATGTAATTTCAACCAATGGTGTTACCTAGACATAGTAACATATATCATGATCTGTTTTCTACCCAAACCCCCTCATTATGGTCTGATCGAGCGTAGATGGTCTGAACATCATCATTTTGTAAATCATCAGTTGAATCATGCAACCCTGTATGCAATGATACAATTTCATCTATCATCTCATTATCATCATCATCGTCGTTGTTTTCATCCTCAAACAAAACCGGTCTTCTCCCTGGAAGAACAACATGCCATCTACTAGCTTTTGGGTCTTCAACATAAAACACCTGGTCACAGTCTTTACCCAACACAAACTGATCTTCCTTATTAGTTGTAACACGTGACAGATCAACCAAAATAAGTCCTTTATCATTTTGGAGCCCATGTCGGTTGTCCACCCAATTGCAGCGGAACAATAGAAACGAATCAATGTGATAGTTTAGTTCCCATATGTCCTCTATCACACCATAATACCAACTACTACTGCTCATTGGTTGAACCTGGTTACCTAGACCATATTCAGTCACCGATGCTTCAATTTTTACCCCACTGTTCTGATGTATTGATTTAGCATCTTGGCGTGCAGTGTAGTATGTGCATCCATTAATGTCATACCCTTCAAACGATACAATATCTGTTCCAGGACCAACAGCTAGACATCTGATTTCTTCACTGACATCTTCGGGTTCAATGAAGCTTGCTCAAACACATATTCCTTAAACCATTAGACGAATACTCGATTTTGTTCTTTTTTAAGCCAGATACGGTTTTTGGTAGGGTTTTGTCGACTCAACTTAGCAATGTGAATATCGAAGTAGGGTTCAACAACCTCAAGGTGTTGTAGTACAAACAAATGTGCCTGATTAATAAGATCACGAGAGATATGAACAACCTTTTTGCCAATAACTCCTTTACCCTTAAATCTACCATGGTGACGTGGTTTGGGAATACCAATTGACTCTGCATCGTTCAAATAACTTGTCATGAATTCTATGACTTCCTCAGTCACTGTTGCTTCGATGATACTACCTTCTTCCGGTCTATATCTGTTTTTCATTCTACCCTTCAGAATCCCCATATATCGTTCGAAAGGATACATGTAACGTAAGTAGACCGGACCACACAATTTGATCTCTCGGACAATATGCACTACTAAATGCACCATTATGTCAAAGAAAGATGGTGGGAAATACATCTCAAGCTGGCATATTGTCACAACAATTTCATGTTGCAGATCATCGAGGGTGTCTGAGTCAATTGCCTTGCAGCAGACAGCGCGTTGAAGAAGAAACATAATCGAGTTAGAGCATTTCTGACATTTTCTGGTAATATCGCTCGTATTGCAACTGGAAGAAGATGCAACATTAACACATGATAATCATGAGATTTCATGCCTAACAGTTTCAAATCCTTCATAGAAACTAGGTTCTTCCAGTTTGAAGAGTACCCAGATGGTACCTTCAATGTGTGCAAACACTTGCAAAAACTTAATTTTTCACTCTTAGAGAGGGTATAACACGCAGGAGGTAGATATGTTCGCTTCTCATCCTCTATTGGGTAGTTCTTTTCGTATGCGCAACTCTTGCATATCTCTCCTCACCTTCAATCCGTCTTTCGTCTTGCCGGGTATGTTGAGCAAAGTACCACACACTGCCTCACCGACGTTCTTCACAATTGCATGATATCCAAACAATGTCGAACAGGCATATGCCGCCAATACGGTAGATCCCAAAAAATGGAACGTTTTTTCCAAATGTTCTTCGGCGGCGTGGATGTGTTTCCAAAGACATTTTGAATGTCTTTTACCTTTGCATACACTTCCTCTGCATTCAAAGGCAGACGAGCCACACGAGTCTCGTGCTCATTGTTGAACAACTTTCGCTTTCTCGAACGGTAAGGATGGTCTACTGGAAGAAACCGTCGATGACACATGTAAACATTTTTGCCGCAGTGCTTCAGACGATCTGAACATGTGTCATCCTCACATACCGGACACGCTTTGAATCCTTTCACCGAGTATCCTGACAAGTTCCCATAGGCAGGAAAGTCGTTAACAGTACAGAACAACATCGCCTTCAGTGTGAAATTTTCTTTCGCATGAGCATCATATACCACTGTCCCTTCATTCCACAACAAGTTCAGATCGTCGATCAGTGGTGCAAGATATACGTCAATGTTATGACCAGGTTGCTTTGGACCAGAAATTAGGAGTGATAACATAATGTATTTTCGTTTCATGCACAGCCATGACGGTAAATTGTAGATCACTAGTAGCACCGGCCAAGTGCTGTGCTGACTGCTCAACGTGCCATACGGGTTCATCCCATCGGTACACAATCCAAGTCTCAGATTCCTATCCTCATCCCCAAAATGATGTTTGAATTTTCTGTTGATATTTCTCCACTAAGGTCCGTCTGCAGGATGTCTTAATTTTTCATCAATTTTTCTACCATCCGCGTGCCAACGTAAGTTCTTCGCATCTTTCGGGTTGGCAAACAGCCGTTTGAATCTAGGAATTATCAGCAAGTACCACAATAATTTCACTGGACGATTTTTTTTCTGAAAGGAGGAATCCTCATCCTTGTCCTTGTACCGGGACAACAAACATTTAGGACACTTGTCTAGATGTTCGTATTCACCCCTATAGAGCACACAGTTATTTGGGCAAGCATGAATCTTTTTATATTCAACTCCCATTGGACACATCCATTTCTTTGCCTCATAGGTGGATGTAGGAAGACCATTCTCATCAGGAAGCATATCATGTATCAGCTCTAGAAATGAAGTGAAACACACTTGTCACCAACTCCATATTTCCCCTTTAAGTTGAACAAATTAAGTACAGCAGTCAATTTTGTGTATTTCACGCACGAAGGGTACAAAGGTGTCTTTGATGCGTCCAACAATCTTTGATACTCTTCCGGCTTATCGACAAAAGTATCCGCAACATTTTCTAACATTTCATCCATTTGCTCATCATGGTGAGTGGTCTCACTGTCATCGAATCCTGAATCACTTAACGGTACCGACTCATTGATGGTATTGAAGGTGTGGGCGGTACTTGCGTAACGTGATCATGAGCACTTGATGATGTTGAAGCACTAGCTGCAACATCTTCTCCATGAAAATTCCATTCTTTGTAATGTGGCATGAATCCACGGGATTTAAGATGAAATCTAATTTCCTCAATGTCTACAAATTTCCTTACGACCCCACAGTCAACACAAGGACATGAAATATTGTCCGCCTTTGTTCTGTCCTTGTGTTGCACTGCCGCTTTGATAAACTCTTTCAGCTTCTCATCAAAGTAGTGATCCCCTCGATCACCGTACATCCAGTCACGCTCCATTCTATATGTGAAAGCAAAACAAGTTTCAGATTGATTTGTCTTTCAGTTTTGTCTGCATTTGTATATGGAGCATGTTTCTACTGGATGTACGGTTGCAACCAAACTCAGCACTACTCTATGGTTCCAACCAAACTAACGTAGCATAAGTACTCTAACGTTCCAACGTAACTAATCTAGCCTTATTCTAACAATTCTAACACATTTAATTTAACTTCAACAAATCATTGCATTATTAAAACAAAAATAAAGTTTAATTACTTACTTGTTTTAAGGTTGTACAAAGGAGGAAGCTAGGAGACTGCTTTGGTGATGGGCTGGGAAAGTACTGGTACAAATCCAATAGCAGATTCAGAAGACCTGACAAAGAAAGTAAAGATTGTTATACACAATAACAAATAAAATTAATTAATAAGACTAATACGATTCTAGAAAAAATTCGGCATGACCTTTGCGTAATCGTGTTAATCCCATGCTTATCATTAAGCATTCACCAACATCTTATTTACCACGACAAATAAATTCAACAATTGGCAGCAACCATCCTTATTCACAATCACTCAATATTAACCACAACCACTTTTTTCTCAGTAATTAATTAAACACACAAAGAGAAAAGATAGATGAAGATGTTACCTTTTCACTCTTAGTCCACATCAGAATAAATAAGGAAGAAGAAGTACAGACCACCCCAATTACTGCAGACAGTGGGGAAGCAAGGAAATAATATTAGGGGGGGCAAGAAATCCATTATTATAAGCATTATCATATTAAGAAAATAAAAAAGAGAAAAAGATAGATGAAGATGTTACCTTTCAGCTCATGCTGCACAACAGAAGCAATGAGGAAGAAAGAGACACAGAGACCACCCCAATTACTGCAGACAGCGGTGAAGCAAGGTAATAATATTAGGGGGGCAAGAAATCCATTACTATAAGCATTATCATATTAAGCACGTAAAAGAGGAAAAAATGTATCATCGTTTTTGTCTCCATGATGGTCGTATAAAATATATTATTAATTTAATGAATTAGAGAGTGTGACTGAATTGGTGACTATAAAACTATAGTCACCGCAAATTCCATAAAAATTAATTAAGATAACTTATAGCTATAAACTTAACTAATAAAAAGTATAAATTAATAAAAAGTTTTTTTTAAATTAGTTACTAAAAAGAATATTTTTAATGAGTGTAAATTTTAGAAAAATAATATATTAATAATTATAAATTCTAAAAAACTAACTTCATATTTACGAACATAATAACTATATCAACTAAAAATCTGAGTGTAAAAACGAACACGCTAACATTGTTATTTATTCAACTTAATATGGTTACAATCATTAAATTAAGATTGAAGTAGATCAATGCTCCAGAATTATAAAATTATTCCTAATAAAAAAAGAACACAAGTTAACATAACCTGTAAATAACATATCACATCTCTTATCGGAATCTGAGTTTAATGGATAAAAAACGTATGCTTGGGCAACATCCACTAACATATAGCACGTACAGTTGACAAGTACTATAATACTATAAAATATCAAGTAACTTACTTATCGAACATTAGTAGTTTTTTCCAAAAATAATCTCTAGTAATATATTACTGAAGAAACAAGGATGCATTATCACTAGCATCATTGTAATAGTGACAGAATATTCCCGTACCGTTTTTTACAACTTTGGGTTGTATGCAGAGGGCACAAACAGCAAAAATATCAACTCAGGCATTTTATCGAAACCTTACATGCACAACTATTTATACTTGTTCAATAATCTATCTAAATTCAAATTATGTACACACAACTAAACTAACAATCAATTACTATATTACAACTAGTTATTCAATCAACAAGACAATAATTTACAGATTTCAAAGTTCGAATTCGGAATCAAACCTAGGGTTCTGGCAGCAATCTCGATCGACGCCTGCGACTGGCCTCCTGGCGGAAGGATGGCGACGGAGACGGCGGCGAGTACCGGTGGCGCGACGAGGAAGAAGACGGTGGCGGTGGTGGAGGAATCGCAGGCGTCAGCTGCTCAGATCGCCGTCGTCGAGTTCGCCTGTCGCCTTGCTTCGTTCTCGATTGACAGAAGAGAATGAAGCGAGAGTGACGGGAAGCTCGATTTGGGGAAAAAAAAAGACCCTATGGCAGCGGTTCCAACTAAGAACCGCTGCGATAGGTTAGTAAAAACACCTATCTCAGCGGTTCTTAGTTGGAACCGCTGCCATAGATGTTTTTTTTTAATTGACCCTACCGCAGCGGTTGTAAGTAACAACCGCTGAGATAGGTTTGCGGGATTTTTAAAAACGGCCTATCTCAGCGGTTGTTTTTACATTTCTGTACTAGTGGAAACAGTCTGGATTCCTCTCTCTTATAAGTTAGCCCTTTAGTCAGTGGTACAATATCCAATCCTTGAGTTAAGACTATAACAGTTGACCATCAGTTAAGATCTCAAAATTCCTAAGGTCAGTTAGTCTTTTTCCAGTTTAGATGTATAAACTTCCAGTCATAAGACGATCGCGTAAAATAAAACGTAGTGGTGTCGAGCAATATAGTATACAATATCATATACATAACTCACAAAATCACTCTTAACAGTTTAAACACACAACGTCTGGACCTTAGGAAAATCCTTAGGACATTCAGACCACACAATTAACATACCGTTCACTAGGTAACTTGCTAGCTTGACAGTACACGCCTTAGTAGTTTCTCCTCGTACGCTGTTATATATACATGCAATGTCGGGTAACGTTAATTCAACTATTCACTAAGTATTACAGTACTGTCACTGTAGAACTAATACTCGTAGAATACTAACCCCGTATGTTCCTTATTTTCCTCTGTTATTTACAGTGGTTCGAGGTAGTTTAACATTCATTATTTTATGTAATAACTACATGTGATAATGAATTTCCATTGTACTATTTCATTAATTATATATCCTTAATTATTTTTACTTATCAATATATCAATATCATTTGGTTATTTTATTATAACAACATTTATTCTATAAACTCTATATTATATTCCATAATATACCATCATACATATTTTTAATTCCTGTCTTTATTAAATTATAAAACCACCCTATTAATTTCTGTAATTATAAATTGACACAATAACTTTTTAAATTACCAAATAATCTTATAAATTCGGTAATTACATAATATACATATTAATTTTGTAAATTATTAATTACCACATTACCTTTTTATTTACCAAATACCATATTGACTTTCGGTAGTTATAATTAAGTATACTAACTTTTATAATTTGCTAATTAACCACATAATTCTCGGCTTTGGCATTAACTTTCCCTTAATTACATTTTAACCCTAAAACTCTACATAAGTTACATATTAACTTATAAACTATAGTTTTAATATTTAATTTCTTTACAATACCGAAAGACCCATATATTTTCACATTTTATATCTGCCCCTTAACCAATTCGGTTTTTATATATATTCTTCCATAAAATTACATATTCACCCCTAAACTTTTATAAACTTAATATTTTATGTCATAAATCATTTTAACCCAAAGTTTTTGGTCAACACTTTGACCAAAGCTTTATTTCATATTAGTACTTTAATATACCCATAAATTCATATGTACTCTCAGTTATATTCCCAAACTTTCGAATAATTACAAAATAGCCCCAAAACTTAATTAAATTCACCAAAATTCATAATATTAATTCCTACCTTATATTATAACATAAATATACCAAATAGACCCTTAAGCTCTCGGTTTTTATTTTTAATACTCAAACTTTTCAAAATTTACATTTTAGCCACATAACTTTATAAACTAGCCATTTGAATACTTGTAGCTATTTTTAATATTCCCAAAATTTATAATATAAGTTAATATACATATATATTTCAAAAATCACCAAATAAGACATTTAATTCTCGGCTTTGAAAATATTTACCATATGGTTTTAAAACTTGATTAAACTTTATAATATGTACATATAAATGTATATAAGCATATACACTTCTAAAAATTATGCTAATGACTAGAATGATTATAAACCCAAAATAGGACATTTTTCCTTAGATATTTCGGCCTATATTTATATGTATCATAATTTAATTTTTGTGACACAATTTATACCTTAAGTAATAATCTTACCTTATATGTTATAAATTATTTTCTTGACATTTTAACCCAATATTTTTGGCCTTAATATTACTAAGGCTTATACATAATTTTTATACCAAATTTTGAAGCTTAAACCCAACTTAAACTTAATTAAATCTTAATTATAGAAACTTCTTAAATCAAGATAATTCTTGTACTTGATTTCTCCTTGAATTCCAAGCTCTCCAAATGCTATCTTGATGAAGAACTTTCAGCCTCCTTGTATATATTTAGGAGATCCAGTTGTTAGACTTCTAACAAGGATTTTATAAATAAGATTGGAGTAGTTTTTACAAGAGTTTACCTTAGGTATTTTTCAAGGAATTTTCGGTACACCTTGGATGATTGTAAATCTAAATTTCCTTCATGAAATAATGAAGAGAATATGGTTTAGGAGCTTGTAATTTTTGGTAATGACTTGAGGAACTTACTTAGGATTTTCAACATGAAAATATACCTTAACTTGATCTTGTTGTTCCTTGTGTTGTTGTTGAATCTAGGAACATCCTTGGAGAACTAAAGCTTGGTGAAATCTTGATGGCTGCTAGGTAGATTCTTGCTTCAAGTCTTAGTAGATTTAACTAGGAAATTTACATAGAAATGGTGTTAGAGCTTAAAACCCATTAATGGAGCTTTGAAGCTCTAAGGAATAAACTAGCAAATGAAGAAGAAAGGGAGGGTAGGAGACTTACCAAAATTGGTGGAAGAAGGGCAAATGAGGATAGGCTACCGTATGGTGCTTAAGAGAATGAAGGAAATTCTCATTTGACATAATAATGTCAAAGATGCCTATATTTTCCTTAGTTTATTAATTGTTGTTTTTCGCTCAAGAAAATGCCCTCATTATTGTGAACTTTCGGCTGAGACAAGGAGGTAAGGGAGTCTTTGTTTGACAACTTGTAACTAGATGACAAAGGCAAGGTTGGTGCATGAATCTTTTGATTTTTCTAAGCTAATTTGTCCTTGTTTTTCCTTGTATTTACGGTGGTATTAGTGTAGATTGGCTACTGATTTCTTTGTCTTTGAAACATGAGAACATGCCTAATTTAGTAGGTGTTTTAGTTTAATTTTTGTACAACAACTAGACCTCTTCTCCTTGCTTAAAATCGGCCACTAGGTGCTGTATGGGCACACTTGATTTTTGTGTTGTATTTAACATAGGCATGTGTATTGTTAGGTGGCTGTTTTATTTGACTAACCTTTAGCAATCAACCTCTCCTTTTCCAACACAAAAAATCGGCAGCATCAACTAGCACATGGGCTGCTTGATTTATTTAGTTACAACCTTTACATTATAAGAATTCTAGATCTACTTTTAGCATATTTAATTTCCATGGCTTTTGTTAAACTAATCCCTTCTTGTTTTCTTGCAGGTCATACGGTAATGGGGTCTAACTTGACCGAATTATTTGACACATATCACATGGTACATGATAAGGTGAGTCACCATTCCATAAGGAATTATTTTTGCTTAAAATTCAGTCAAAACACCCAAATGGCGCCCACTTTGGTGACCAATTGGAATTGATTTTTGATTTGATTCCTGTCACACTATATTGTATTAAGACCATATTATAACATGTGATAGGTTCCAGCATTTATTTGGTACATTTATACTAAGGTAAAAGGTGAAAGTTCTAAGGTAAAAATGCTGATTTTAGGTACCTTTTTGACTTAAAAATTGGCCCTACTTGTGCTATGAGTTTAGCACTGGAATTAATTGATTTAGATGGTAATTTATCCCATTTTAAGATTATCAACTCGTGGCTCCTTAAAACTTCAAGGTAATTGCGTAAAACGTGTTTTTTATGACACCTGAAGGTGCGTTTTTGTGCTTTAAGGATATTCTGGAAATAAGTAGTCGCTATGAGTTCCAAGTGTTTATAAATTTTTTTATAGTCAATAATAATATTTTAAGGTGTTACATTGAGTTATATGGGGTTATATCAACTCAGACACAATTTCCGGGCTACCGGGCCATTCCCGAGCAAAAGGAGCGTTAAGAAATTCCCCCCCGAGCACTTTGTGTATTTTTGAAAAAGTAGCTCGAGCATTCTCTTTAGAATGATGAATATTGATGTTAAGAACTCTAAGAATGATTTATATTGGAGTTTGTGCCACTTCGGTACCTCTTCCGGGGCATCCTAGGTGTTTATGGGGCCCTCAACAGAACCTCCGAGCACTTTGTCTTTAACTGAGAATTTATCATGAGGAATTCATCTTATATGTTTAATAAAGTGTTATGGTGCATTTTTTAATGAAGTGTAATGCTTCTATTTCATCTTATAAAGTATTTCCGGGACTTTTCGGGCCTTAAGGGTCTTTAAGGGAACTCAGGGGCATTTTATACTGTTACTCAGTTTTAGATGAGGTCTGGTGTTCTAAGGGTCATATAACGATCCTTGATTAACTTCATATGATTTTCATAGCTTATATAACTTGATTTGCTTAAGGTCCAGCTTATTGCTCGTTTATGACCTTGAGGAGTTTAGGTGTGTTTTTAACGCCTAACTGTTTATATACTTTTCTCAGGGTTTAATAATCCCCCAGATAATATTTATTTACCATTATTTAATTATTTAAAGGTTAGGGGTATTTCAGTCTACCCCCCTTAAAAGGACTTCGTCCCGAAGTCATAATTCTACTTACATATCCTATGGAATCAAGTTCCTCGTATCTAGTCCCTATATGCTTTATCATTCCTGGGTGTCAATACTATATTGACACTTCTACATTCCATCAGTAATCTGAGTGTATGCAATTCGTACATACACCTAACCTTGCTCATGGCAAACAATGTATTCATAGCATAAGTAACTTGATAGATTCTGTAAAGTAAATAAGTGTCCCAACTTCCTAGCTATCCCTCTAGGTCATCACTGCACAAGTGCAATACCAAAGCACTCAATCCTACAGAGTGCAGAGGCATAAACCCTTGGCAGTAAATCTCTTGTGTGATTCCAATAGGAATGAATATACTGTAAAGTAAATAAGTGTACTTTTATTAACCATCCAAGTGTTACATAGAACACATCAATACCAAGTGTTACATAGAACACAACCATAACCATTCAAGTGTCACATAGGACACAACAATAACCATCCAAGTGTCACATAGGACATATCAATAACCAAGTGTTACATACAACACATCCATAACCATTCAACCAATTGCACACATGCGCAACAATTAAACACAATCAACCAAATACAAAACTAGTATAGACTACAGATATGCAAGATATGCAAGTCGCATGTGGTGCTCTACCCCCCTTAAAAAGGGTTACGCCCACGTACCCTAGACTAGTTTAACTAGTCGGTTAATAGTGAATGAATCTTCACTCTCATCATTCTTTTTACTTATGATTAGTTTTAAAAATAGCCTCCCAGTTGTAAGACTTTAGGTGGATAGGGCACATATTTTTGGATAAGATACGTGAAATACGTTGTGCATTCCTCTTGAGCTCAGTAGATACTCTGACTGATGGGACCACCACGCTTCCGCTGCGCTACTCTGATTAAGTAATGTCCAATCATTCTAGCATAGTCTTAAATGTGCTTCGTTGGTTGTCACTGTTGATCTTGTCGGGACTTCTGTCCGTTTAAGAGGTATAGCCCCCAAGAATCTATGCATTCTCTGACATGTTCCATAGTGCATTAGTATGCTTTTATATTTGAATCCCGTATGTATGGGTGAAGGTGATCTACCATCTTGTACGTTGCCGATATTATCTCATGGCTTGTTTAAACTATCATGTGTAACACACTTCCATTAATCGCTTCTTGTAGTTGTAATCGTCGGCGATCGGGTCTTGTATTAATATTGGGGCATACTTAAAATCCCTCTCTTTGATCTTCAGGTCATCATCTTGTGATTCTAGTATCTGAGTTTACTGTCACCATATTCGGTTTTCATTTTCAATGTAAAGTATGAGCTATGGTCGAGCCGTGCATCTTATGTATAATATAGAAATATTTCTTGATATTATTGATTCACCAATTGTCGGTAGCACATACACGATTACTATCGTCTGTTCATCAGGTATACCACAGTAGGGTTCCCGCTAAGGTTTCTAACAAGGTACAGTTTCCTCTCAATTGAACATGTTCTTGCGGTTGTGAATCAACTCATGTGAGTATTAGTATAATGTTTCTACTCATTATATTCTACCATGCTTATAGGTAGGTTCCCATTTAATATATTGGGTTTGCATTCATAAAGAAAGACATGAAAGTCGATCTTTCCCACCAGATGGCAATATGGCCATGACTTAGAAGGTAGCTTGAGAATACTCTTATTATAGGTAAATGTCTCTTAATCTCATTTTTAACTTATTAACATGGCTCATGTATAATAACAGTTATTATTCCCTTCACAGTTGACTATTTTTACGACATACACGAAGTTGTTTTAGCTGTTTAATCTCTTCAGGATAACCTGGACAACTTAATTCTAAACTTACACTTTCTACGACTCATATACTTCATTAATCAAATTTTATATTAGAAATTAAGAATAAATATTTACTTGTCACAAAGATATTTGTGACCACTTGTAGGGAGTCTCAAGAATCATTCAGCCCTGACGAGGTCAGCGTCAATGTTGAACTATCCTTCCACTCCATTTTGTGTTTGGTTTTCCCTGATCTGACCAGGATCAAGTTCGACCTCCCACGTCAAATATCAAACAATCACATAATTGTCATTTTCCAAATTTTATCTTATCAAACTTTGTGACGTGGTGGGTAGTACATTTTCTCTTGACCACTATACAACTAATCCAATATCTGTTATAACCTATACTCGAATCTAGTGTATTACCAAATCCCCGGAACCATATTCCTTTGATCAAATCATCAAGCGGGGAAGCCAGTTTTTCCTCTTGGCATAAAAGGTAAATTATTATTAAAACATCTAGGCACATACTGTCTAATAATTATATCCATCAATCATTTTAACTCTTAAATCCATCATACAAGTAATAAATTCAGTTATGGACTTTGATACCTTAGAATACCCTCTTCTCTTTAAAAGGCTCATCGAGTATTTAACTCACCAGAGCTTGATTATTGCCTACACTTTGGTTATCATTACATGGAACAAGGGCAGTCATAGTTAGACTCCAAGGAAAAGTTTTCATAACTCGATCAACAATTACAATTCCATAAAGTATTATTTCCTCCGCCTTAAAGCTTGGCTTTTTCTTATTCCATTTAAACTCCATGAATCAGGTGAACCATATGTTCAGCCTAGGTTAAGTATCTCTTAATATTAGTACCATCTCAAACTAAGGGTTTCCAGTTTGAATCCTACGATTTGGTAACAGGACAATCAAAGCTTATTGTTTGTTTCTATCTCTTAGAAACTTGGTTAATCCACAAACTCAATGGCTTCCAAAAATAGGTCGATTAGGTGTATCAAATAGCGGATTTAGAATCACAGGGATTAGTATATAACGTTAGGAAGGTTTACGTGTAAAACAATTGTTACAAGCCAAGGGGTATGTTTTCCTACTTTTAAATTTAACTTCCACTCACTTTTAGTGTATATATTAATTCAAACTCTTAATATAACTTATACTACCTTCATTGCAAGTGTCAAGGAGAGTTATTCGTTACCATGTTTATATTAAAATTTATACTACATAGGGGGTTAACCTTATTTGATTCCTTGCGCTCTTTATTCGCATTCATAACTTGAGCTGTCATAGAAGACATATGCTCGTATAGAACCATAAGGATAGTGTAGGACGTGAGCCTCAAAATAGGGTAGGTATATTTAATGATACTTAGCCCTCTGAAATGTATCAATACTCCTCAACGTTTTAGGTTTACAACCTCCAAATTATATGTATATATGTAGCATTTGGTATTGCTAATTAGGTAGTTCTCCCGACTTCAGAAAATATAGATTCAGAGTTTGTTCTCTCCCCTTTATTAATTAGGAGTCCAGCACTGTCACTATATTGATACTAGCTAAGACCCTTGGTATTTGCTCAGGTATTTAAAACCCGTGTTTATCCATGATGGATGTTTAGTTATATATTTTGAGATTCTGTTTCTCTATTGTCATATTTCAAGGTTTCGCACTATCTTCTCGCGAAGTTAATAAGGGATTGTAAGATTTTCCAGTCCCACACTGGGCGGTAAGCTCGGTG
>CM041778.1:190352492-190635945 GCA_023374045.1 Limonium bicolor | reverse complement strand
TGGATCGGGAGATGCAAGCGAGCCATGACTAACCAAACAAGAGATCCTACTCTCATTGTTTCAGACATCAAAACCGCCCCTAAAGCAATCATTTCGATGAAGATGGGTCAGTCAAACAGAGACTTTGACTGGTTGGACAAGGTGCTTTACTCCTAGAGGTTACATGTTGTTTTTTTTTGTACATGTAACCCCCCCTAAAAGCTTATATAGTTGGCTTTTTGCCACTTTTATATAATCCTAGGGAATATGTGTTGTATATCTTCCGTCCTCTGATATAGTTATAAATCTCTGTGTGTCTGATATATACGCCTCCTATGTATCACTTTTGTTAAAACTCTTATAATTATTGCAGAATGGATTTATCGTGAGTGATTAGAAGAGGTGTAGATATTAAAAGAAAGAAATTAATACTCAAAATATCCGTCGGGCTGCAAATTATAACCCGGTCGCAGTAGTATAGAAGACAGAAGCGGCCGGGGTCAAACCGTGGGACTTATAGCGAGCTAAAATAGTTCCAAAGCTTGTCACAAAAGGGGGGAGTTAATTGACTTGTTTTAGAGAAAAATATTGGGCAGATTAAAAAAAACTGAGTGCAGATGAATTAAATGGAACTCCGGGTTCAGGTTAATATGATTTAATTAATTGTGCTATCTCTACCGGTTTAATAAAATAGTTTGGCAAGATTCCTATAATTTTCTTAAGGTCCGATGAAAACTCTTAAGAACTCGTTTACCTGTAATGCAAGGTCCGATGAAAATCGAGCAAAAGCCTGTAAACGGCAGAGGAGTATGAGGCTTTATTCTTGCAACATGTATTAACTTAAACGATGAAAATAAGTTCTTACAGTTTTACGGCTTAATTAACCCGTCTGTTTCTAACCGATGAAATTAAAAACAGACTTAGTAAGGCTTTTAATAAACCGATGAAATTTATTAAAAAGGGAGAGAAACAAAACTTTAATCGTAACAAACTGAATTTATTTTAACCGGTAGAAATATATTACACAGCTAATAAACCATAATTAAAACCCTTGCCCGGAGCAAATCCTCCTTAGCCAGACATATTAACTGGTAATAAATCTGACAGAGGTTGGACGTAATAACAGCACGGAGACGTGATTAGTAAATGGGGAAATGGAGAGGTCGAAGAGTGAAACATGTATGTAGGTTATTATAAGTGAAGTGGGTGAATTAGAGAATTAATGGAGTGAAATGGTATACGGGAGTGATTTACTAGAAGAGAATGAGATGAGGTGAGTGTGAGTGATTTTCAGGTTTTCTCCGTGCACTCGTACAAGGCTGTAGGGAATGGGTATTTATAGAAGAAATTAAGAGGTAGTCTTCCGTAGATATTTGCTTCATTGATTGCTTCATTGATTGAAGCATTAATTGCAGGGGACAGGAGGGAGATTGCAGGAGCGATTTAAGGTAGGCGTCGGAGTAGATAGATAGATGATTCAAGTTGAAGACGACGACTGCGCGAAGAAGAAACTAGCCCGGCGTTGATTTTAGTCTGTACCGCCTCTGTTGTGCTGACCGCCTCGCGGTTGCCCTAGAGAGGTCCGCCTCTTGTTGTCCGCGTGATAAGTGGCGGTTGGTGGTGTGGTGTCCGCCAGGCGGTTGCACGTGAGGAGACCGCTACTTATGGGGCGGTTTGGTGTGGTGTGTCCGCCAGGCGGTTGCTGCTCTCACTTCCGCCACCAAGACCGCCAGATAACAGGCGGTTGCACGTGAGGAGACCGCCAGTTTTGAGGCGGACGCATGCCTCTCTTGTCCGCCAGTTACCTCGACGTCTTGTCGTGACTTATTTCTTCCAACTTCGACCGGCTCTAGATCGTTCGTTTCGGCTCCGTTTTCTGAGCCGTTTGGGTCTATGTGTTCGTCTCTTTATCTACTTTACTCCCAGCTTAGTTTTCCTCATGTTAAACCAATAAATTTGTGAGATAAACAATAAAACATAAACTAGAGGAAAACTAACCGAAGTGGAGAAATGAGCAAGAAAAGTGCTAATATTATACATGAAATACACCTATAAAACATGCTCATTTTGACACTTATCACACCCCCACACTTATCTTTTTGCTTGTCCTCAAGTAAAACCATGTACCTAAGCAAGTAGGAAATGCTCAATACTAACAAATATTATTATGAAGGGTAGGATAAAAAAGTCAATAGTTCATGATCTCTAAAACTTATTGAGGAGTGTGAAAAAATTATCTGCTGGTGGCATAGGTGTGCTCAGGGTAAAAACAAAATATAGAGTTTCGGGGTATGATCTAAGGTACTTCAATGTTTCTTTTGTTTAGGTGATTCTGAGAGCTTTTACCATGGCCAACTTCTCTCAAGAATGGGCATTGAGGAAAAAATAAAAGGAAGAAAAGATTTATGCATTTGCTTCACTTTTGCATGAGGGATGAGAAAATGTAGGCATAATGCCTTTGTATTCAAGAACGCTCAACTCTCTTTTGTTGGTTACCAATGGTGTCTCGAAAGTCCCTTATTTTTTATTTCTTCTTTTTTTTACAGAGAAAACCCCTTAGCAATCCCTAAGAGAGAAGACAAAAAGAAACCCTGAGCAATAAAATCCAACCAATTTGCAGATTATTTGGTCACACCGCATATAAAAAATGCTCCTCAAAAGTAATCAAATGTAAAATTTTTAAAAATTTGTACCCTTTATCCTACAATTCATAATAGTATTAGTTCTTAAAGAGAACAACCTACATTAGCAGGGTACATAATTCAATTTTTGAACAAATGCGAGGTAAGCAGAAGATAAGCAGAGAGACTTAACAATTTTAAGCATCTAGATGACCTGAAAGGCTCTTCCCCCACACTTAAGCTTAAGCAATGCCCTCATTGCGTAGATGAAATAAAATTAATAGGGCAAGCAATGTAAAGGAAAGAGTGTACTCCCCAGAATTCGTAGAGTGTGTAGAGCTCCCCCACACTTGAGTGTTGCTGTGGAATGTCATGATTTGAACCTGTAAAGAATATTCTACACAGCGAGAAGAACTCAAGTGAAGCCTGCATTTTATTATAGCAAATAAAAGGGAAATATAGTACAAAAAAGAAAAACAACATTAAATTAAAGGAAAGATAAAAGATAGATAGTGGGTTGCCTCCCACCGAGCTGCCCGGGTTTAACGTCTCTAGCTAGACGTATTTGACCAAGCTTCATGTTGGAGAAGAGTTCGAGGGCGAGGTAGCTGAACTGTTGGTGTTAGGAAGTTTGTACACTTTTGTAAACTTATGTTGTAGAGGTGTTGTCTGTTGTTCCTTTGGGGTGGAAGCTTCCTCGCTTTCCTGTATGAAAGAAATTTCGAGCATAGCATCATTATTTCAAGAATTCCGACATACCTTTTTAAACGTGATCCATTGACCTTGAAGTTTTCTCCTTTTTGATTCTGGAGTTCGTAAACACCAAAAGGAGTGGTTCCAATGACTTGGAATGGGCCAGTCCAGTGAGACTTGAGTTTTCCAGGAAATAGTCTCAATCTGGAATTATAAAGCAGCACTCCGTCGCCAACCTGAAAGTCGCGTTTGTGGATCATTTGGTCATGAAGTTTCTTGGTGCGGTCCTTGTATATCGTCGCACTTTGGTATGCCTGATCTCTTAACTCCTCGAGTTCAGAGAGTTGAAACTTCCGCTTTTCTCCTGCGGCTTCTAAATCGAAGTTTAGGGCCTTGATTGCCCAATACGCCTTATGCTCCAGCTCGACAGGCAGGTGACACGATTTCCCATAAACAAGCTTAAAAGGAGACATCCCGATGGGAGTCTTGAATGCAGTACGGTAAGCCCAAAGTGCATCATCTAGCTTAAGTGCCCAATCCTTTCGTGATGAGTTAACCGTCTTCTGGAGAATCCATTTTAACTCACGGTTCGAAACTTCTGCTTGGCCGTTTGTCTGGGGGTGATAAGGTAAAGCTACCTTGTGTCGTACCCCGTACTTAACCATAAGTGCTTCGAATAAACGGTTGCAGAAATGAGTTCCTCCATCACTAATAATAATTCTGGGCACGCCGAAACGGGTAAAGATATGCTTTTTGATGAACCTGGTTACTGTCTTTGCATCGGCATGATGACAGGGTATAGCTTCTACCCACTTTGAAACATAATCAACTGCCACTAGAACATATTCGTGGCCCTGCGAGGAAGGGAACGGTCCCATGAAATCTATGCCCCAACAATCAAAGAGCTCCACTTCTAGTATCCCCTGTTGTGGCATCTCATGTTTCCTGGATGTGTTACCCATTTCTAACAATTATCACATTGTCTGCAGAATTGGTACACATCTTTATGAAGGGTTGGCCAATAAAAACCTAAGGCCAGGATCTTAGCAGCGGTCCTCGTGGGTCCATGACCTCCGGCTTCCCGTGAGTGACAAAAGTGAATGACGCTTGAAACCTCATTCTCCGGGAGACATCGTCGAATCAACCCATCAGCACTAACTCGGAACAAGTACGGGTCCTCCCAGAAATAATGCCTTGAGTCAGAAAGAAATTTCTTCTTCTGGGAGTAGGAAAAATCGTAGGGTACTGTTCCTGAGACTAAATAATTGGCCAGGTCGCGTACCATGGCTCCTGTATTTGGTGATGGAGAAGATAGTCTCATCGGGGAAGAATTCGTTGATGGGCACACTATCTGTAGGAGTCACCAACCTAGAGAGATGGTCGGCGACGACATTCAGTTTCCCGCTCTTATCTTTGACTTCGATGTCAAACTCTTGAAGTAGAAGAATCCAGCGCAATAAGCGAGGCTTGGCTTCTTGTTTCGTAAATAAGTATTTGAGAGCGGAGTGATCTGTATGCACGATGACTTGCTTCCCCATAAGTAAGATCTGAACTTATCGAGGGAGAAAACTATAGCCAAAAGTTCTTTTTCGGTGGTCGTATAGTTTTTCTGGCGTCGTTCAGTGTTCTGCTAGCATAGGCGATCACTCTCAAGATTTTCTCTTTCTTCTGGCATAGAGCTGCCCCCACGGCGTAGTCACTTGCGTCACACATGATCTCAAAAGGAAGAGACCAATCAGGTGGTATGACCACAGGTGCTGTCACCAATTTTTGTGTTATAGTTTGGAAAGCAGCTGAACACCTTTCATCAAAATGAAACGGGGCATCTTTCTGTAGCAGGTCGGTCAATGGTTTGCTGATTTTGGAGAAGTCCTGATAAACCGCGCTTTTTCCCTCTAGAAAATCCTGCTGCCCTAGAAACGCTCGTATATCTCGAACTGTAGTTGGTGCTGGTAACTTCTCGATAACCTCTACCTTGGCTTTATCCACCTCTATCCCTTTTGCTGATATTTTATGTCCAAGGACGATCCCGTCCTTGACCATAAAATGACACTTCTCCCAGTTTAAGACGAGATTCGTATCCTCACACCGTCTGAGGATTAAATCATGTTGTGCCAAGCATTTGTCGAAACTAGAGCCATAGACTGAGAATCGTCCATGAAGACTTCTATGCTCTGCTCGATGAAGTCAGCAAATATTGCTTGCATACATCTCTGGAAGGTAGCAGGGGCGTTGCATAGACCGAAAGGCATTCGTCGGTATGCAAAGGTACCGTAAGGACAAGTGAAGGTTGTCTTGTCCTGGTCCTCAGGTGCGATTGGTATTTGAAAATAACCCGAGAACCCATCTAGAAAACAGTAGTACTCTTGCCCTGCAAGTCGTTCCAACATCTGGTCGATGAAGGGGAGAGGGAAATGATCCTTCCTGGTGGCCAAGTTCAAACGCCGATAATCAATACACATGCGCCATCCTGTGATCTTTCTTTGAGGGATAGTCTCTCCCTTTTCATTAATAACAGCTTCGATGCCCCCCTTCTTAGGGACAACTTGAACAGGACTGACCCATGGACTGTCAGAAATTGGATAGATGATGTCTGCGTCAAGGAGTTTCAGAACCTCCTTTCGAACTACCTCCTTGAGGTTAGGGTTTAGCCGGCGTTGAGGTTGTCGGATAGGCTTGAAGTTTTCCTCCATGTAAATATGGTGCGTGCAATAGGAGGGATCAATTCCTTTGATATCAGCGATAGTCCACCCGATTGCTGTCTTGTGCTTCTTTAATACCTCAAGTAACTTCGTTTCCTCCGGAATTCAGAGAAGAGGAAATAATGACAGGCAAATGGTCATTTTCAGCTAGGAAAGCATACTTGAGGTTAGAGGGTATTTCTTTAAGCTCGAGTTCGGTGGTTGTTTACTGATGGAATTGATTTTTGAGGTTTTCTGTCGAGTTCTTCGATTGGTGGCCGGAACGATTGATAACCAGCCCTTCCTTTTTCTACGTACGCCAGCATGGCGTTAACTTCTGGATCCTCCATCTTTTCTTCTAGAGAAGTAAATAATACGCTCTAGGGTTCAGTTTCAGCTTCCTGGATGGAAGATGGAAAATACGTGTCCTTCTGTAGCAAAATCGCCTTCCTCCTCCTCGTCATCTGTGAATCCCACCGTCTTAGCATGAGGAGAAAAGTTTGAGCTTTTCTTCATCATTTTCTGCATGTCGAATTCAATCGTCTCATCTTCGTACCGAAGAGTGATTTTCCATCATGGACGTCAATGATGGCTTTGGCGGTACAGAAACGGTCGACCTAGAATCAGGGGAACCTCGACATCGTCATCCATTTCTAGAATGACGAAATCAGCTGGAAAGATGAAGCGAGACACTCCAACTACCAATCCGGACTATGCCCATGGGCTTGATCTCTGATCTGTCTGCTAGTTGGAGTTTAAAAGGAACCGGTTGCATTTCTCCTCCTTTAACTTTCAAGAAGGTGGCGTATGGCATGATATTAATGCTGGCTCCTAGGTCGCATAGACCACTTCCACAGTCCACCCCACCTATAAAGCACGGGATCACGGGATTTCCCGGATCTGTTTGTTTGGGGGAAGTGCTCGAAGAAGGGCTGCAGAGCACTCCTCTGTCAGGTGCACTGTCTCTTTTCCAGGTTTCTTTTTCTTCTTTGTCAAGAGATCCTTGAGGAATTTTGCGTAGTTAGGCATCTCTTGCAAAGCATCGATCAGAGGTATGTCGAGGGTCAGTTTCTTGAAAATACTCAAGAACTTGGAGAACTGCTCATCAAGATGTTTCTTTTTCATTCTGTTCGGAAATGGGAGTTCATTGTTTTTATGAGTGGAGGTTGGGATGTCGATGGTAATTCGAGATGGAGGTGGGAGTAACAGGAGTAGGAATTGATTTCTGAGGGAGGTGAAGTTGGTTTGGTGGTTTCATCAACATTGATAGGAATCTTCAAGATTTTCTTTTTCTTTTCCTTTGCTGGTGGCAAGTTCCCTTCCACTCCTTAAAGAGACTGCACACAAGTTTGTTGATTGTAATGTGCCATCGTCTATAAGGACTGAATTTGCTTGTTCCTTCGGATTGGGATTAGTCTGTGAAGGGAATTGACCAGGTGGTCTTTGTTGAGTGAGTACTGTTGGATTGAGATTGCAAGGCTTTTTGGTCTTTGCGCAGAGCTGCGACCTCTTCTTGCGTATCTCGTGATTTACCCATCATCGCCTTAAACATTCCTGCATCTGAGACATATCAGACTCAGGATTCGAAGGAGGTGGAGCTGGTCGGCTCGATGAAGCTTCATTGCCATAAGGCTGTTGTTGATATTGCCTTGGGCCTCCTTGGAAATTGGACTGAGGTCTGTAATTTTGGGATGTTTGTAGGGTATGTGGGTTTGGATATTTCCGGTGTTTGAGTAGCTAAGGTTGGATTGCATGTTACGTTGCCATGGTTGTCTGTATCCTGAATTGTTGGTGATGTAGTTTGCTTCCTCCGCTGCTTTCATTTCTTGTAGTTGGGGGCATTGATCGTAATCATGAGGCCCGCAACATTGCGTACAAGAAATTGTTGGAGATGGTTGAGATTGAGGAGCATAGCCTGGAGGGGTAGTAGGTGGTCGGGAAATCATCGACTTAGCTTGCTGAGGGAAGGAATTCATAGCCATCTGTTCGACCACTTTCTGTAGAGTGACTTTTGTTGCTTGCTGAGCATTGCTTTCCATGAGTTGCTCATGGCTTCTCATGAGCTGGTCGAACTTGTTATCACTTCCCCAACATGATATAATCCTGGAGTACCGCTCCTTGATCCACCGGAGGCCCAGTCTCTAATTTCCTCACAGAGAGACTCCATGCTGTTCAGAAATTGTGCTCCCGGCTTTTTCAGAACGTCAGCCCCTAACGAAGATAACACCATTGTTCTGCACGGACCGATCAAGCCCTTGTAAACAATTGTGATACTTGTTCCTTCGTCAGACCGTGGTGAGGACAAGTGAGTAGTAGACCTTTGAAACGGTCCCAAGTTTCACAAATATTCTCCGACCCTGGTTGCTTGAAATTATAAATTTCAGCAATCATCTCCAAAGTTCGGTCTCGGCTGAGGTAGGAATTTGTCATAGAACTTGGTGGCCATGTCGTCCCAGGTACCAATGGTACTCGGTGTTAAGCTATGATACCACTTGCTCGCGTTTCCCGTCAGGCTGTGTGGGAATAAGACAATCTTGCATATTGAAGTACTGCGTCGGTTGCAGTAAGGCTATTGGCATGTTGTAAGAATTTTGTAACATGTAACAGGGCTTCGTCTGGACTGGTGCCATCAAACATGCCCAACTCCTTCACACATCGAATCTGATGATATGGCTTCAGCTTCTGCCACTCATCGTATTCGGATGGGCTGAGGTGAGGAAGGATGATAGCAGGCTGTTGTCCTTGGTTAGACGGCCTGTTGATATTTCGAACCGTTGCTGGTGTAGCTGCCATGTTAGCTTCCGGGTCAGAATCTATCACTGTGGTGGTATGTTCTGTTGAGTTCGTCTCTGCCTGAGATTGCAGAAAGGTTCTCTCGATTTCTGGGATGTAACCAACCGTGTATTAATATTCTCTGGGAGACTGTGACCTGGTGAAAGGCATACACCACTCAAACAGAGAAAAGAACTGGTATGGTTAACGTTAGAATAATAAAAATGTTAGGAATTAGTAGACAGAAATTTAAAGTTAGTAGTTAGACAATGGAACGAAATGACGAAATGAAATGACAATGGAACGAAATGACAATGGAACGAAATGACAGAAATTTAAGTTAGTAGTTAGAGACAATGGAAATGGAAGGACAATGGAACGAAATGAAATGAAGAAATAAACAATAATATTAAAAGTTAGAGTAGATGTCCAAGTCAGAAGTCAAAGTCCGATGTCCAAGTCAGATGTCCGAGGTTATATGTCCAAAATTGGATTAACAGTTTTTTTTTATATTTTTTTTTAACAGATTATAATATTAACAGGTGAATTAACCGGGGCTTAGGGACTAGATTAAATCAAGTCCCCGGCAACGGCGCCATTTTGCAGAATGGATTTATCGTGAGTGATTAGAAGAGGTTTGTAGTTATTAAAAGAAAGAAATTAATACTCAAAATATCCGTCGGGCTGCAAATTAACGGTCGCGTAGTATAGAAGAGAAGCGGCCGGGGTCAAACCGTGGGACTTATAGCGAGCTAAAATTTCCTAAGCTTGTCACAAAAGGGGGGAAGTTAATTGACTTGTTTTTAGAGAAAAAAGCAGATTAAAACTGAGTGCAGATGAATTAAATGGAACTCCGGGTTCAGGTTAATATGATTTAATTAATTGTGCTAACTCTACCGGTTTAATAAAATAGTTTGGCAAGATTCCTATAATTTTCTTAAGGTCCGATGAAAACTCTTAAGAACTCGTTTACCTGTAATGCAAGGTCCGATGAAAACTCGAGCAAAAGCCTGTAAACGGCAGAGGAGTATGAGGCTTTATTCTTGCAACATGTATTAACTTAAACGATGAAAATAAGTTCTTACAGTTTTACGGCTTAATTAACCCGTCTGTTTCTAACCGATGAAATTAAAAACAGACTTAGTAAGGCTTTTTAATAAACCGATGAAATTTATTAAAAAGGGAGAGAAACAAAACTTTAATCGTAACAAACTGAATTTATTTTAACCGGTAGAAATATATTACACAGCTAACAAACCATAATTAAAAACCTTGCCCGGAGCAAATCCTCCTTAGCCAGACATATTAACTGGTAATAAATCTGACAGAGGTTGGACGTAATAACAGCACGGAGACGTGATTAGTGAATGGAGAAATGGAGAGGTCGAAGAGTGAAACATGTACGTAGGTATTATAAGTGAAGTGGGTGAATTAGAGAATTAATGGAGTGAAATGGTATACGGAGCGATTTACTGAAGAGAATGAGATGAGGTGAGTGTGAGTGATTTTCTGGTTTTCTCCGTGCACTCGTACAAGGCTGTAGGGAATGGGTATTTATAGAAGAAATGAAGAGGTAGTCTTCCGTAGATATTTGCTTCATTGATTGCTTCATTGATTGAAGCATTAATGCAGGGGACAGGAGGAGATTGCAGGAGCGATTTAAGGTAGGCGTCGGAGTAGATAGATAAGATGATTCAAGTTGAAGACGACGACTGCGCGAGAAGAAACTAGCCCGGCGTTGATTTTAGTCTGTACCGCCTCTGTTGTGCTGACCGCCTCGCGGTTGCCCTAGAGAGGTCCGCCTCTTGTTGTCCGCGTGATAAGTGGCGGTTGGTGGTGTGGTGTCCGCCAGGCGGTTGCACGTGAGGAGACCGCTACTTATGGGGCGGTTTGGTGTGGTGTGTCCGCCAGGCGGTTGCTGCTCTCACTTCCGCCATCAAGACCGCCAGATACAGGCGGTTGCGCCCTCTTGTCCGCCAGTTTTGAGGCGGACGCATGCCTCTCTTGTCCGCCAGTTACCTCGACGTCTTGTCGTGACTTATTTCTTCCAACTTCGACCGGCTCTAGATCGTTCGTTTCGGCTCCGTTTTCTGAGCCGTTTGGGTCTATGTGTTCGTCTCTTTATCTACTTTACTCCCAGCTTAGTTTTCCTCATGTTAAACCAATAAATTTGTGAGATAAACAATAAAACATAAACTAGAGGAAAACTAACCGAAATGGAGAAATGAGCAAGAAAAGTGCTAATATTATACATGAAATACACCTATAAAACATGCTCATTTTGACACTTATCAATTATCTATAAATCATTACCTTTTTACTACTGCATGAAACTAGATATTATTTGGTACAAACTCCAAGTTAAAATTTGATTTTGAAGTTTGGCTGATTTTCGGCTAAAACTTATTCGCTAGGAAAAATATCCTTTTTTAACCCAATCAACCAGTTCCATTCGATTACATTCCAAGAGCCACATCCCAAGAGGCCATACCAAGGACCACATGATGACTCCAAAGGCAGCCAAAAGTCGGACCTAGAGCAAGCCACAACCACACAACTACTAAGTACAACTTGATTCCCTTGGGGTGCTACAAGAGTAGCTTACTAGCCTAATAGTCATAGCTTGCAGAGAGGGCGGGTAATAACTACAGATGACCACATAAACAAGCATAAACTATACATACCATACTACAATGGCAGACATAGAGTTTAAAACTTGTAGGGGCACTCTGACCGAATAAAAATCTAATAAATAAAATATTAAAATTAAATTTTAAAACAATGTTCAATATTTAAATTACATTTGCTCATATAGTCTTTATCATCTGAAAATCATATATAATAATATTATTATTAATAACTTATTTGATTCTACATAAGTGTTTAGATTATCACTAACTAATTCTCCTTTCTTAATATATTTCATGAGTAGTGATGCTCTTTCCAAGATAGTTGTAGTAACTGATAGAAACAACACAAATTTTCAACATGCACTATTTTGAATGCTAAAATATCATATTTGAGCTACATTATTTAGTTGTATAACATTTATAATTATATTTTATAAAAAAACATGTGGGGACACATGCCCCCACAAGTTCCAACATAGGTCCATCGCTGCCATACTAAAGCTAAGAACTTAAGCTAACTATTAAACTAGGAACATCTGAAAAAGAAAACAAGAGTCGCGAGAAATACGAAAGCATGGTTACAGAATACCAAGGAAGGTCTCAAGGAAACCATGCAAGACTTGAGACCCCAATTATGTTGCTTATTTTCCTAGGCAACCCTTTGATTGAAGGGTACCCTTTACGCCTTGGCTGTTGGGCTCTTTCACCTACGGGCTCAGTTGATGGATGAGGTCAATTACATGCACATGCTCCTGAGGATGGCACTACTAGAAAATAGCCTTTTAGCTAGGGAGTTCCTCTGCGCACTAGACGACCAATTCCAACAACAGAGGAGCCAATCCGCCGCCTCCACCCAGTTTTCCGGTAGTCGCAAGGTCCCCATCAGCGACAGCGACTTGCTGCATTCTCTACGCCAGATTTCTTTATTTTTAGCAAGAGGTAGTAAGTGTTATCTAACCCTAATTAATGGGTTCCGAAAATTGAATTGAGAATTTATGAAAATGTGGGTGATTGTTTGTTAAGTGATGCTATAAATTGCTAGTAATTGATGTGTTGTTGGTGTGTGACTCTTATAGTTGTTAATTTTGCATTTTTGTTAATGTTTTGACTACTTTTAGGGTTAAATATGTATGTAACCGAAATGGTGGTGGTTATGTCCTAATTTTGTGTAGTGTGCTTGCAAATTTGTGTTCTACGAACTAATTAATGGTTATAGAGTTTGTATTTGTTAATTTAAGTTGTTAATTCTGTTTTTTATTGTTGGTTTGACAAATTTTAGGTCCAAAATTTAATAAAATCCTAATTTAAAATTATAAACAACATAAAATTGACAATGTATATATTATATTAATTAGATTTTAGGGATAAAATTTATAGGAGCTAAGATAGAGAACGATAATAGTTAGGTTTCAAAATCTATAATTTAATTTTAGTGATAAAATTTAAATATATCTGAGTTTATAATTGTATACTACATTAAGTAAGGAGTTGTCATAAAGATGCATGATAAGCCAGCACATCATATCGAGAATATCAGGGAAAACGTTCTCAACCAGATTAAGCATAAACCGAGCAGAAACAAACCAAGCAACTTGTGTAAGAGATTCCTAAATGCAAACGCAAAATAAGAAATCTTTCATCTAAAGCAAAACCCTAAACAAGTGAAAAAGCTAACCATAACTTGCTAACCAAAACCTAAAGCCATGTTGTAGGATGCCATGCAGCTAGTCTTGAACCAAGTCATCATTATCGGTGACTTCGAGCCTCTCTCAGAGCCGCCTGTGATTTGTTCTTAAAGGACCAATCATTACTTATGGGCAAAGGAAAGTGATCAGCATTAAAGTAAAAAAAATCTGGGACACTATGTGGACGCGCCACCTTCCCTTTCTTTGGACAAGCCTTCAGCAACCGCAAATCCCAACACTCGTTTCTTGAGGCATCTGCTAGTAATTTTCCAAAAGAACATTTTAGACTTCCAATAGCATATTCAGATAAGTCTAGCTGCATAGGATAATTTGTATGCCTCATGAAGCTCTTCTCCCCTTGCTCTATGCTTGCACTAGCCAAGAAATCAAACCCTCGTTCATCTACACCAACAGTTTTCCCTTCCCCAATCATATCTAAAGTCAAGGCACACATAAATTTCCAAGATTCAATCCCATCATGATATCCTCTAAGTGAATAACGATTAAGAAAAGCAGAGGTGTGCTCAATCATGAACCATAAGGATAGTCATCATCCTCATCAAGATTATCAACAATAGGGCATTCACTACTAAAAACTCTTCATTGCTAACGAAAATTAACAACGATTAAAATTTGTTAACAAAATTAATAATTAGTGATAAAATTTGACGAAATGCTAAGACAGAAATGCATAACAATAATTTAAATCAATTTCTAATAAAATTTTGATGGATTTATATTTCATTAGTAAAATTAGTGAGGAAAATAATAATCTCTAAGTAATTAGTGACATAAAACAATCCCTAATAAATTACTAATGAATAATAAAATTTATCACTAATTACCAAAGAATTTAATACTTCATAAATAAATTAGTAGAAACATTTTTTGTTTATTTTAGTAAAGACAATTATATCACAAATTATTAATGATTTTGTTTTTATCACCAATTACCACGAATTATAATCTCTCATTAGTAATTACCAATATAGTTTACAATTTATTTGTAACAACCTTTTAAAAGTCTGACGTAATTACCGATATCCATTTCACTCGTTTTGTGGAGGATTTTTCTCCACTTCTCTTCCTTCTCCCAAAACCCCAATATCTTTTTCTCCCCATCCTCTGTCTAAATTCTGTTTTAGGTCTCGGTAACTCAGCTAAACTCAATCCCGTCCTCTCCTCAAAACCTCAATCTCTTCAAAACTCATCCCGTCCTATCCTCTCCCACTTACAATCTCCAACACCTAACATAAGATTTGACTCCAACCTTTGTAACTCAGCTAGCAATCGATCCTCACAATCTTCACAATTTGGATTTGAAATCGGTAGATCTTGCATTCACTAGAGAAGAACGCGAGGAACTGCAACCTAGAAGAAAAGCTACGAAAGAGGGCGGCACTGCGGCCTGCAACCAGAGCGACACTACATCTCCATCTTCCGTATCGCAAAACAGCAATTGCCTTTGCTAGAGGTCAACTCTTCAAACTTGATCTCGCAATCGACGCCTACATCTCCATCTTCGTCTGTTTCTACCTTTGTGTCTGTGTTGAATTCTTTGATTTTTTAATTGGCCACCTGCTTTCAGACCGGTTATAAATCCAATTGCTTCAATTTTTCATCGGATGTTTGCGGGAGATCTGAAACATCTGTGATGCTGTGGGAGGTGTCTTGACTGGCTCACATCACGTTGCGGCTTCTAGGAGGTATGATGTTTACAGTACATGATAAGAAATATAATCTGTCAATTTTTTTCCATTCGACTTAGAAGTAGATGTTGGTCAATATAATGAACTAGCAATGGCGGGAAAAGATATGGAACCATAGTTCTTCTAGCTAGGATATTTTTTCCTCTAGGAAGGGGAGCTCTGTCTGGTGGCATGCATCCAAATACTGTGAAAGATTAAATTTTCGGAGTAAATGAGTTAAGATTAGAGTAATAAAAGCAAATGAAAAAGTAACCGTAAATTCAATCCTGTAGTTATGGTGAAGTGAAGGAGTTATTGGCGTGATTGATATATTCTGCAGCATTATGCTCTAAATTGCCATTTTTGAATGTGATAGTAGTGATTGTCAATATTTTGGAAATGTTGGATTTGTATGCTTCTATGCCATGCTTGTACTATGAAACAAGGAGGCAATGTGTAAAAAGAATAGGGAATTGCTTATCCATGGGAGTGGATGTTTGATTCAGGTTTAGTTGGCATGTAAGTGAAAAATGTACTGCTTTTTTTTGTTCATCCTTCTTTACATCTCAGATGTCTGAACTTGAATTGAAAACCTTGTTAATTTTGCTACAATAATGTGTAGCATCTGATAAACATCATCATTCACTGATTAATGTGTAGCAATTTCTGTGTTGCTTTCTGTTGTTGCTGTCTGCTGGGCTATTATCCAATCCAGTGTTTAGGGCTCCTCTGTTATTAAGTATACAAGTTTGTCCATTTTCTTTTGATGCTTATGATGTGAGTGTTGATTATTCATTTGCAGATTGATCAAAAAGAAACTAATGGATGCAAAAGAAAGAGTTGATCAAGATGATAGTAGTTATGTTTGGGATTTTATGGGTGTAGATAGCTTATAGTAAAACTCAAGATGAGAGATGATATTAGTTTTGGTTCTTTGTGCTTTGACATTTTATGGCTCTCAATGCTTAAAATTGTGTATATTTCTTTATGATCATACTATACATTGTGATTCTTTAAATTGAATAAAACTTAAAAGGGCACCACGGATACCAAGTTGCAGTGTTTAGAATATTGTTTAAAACGTTCCTATAAAAATTATATTGATAACTGCTTACAAAAGAGTGTACAATTGAGATTAAATTGAATATGCTTGATTTGGTCCAATGATGGGAGGGACATTGTATATATATGTTTTTTCCGGTAATTACCGACCAATGGTAATCCTTTAATAATTCCTTGAAATTACTAATAAATAGAAATTCCTTGCTAATTGCCAATGGATAGGAAATCTTGATATTACCGTGGATTGAAAATCCATTGTTATTGTTAATGGATAGGAAATTATTTGGTAATTACAATAGAAGTACTTTTCACTTCATTTATGATATTGGTGGCAAATGTAACTTTTCATTAGCAATTGCTTACAAATTTATGTATTCATTAGCAATTTTAGCGACCGGGGAAAACACTTATGAATAGATTTCGATGGTATTCATCGGTAAAATTAATTACCGACGAATTTTCTTAATTTTACTAACGATTTCTTTTGTTAGCAATCACCTTCTTTTAGTAGTGATTCCTAGTCGATGTACAACAAGCCACATATATAGCAAATGGATGACATGTTAATGTATGACACTTGAAAGACCAAATCATTGCCCTCTAGTGAGATAGGAATGCACCACATAATTGCTTTCTAAATGTCTATTAAAACTTTGAGTTGCATGTATCAAAACCCAGATTCAGGTTCATCCTCCATGTTCCTTGAAGCGCCCCCAGCTTTCCACCTATCATTCGCTTAAATCAAGATGACAAAAATCTACTGGAATGTCGTACACCCTAATCTAAAGGGGACCTAGCGGGAAGTATGTTCCTTAAGCACATAAGTTAGGTTGATTCGTCGCAACACGAAAAGAAGAGTCATTTACCAACTACAACCCTCTGGAAAGGACCACATGTAGAGCATCCATCTCTTCGAACTCAATGGCAAATAAGTCCTTGCCGAAGTGACAAATTCTGAAAATACCTAGAGCATTCCAGTTCACCTAGAGCATTCCAGTCTAGCCTAGTATATGCACCAATGCACAGACACTGATTTGTTGTTTGGCAAACAAACTTACCTAGAGACCGCGGTCATAGGGCAAAATATATAGCTCCCTCAACTTGTAGAACTTTCATTTTTGTTGGCTGTGTTGAAACCGACAAGCAACCCAAACCGTAAAGAACAGAAAGAGAAAAAGATGCTACTCTAATATTACCCAGAAAGGAAGATGAAATTGAAGAAATCGTTGAAGATGAGCGAGGACCAACGAGGAGAGATTGGAAATTGAATGGAGGGTTAAGCAAATGTTTACGAGGAAACGCACATAGGATCGAGAAAGCAAAAGCGTGGAAATAGGGATGAAAGCATTGCGAAAGAAAGAATGATTTCTTGTATGTATTGTGAATAACCAGTTGGGTATTTATACAAGAGGGGTTTCCTAATAGGAAACACCCAATTGGAAACTTAGCCTAAACTAATAAAGGCACCTAATTAGAAACTTAGCCTAAACAAATAAACTAATAAAGACACCCAATTGGAAACTTAACCTAAATAACTAAACTAATAAAGACAATACAAAAAAGGATAGAAAAGATTATGCTAGAAATATATATAATCCTAACAAGTTTAAGAAAAGGGAAAGAATGACACATAGGATAAGTCTAGAAGATTTTAGTAAATCCTAACACCCCCCCCCCCTCAAACCTAACAAAATGTCGTATTTGTTGGGTTCGATGTAGTGTCAGTCATCCCCATTGAATTGAGTTGAAGACTAATCCTTGCCGGCCAATGATTTTGTTAACATGTCGGCCTTCTGGTGGAGATTGGAAATGTGAGAAACGTCTATGAGACCTGCCTTGATTTGATCACGGTCATAGTGGACGTCAATTTCGATATTTTTTGTCCATTCATGAAGGACAGGGTTGTGAGCGATGTAGACGGCAGACCTATTATCGCATTTCAATGGTATTTGTGTGATATCAGGAACGCCAAGTTCGTAGAGAAGGTGAGACAACCAAGCGAGCTCTGAGGTGACGCGTCGTAATGCTCGGTACTCGGCTTCAGCAGACGAGAGGGAGACACATGCTTGTTTTTTGGATTTCCAAGAAATGGGAGAGCCTCAAAAAGAATGTAGTACCCACTAACCGGCCGTCGTGAAATTGGACAAGAAGCCCAGTCAGAATCGCAGTAGGCAAGAAGGGAATAGTCTACTGAATTATTTAAAAAATGTCGTAACCAACACTACTAGAAAAAACGGATTTACCTACGGATATTTCCGTGGGTATGTCGTAGGTATTCAATTATACCCACGGAATACCTACGGAAACGTTCTGTGGGTAAATACCTCGTGGGTAAGCTAATTACCTACCAATAAAATTTCCCGTGGGTAATTACCTACGAACTACCTACGGTTTTCCTTGATGGTAAATACCTACGGAATAGTCCGTAGGTAAATACCTACATAATACCTACGAAATACCATCGAATATCATGCTCATATGCCACGTGGATACCCACGGAATTCCTACGGAATCAAATACCCACGGAATATTCCGTAGGTAAATACCCACGGAATACCTACGGATATCAATTTCGCATGCCACATGAATGCCCACGGAATACCTACGGATACTAATACCCACGGAACATTCCGTGGGCATTACCCACAGATTAGCCACGCCCAAGTGCTTTGTTACTTTGTAGTTACCCACGGAATTCCTACGGACCAGTTTACCATCGGGTTTTCCCGGGGTATTCCGTAGGTAAAAGTGTGGAATTTTTTTTTTAAATATAATACATTGCTTACAACCAAATATATCCAGAACAGAATCACAGTTTTTATTTCACAGCCTTTTCACAAGTTCCCCTCTAACAAAAATCAATACAATGATACCCATGAAGTTTGCAATCACTTCAGTAAACCCAAGACAATATACATAATCCATGATACACAAATTCTACTCAAACTAAACAACTACAATGTTTAGTACCCAAGTTATCTTTGATTGCCCTGACTCATCTTAGTCTCCAATCTCCTCCAATGTGTTTTGCCTCTGATGGTAGCTCATTCTTTTTCTGCAGGATTAAAAAGTTTTACTATAAGCTAAAATATTGATAAGCTATACAAGCCAACATCACTAAACTATGCGCAAGCAATGACAGAAGTACAAGTTCATATCCCCTAGCAATCAACTCACTGAGAAGTGTTTCATGCAACATAGGCAGCCAATTATGACTCTATCAACTCATTGGAAATCAGCTACCATTCCTAGATAAAGCGAGACCAATGCCATATTCCTAAGATTGATCACTGCACTAGAAAGATGGTACAAAAATAACAAATATCATGTACACTAGAAAGAATTCAGTAGTAGAACATCTAAAATTTCTGAGACCTAATAAGTAATAAGCATGCCATGAAGTGGGATATGTTCCAAAAAAATTTATCCTGCCCTTAGAAGCCTTGATAACATACACACAATAATCAAATTCAATGGCAACAAACACATTCAGAGGATTCAACAATTTCATCTACATAGGAGCAAGGAGATTTTGATTCATATATACACAGTTCAAAACTCCACAGTTACATTTTCCCATTGACATCAATCCTAGCAAAATGACACCATTGCTGCCCAAAACAGGCAGCAAAGCAAACAGTAAACCGACAGCACAATCCTAAAACCATTCAAAGAAACATTACACAGAGAACCAAACAGCTGTATACGTAAACCAGAAACATAAGTTGATTAGGTCTTACCTGAAAGATGAGTGTCCCTATGGCAACTTGACCATGGAGAGCATTGTTGTAGTTCCTTTCCATCAGATATTTGACGACCTTAAACAAGATGAACAAACCAAACATTGAGAAAGCTTGATGCAACAACCTTTTCAAATTTAGATAAAATCTTGGAAAACCATTTCTTGTTCATAGCAACGACAGTAATGTTTTTTTAATTATTATGATTCTAATTCTAAATGTGTCTATTTTCTGATCATTAAAACTGACCATAGCAAAGGAATTCTCAATACCAAAGACCAAAAACATACCACTGCTGTTGATGACATTGACAAGAAGGAGCCAACAAAAACACCCTCAGACAACTTTGCTCCACATATCTGCACCCATTAGACAAACTTAAGCATACATTTTAGGCTTAAAAACTGAAGACAAGTACTTAATAAATATTACGGTCGGGAGATGAATATACCATTGCAGTTATGCCACACAAGAACATAAAAACGATGATCTGTAGCAGCCCTCCAAGCACAGCAACAGGACCTACAGCCCTTATCTAAATCAATGAAAGTTTTTCAGACGTTATTCCCATCCTTAACAGAGATGTACCAGAGACCCACATCAACAACGTTCCAAAGAGATATGTTACCTTCGCCATGGAGAACTCCAAACCAAGAGCAAAAAGAAGACAGACAACACCAAACTGTGCAACAGTCTCGATCTGTGGGAGGTGTGTGTGTCTTCAGATGGTGCATTTTCATGGCAAGTAGAAGTCCGAAGGAGCACATGCTACAATCTACATATGAAATTCAGATAACAACTTGGTAATCTGTCTTAACTTAATGCTAATAATTAATGTTAATAACCAAACACAATTTCTTTCCCACGAAATTCCTAGATAATAGTGAGCACAAACAAAACAGCCGGCATCAAGAAAAATTCTAGTCAGCACAAGTGCTCTCTGCGTAGCATCCTCATGACTTCCCTCTGGTTTACAAAACAAAAAGGAGCTTAGGTTCAGGTACACACCTTGACCACCTCTGCTGCCTTTCCTATCAGTAAAGATGTGACAGAGGATACTAGTTCAGGCATCAACGAGCATAGACCAAGCTCCTTATATATGAGTGCGGAAAGAGTAGAAATCGCTGCACTCATCATGGGGAGATGAACTGGAGAGACCCCATCATCTGGACAACACAGTTTTGTACTAATTAGGGAAGAGAAAAGACTATGGTGAGATATTACAAACGACCTAGTGTATTATAACATGCAAATAATCAGACACTGGAATCAAATTGTATGATGTGTACACGATTAATCAAGCTAGCTCTAAGTTTCCATAACAAGAGATTGGACCAATAGAGATTATTAGGTCAAAATACAAGCAACATATATCATCCGACGTACCATTTTGACCAGTTTGAAGTATGGCCCATCAGGATCACCTCGAGAAGACTCTAACAAACTGCTACTGATGTTAAGAAGGGAATCGTAAGCAGTTCTTCTAATCTCTTCCTTGGACTATACAGAGAGGTGAAACATGCATATGTTAGCTAAAGTGCTGATTGATCACTGCAAGTTACAGTCAGCTTCATTGTTACAGTTTACACCTTAGCTAGGTCACATTTAGTGCAGCAAAAACGAACTTAACATATAAGTAACCAAGCTTGCATTCAGGTAAAAGGCATTTTTTTAATATTGTAATGACAATACTTGTAAAGCACGTCAAAAGCCGAATAAGTTGTGTCAAACAGATAAACCAGGGCTCAAGGTATAATTTAAAGGACTTACATTCTTTGACAAGAGTATAATGTCGTGTAGAATGAGAAATGCCTTTGTGCTCTCTTCTTCTTGTGTATCATTCTGAAAACATACAACAGAAGTAAACGCTAGATGCAACACAAGCACACTAGTGTGCAGCAAATGAGAGAGATTTAAGTACTGGAACAGGAAGCTCCGGTTGAAGTTTCTCCGGAGCGGATTGAAGCCGCTGGTGTACTCTGATGCCTTTGTGCTCTCTTCTTCTTGTGTATCATTCTGGAAACATACAACCGAAGTAAACGCTAGATGCAAACACAAGCACACTAGTGTGCAGCAAATGAGAGAGATTTAAGTACTGGAACAGGAAGCTCCGGTTGAAGTTTCTCCGGAGCGGATTGAAGCCGCTGGTGTACTCTGAAGCTGTCGAATTTGCTGCTTCATTTCCACGCTCGTTCCTCTGAGCTGGACAACATCAACTACCTGCATCCTATCCCAAATGTTGCATATATGCTGTGGAACACTTACAAAATAAAAATGAGAGAGATTTAAGTTAACAAATACATTAGTATGTGACCTGACCAGGAACGACCTAATAAATGGGAAGTAAATATAGAAACTACACTTGGGACATAGAATAAAAAGACAACTTCTTAGCATACAGTATTATAGACAAAACATACTACGTTTGCAAGTCAAAATGAAATAAAGTACGCAGATACATCTAAACTACTACTACATCTCATCTCCCACATCCGTCTCATCCGCCTCATCCCCCTCATCCGTCTCATTTCCCTTATCTGTTTCATTTCCCTTATCCGTTTCATTTCCTTATCCGTCTCTACCACCGACAATGTTTCCACTTCTTCGTTTGCAACGTCATCAGGAACCTCATCATCTATATCATCCTGAAATGAGTTCCAATGGCATCGACGATCATTCTTTCTAAGTTGTTTGTGTGTTGATCATTACTTGTTTGAGGCACTTGGGGCAAGATAACATTGTTGGTTGAGTCATCCACCTCTCCATGAAAATTCCAGACATGATAACCAGGCATGAACCCCTTCTTTGCCAGATGCACTTTCACTGTGCTGACATTGTAGTACAGGTTCTTATTCATGCATTTGCTCAACGGACAAGGGCATCTTATCTTGTTACCATCCCTCGTGCATTCAGGATGTGATAGTGCGAAAGCGGCAAATTCTTGAATTTTGGCCAACACTCTTGTGTTGGTCTACCATTTCGAATTAGCACTAGTTCATACATCCACTGTCTGTCAGCCCTCGTCATACTCTTCTACGAAAAGAGAAAATTAAACAAAGAAAAAAATTTGGAGTTTCTTTAACTTGCACGCTCAGATTAAAATGGAGGGGTCCGAACATCATTAGGATGAAGTAGAGTTGTTGAGTTACTTGTCCAGTACTACTACTAGTCCATAGTAGAAGTGGTCGAAAGTAGTGGTAGTGGTAGTAGTGGTAGAAGAAGTAGTAGTGGTAGTAGTTAGTCGTAGAAGTAGTAGTCGTAGTAGTAGTAGTAGTAGTAGTAGTAGTAGTATTAGTAGCAGTAGTAGTAGTAGTAATAGTAGTAGTAGGAATAATAGTTAGTCGTATTAGTAGTTGGTGGTAGTAGTATGAAAAAAATTGGAAAACAAAAAAGTAGTAAGATTTACCTGTAGTCAAATTGTAGAAATTGCCTTCGTGAGCTTCACCTTCTTCAAACTACAAACTCAGCTGAAAAAGTTCAAAAACAAAGATTAATAAAACTAAAGACCACTATGAAACAGAACTTAAGCTAAAAATTATCATACTTCAGATTTTAGTAATATCCAATCGAACTAGTGACATGACAAGTTTTAAGCAAAAAGCACTTCCTAAAGATGCAAACTGAAGCAAACTGATGCAAACTGATGTATAAAATCAAACCATAAATAATATTGCAAATTAAGTCAAAATTCAGATCATGAACATGGTCCACAACCCCGTAAAAGAATGGGATCATAATCTTATTTAGCAATCAGCCCTATTCTTGCCTTTGATACATAATATAATCATCTTTTCTAGCTAACTAGCTGGCTTGATTACAACAGTGGAAAGGAGAAGAAGATGGGTTAATTGCATGCCCATCTTTCTATGAATACATGTAACAACTAATTGATTCTAAAAAAAATACACACTACCACACACAAAAAATAACAAAATAAGTTAAACAACAAGAAAAACTGTGACCGAAAAGATAGATGGGAATAATGAAAGAACAACGCGCAGGACACTGTGCAATAAAAGAACAGAATAGAACATATACGTATTTGTTCTAGCTGGCTGATTCATTCTAGTAGCTTTATTATTGAAATCATAGGAAGGGAGGATGGTTTGGTAGTTTTATGTACTCAAAAGATCAATTTTGTTGAGATCATTGAACAAATCCAGAGGGACGGGAATTGTAGACAAAATCAGCTAGCAATTCTACTGCAAATGTTCCAGAGGAACAGATGGTGTATCTGAGACAACGTTAGAGAATGAAGTTTAACATTCTTGAACCTACTGTTGTACTAACGTGCTACTCATGAGTTTTCTTGTTTACCAGGTCTCAGCTGCTTATAAGAATGCATTTCCTAGACCAAAAGAAGTTGTGTAGCAGGAAGGGAAAAGTGACCATAAATGTGAAGTGTGGTGGAGAAACAAAGAAGAGAACCAAGCAGTACTGAGTTTTGAAAAGCCAATTTCATCCAGAATATGGAAGCTTCTTGAAAGACAAATGAGGAGTAATTTATGTAAGAGTTTCTATTTATGACAGTTTTAGGTATCTGTTAAAAATGTTGGTTGCTTTGGATGATTTTTTTGCTCTTTATTTGTGGCTTATCATTATGACATACCAACACTAGTAGAAAAAAGATTTTATGTGACGCCATTTAAACCACGGTTTTTAGTGGGAACCGTGGTTTAAACATTACCGTGTGACTTTATACGACGGTTGGTCAGAGAACCGTGGTTTTTAGGTGTATAAACGACGGTTCTGCGAAACCGTCGTTTATAGTTTCGGCGGTGAAACAATAAACCACGGTTAAGGTTTAACCGACGTTTTTCTTGCGCCTCGTTACATTTTAAACGACGGTTTCTTACAAACCGTGGTTTTAAAACCGGTACAGTGACGACTTTAAACGACGGTTTCTTACAACCGTGGTTTAAAACCGTACAGTGACGATTTTAAACGACGGTTTTTGAGGGAACCGTCGTTTAAAACTCTTTAATTTTAAACCCGCCCCCCCCGACCTAATTTCCTTCTTCTTCCTCGCTCGATTTTCCCTCTCTGCTCTGAATTTTCCCGGCGATCTTCAGCTCCTCAACTCGCCGTCGCCCCACCACCTCCCCACCACCCTCGCCGTCGTTACCTCTGCTTCATCTTCCAATCTTCTCGCCCGCCTCTGCTTCATCTTCCAATCTTCTCCGTCGCCCGCCTCTGCTTCGTCCCTTCTCCGTCGCCCGCATCTGCTCCCGCCATCTTCTCCGTCCAAGTCCAGCTCGCCTCCGACCTGCGCACGGCCCAGTGAAGCACGCTCCACCGCCCCAACCTCCCCTCTCGCCTGAATCGCACGCGACGCCCCCCTATCTCTTCGGTAATTAAACTCCAAGTTTTAACAATTTTTGATTAGTGTGGCTGATTATGCGTACTGATATACATATAATATGTCTGCCTTTGAAGTTTGATATATGTGTGGATGTGTATATCTATACCGACAATAAGATAGCAGCTAGGAAAAATAATAGGGAGTCACGAGCAGTTTGTCTGTGTGAATATATATATGCATGTTATTAGCGGAAGTGAATGTGTATTTATATATGCATGCGCATATTAAACTAGTAATAGCAGTGAATTGAAAATGTTTGTTGGCTACTAAACTTTCTAACGTGATGTTCTGTACAAATATGAATAGGTGGGATCAGGTGTGAGTATATAATGCATATCAATAATCGAAAGATGGTAGCCAGTCACGCCTAGCTATATGTTGAGTGTAAATATATTTACATGCATATCAACAACCGGGTACAGCAGCCAAAGAAAAAAAAAAGAGATGATGGGACCGAGAGAGAATGTGTGTATATAGATATATATATATATATTATGTATTGCTGAATGTAATTTGCTATCTTTTTTTTTCCTAGCTGCTATGTTACTGATATGCATATATATTTATACACACACTGCCTGAAGGTCCTGGCTTGGTTTGGCGATTTGTAGGTTGCTTCAAAGGGAAATTGCATTGTTCTCCCGCTGCCTGAAGGTCGTGTTCATCCTCCACCATCGCTGCCCATCCACCGCCGGAGTCTCATCGCCACTCTGGTAATTAATTTGTAAAACTTTAGCATTTATTTGCAGCCCAACTCCATTATTATTGTTTGTTAATTGGTTAGTGTCTTGATCCCCGCCCTTAATATCCCTAAGTGTCTGTGCATTTTGCTGCGAATGATGCTTAAATGTCTGTGTGTTTTTTGAGAATCACTTGAACCTTGATCTGATGCTGCTATTGTGTTTGTTTTTGCCAAAAAAAGTGTGGGGTATCTAAAAATACGCAATGGTCATGCCAAATTTTTTCCAGAATTAAACCTTATTCTAAGTTCATTGGATAGGTGTTACTACCCACGGTTGGATTGTCCACTTGTCGCACTAATTGTTGCTGCCCCGCCTCAACCTCTGCCACCGGTTTGCGTAATCAGAACCCACGGTAAAACACTTGCATTTCTGATTATGATTTTAGAAAGAAATACTTATATGTATGTACATATATAATATATTGTCACAAATAAACGTTATACTAAATTCTATTTGTATTCTGAAATCATTAGAATATATATTTGCATAATGTGGTGAAATGTGAGATTAATGTTGTTGCTACTATGTTTGTTTCTGCCTTAAAAAAATGTGGAGTATCTAAAATACGCAAAGATCATGCCAAATTTTTTCCAGAATTTAACCTTATTTTAATTTTATTGAATAGGTGTTTCTACGGTTGAACAATCCCTCTTCCTTCCCATTTGTGACTTGATCATCCGTACTCATTGGGTTAGTTTTTTAAAAATGTTTCAATAACATGGTTTATTCAAAATATCTTCGTTTGTTTATTTGTTCAATTCATATTTTTTTTCAAATTAAAACCTATATTCTAATTTCATTTACTATATGCATACTTGTCTGTCTGATAATAATTCGTATGGTTTGCTGAGAATTAATTTTGCTGCTACTGTGTTTGTTTCTGCCTTTAAAAAATGTGGAGTGTCTAAAAATACGCAAAGGTCATGCCAAATTTTTTCCAGAATTTAAGCTTTCTTCGTTTGTTTAATATGTTCAATTATTCAAGTTTTTATAAAATTAAAACCTTATTCTAATTTCATTGAATAGGTGTTATATACTGCGCGCAAGAGCATTTGCCTACTTCTCCTTCTTCTGTGCTGTTCGCGCTAGCTGACCATCCAGTACTCATCAGGTTGGTATTTAAAATGTTTCAATTTATTTTTGTTTTCCTATCAAACAATGGAAAATCAATTCAAACATAGAATTACCTGTCTGAGATATACCTGATAGAGGTATGTCTTAGATAGTCCCTGTTGGGACTATCCAATGACCTTTGCTCTCACCATCTAGGTTGTGAATGAGTTAATAATATACAGTAGTTCAGTGATAATTTCAGCAGCATTACCCTAGTGTTCTTCTAGTGTACATATATATATGTGAATTGAAACGATTCGTATATATATCTACACTAGGAGAACTGTAGGGTAATGCTGCCGAAATTATCACTGAACTACTGTATATTATTAACTTGTTCCTAGGTGAGATCGTAGGTGATTGGATAGGTTTAGGTTGTTAAATCTGTAAATAAAAAAAGAGGAGATCAATGGAACGAGTTCACGACATCTGGTGTGTGTGAGCCTCGATTTTAAACCCTATCCTATGTTGAATAAAGTTGATTGGGATCTGATTGGGTTTTAGGTCCACTTATAGCCTAAGATTAATAACTATGTCGTTTAACAAAAATTATTAAAACCTAAGCTAGCTCACTGGAACCTATTATGAGTTGCCACCTAATTTTAACCTAGATCAAATTAGGAAAGGAGAGTTCGGGTTCGGGGGCTTGATATTCGACTTAATTAGGGTTCAATTACTTTCATTACCCTTCCTAGGTCGTTTTTCCTCTACTCAGTTTATTTACGGCTTATTACGAGTCGTTTTAACCTAAGTGCGCAAGCTTCTGTTTTTTGTGTTTTTAGCATTTTTTGACAGAAAATAAAAGTGAAATTAAAAGCTACCTAAACTAGGGTTTCGGAGGCAGAATTAGGTCAAATTTTGCTTACGTCCGTAGCCACGGACCAAAGGTCCGAGACCACGGACCCCAGTTAACCTGAATATGCAGAAAAGTCGAAATTGAAGGAAAACAAAAATTTGCAAAGTCCGGGGCCACGGACAGGCTGTCCGTGGGCCCGGACATCATTGGAAAAAACCTAAATTTTGAATTTTTAAAATCCCGCCGCCGTCCGTGGGTGTCCGTGGTCTCGGACAACGCGTCCGAGGTCCCGGACCATAGGTCCGAGGTCACGGACCACCCACGGACAGGGGTTTTCAGAAGGTTCCCGAGGGTTTTTGAGCTCAAATTTTATGGGTGTGTAGCCTGAAAGATGTACAAGACGTTAGTGATTGAAAGTTTTCAATTTGAATTCGAATTAAGCACGAAACTTAGCAAACAAGTTATCTGACAGAGGCTTAAATAAACAGCAATACAGAAACCTACGAAGGTTAGTTTGAGCCCAAATTTTAGGCAAGACAGATAATACCGTGGTGAATCAGGGAAGTGGAGTTTCTACCTGTTTTACCTTCGGATTCACACGTTTCTTCACACCGGGACTCGTCGAGTGCTCCGTTGATGGCAGACCCCAGAGGATTTCGACCCAAGCGTCCGGTTGTTGGTTGTTCTTGCTGTTCTTCACGTTTTAGAGGTGTTTTTGTGAGGTTTTGATGATTATTGGTGCTTTGGGGATTGGAAAACGTGTTTAGATGGTGATTTCGGAGGATTTTTGGTATGATTTGGGTGGCCGGGTGTTGGAAATCGTGAGAGAGAGAGGAGGCCGCCTTTTCTGACTCTCTAGGGTTCTTGAGTATGTGAGGTTCTGATTTTATCCAAAAACCTTTCCCCTTATATAGACTTTCTTAAAGATAAAGAGAATCTAGTAAAAGTAAGATTTTTCGATATTTTAGTTAAGTGACTTCCCAAAGGAATTTTGCCATGAAATTTTAACCACATGTCAAGGATGGATATTATGAATTTTCTGAGGTGGAAACGAATTTTTTAAATGCTGGAGCATTTTTAAATTGAATTTCTCGTCAGATTCAGTCAGAAATTGCTAGAAAATTATTGGAAATTCGAAAAATCAAAATTCCAACGCCATTATGCTTAAAATGTCATCCCCTATCATGGGTAAAATATCAAGCATTTCGAGCTGATTTGGGCACCCTTTGGAGGAGAGAGAAAGCCTATAGGAGAACTCAGAAGCCTTAAAAATTACGAAAACGCCCCTGACAATGACGAAACTGCTTCTCAGGCCCTGGAACACGCCGATCGGGCCGGAGTCTCTTATTGTTTGATGGAGATGGCTCTCACAACCTCGTAGACCTTAACCAGGGGGTCAAAATTTTTGGGTATAACAGATTGCCCCCGTCAACTGGACTTTGTAACGAATGTGAAAAGTCTGGTTGATGCTTGAGTGGTGCCCAAAATTTTGGACCCCACAGAATCCTCCACGTTGTATGAACCGGGTTAACGATACCCAGCTACTCGGAGGCGCTGACTACCTAAGCTACAAAGCATTGTCGAGCTATTCTAAGGCGCTGACTACCTAGAGGTAATAGTGAAGTAATGTCAGACTATTCTAAGGTGCCGACTACCTATAAGGATGATACGAGTCAAGCTATTCTAAGGCGTTGACTACCTAAAATGATGATATGCTGTCGAGCTATTCTAAGGCGCTGACTACCTAAAGTGATGAAAATGATGTCAAGCTATTCTAAGGCGCTGACTACCTAAATGATGAAAATGATGTCAAGCTATTCTAAGGCGTTGACTACCTGAAATGATGAAATGATGTCAAGCTATTCTAAGGCGTTGACTACCTGAAATGATGATAATGATGTCAAGCTATTCTAAGGCGTTGACTGCCTAGGGTGATGATAACTGGATGCAATGCAAGAATGCTGAAATGCTAATGATGCAAATGATGCTGATGCTGGTGATAATGCCGATGGTGTTGATGATGTTGATGATGTTGATGATGCTGATGATGCTCGGATGCTTCTTGGGGGACCGAAACCCGTGCCGATGCTCCTGGTGGACCCAATGTGGACTTATTGCCATCGCCCCCAAGCCGGTGTGCAGGGATAACTCCTGGTAAAAACCCTGGGGACTTATTGCCTTTGCCCACCATTCGTTGATCCCAAAAAATAAGTTGACATCGCAAAAGGAGGATTTATTGCCATCACCTCGCAACTTTCTGTCGCAGGTCTTATGACGCGCCTGGGTAATGCAACTAGGTCTTATGACGAGCCTATATGAATGAGATGAATGCAATGTGTTTAATGAGAGTGGGTAAGCTAAAAGGTAATGCTAGGTCTTACCACGAGCCTAAGGGAATGCAACTAGGTCTTATGACGAGCCTAAAGGGAGGTTCTAGGTCTTATGACGAGCCTAAGGGATGGATCTAGGTCTTATGACGAGCCTAAGAGAATGCAACTAGGTCTTATGACGAGCCTAAAGGGAGGTTCTAGGTCTTATGACGAGCCTAAGGGATGGATCTAGGTCTTATGACGAGCCTAAGAGAATGCAACTAGGTCTTATGACGAGCCTAAAGGGTAGTTCTAGGTCTTATGACGAGCCTAAGGGAATGCAACTAGGTCTTATGACGAGCCTAAAGGGAGGTTCTAGGTCTTATGACGAGCCTAAAGGATGGTTCTAGGTCTTATGACGAGCCTAAAGGGAGGTTCTAGGTCTTATGACGAGCCCTAAATGGTTCTAGGTCTTATGACGAGCCTAAGGATGGATCTAGGTCTTATGACGAGCCTAAGGATGGATCTAGGTCTTATGACGAGCCTAAAGGTTATTCTAAGTGAAAGTGAGTAAAATGTATGATGGGTCTAAATGGATGTAGAAGGGTTAGGGTTTATGTCAAACCCGGAAACGGTGGGGCTCAAGACGGGCCTGCGGGTTTGAGTTGTGAAGGTAGGGCTTAGGACGGGCCTGAGGGAATTTGATGTGGAGGTAGGGCTTAGGACGGGCCTGTAGAAATTTGATGTGGAGGTAGGGCTTAGGACGGGCCTGTAGAAATTTGATGTGGAGGTAGGGCTTAGGACGGGCCTGTAGAAATTTGATGTGGAGGTAGGGCTTAGGACGGGCCTGTGTGATATGAAGAGGGTTTGACCCTTTGGGTTTTGGATTTTTGGGACTCAATCGGTGTCTTCGTTGCAATTGTTGGGACCAACAATTGCCCCCAGTATTTCTCCTTAAGGCAATCCGAGTCTTTCAGAATTTTATGGCAATCGATCGGAACGATCGATTGCCCCCAGTATTTTCTTTGATTAATCGCACAAAACAAGTCTCACTCTCACACGGCCAGGGTTTATCCTGAAGTGGTGCTTTCTATCCTACACTCAAAGTATTTGATGCTTGCGCTCGTACTCTCCTTTCGGGTCAAGACATCTCAACCATTGAATTTGACATTTGTTCGATTTACGCGTTCAACCTGTTACTTTCACGTGATTGGATACACAACCACTAGGTCGGAAGTCTTTTGAGCTTTTAACGTGGCTACGGGGTGTGATGAATGACAACAGGACAATGGAGGAATGTTTAGGATATGCGGGGCTATAAGGTGACCAAAGCCGCACTAACTCGCGCGTCTCTCGGACTTGCTTGCCTTGTCCTGAAGTCGTTTGGCTACTTCGTGATGACTTCGCTTATGAGCTTGGAACTCTGGATTTTTGAATTGTTCCTTGCATCCTTCTTTCTTCCAATTTTGGATTTCTTCAAGGCTTTTCAGGTTTGCCTTTCTTTGGATTCTTTCCTTTCGGGGTTCTTGTGTTTCCCGGTTTTGAACTTTGAGAGCTGTTTTGATGCTAGCTCATTTGGATCCTGTGTCACTTTGGGACCATTTGCGGATCGCTTTGTCATGCTGGGCGGTTTTGCTTCTTTGGACTTGTGGTTGTTGTTCAAGTCGGGCTCCTTGCTTCCTTTGGTCACCGGGTCGGTTATTCATCATTGGGGTGTTTGTGGAGTTCGTAGTGTTGTAAAAGAGGATATACATGAAAAGCTCAGCGGGGGTGCCTAGGGTTTAATGTCTGGGTTCACAGGCTTTTGGCTGTGTGGTGCTGTACCTAGATGCTTCGTCATCCCTAATAGTTGTGTATCCGTTCTTTGTTACTTTTCACAGGTTTAAGCGTAAATTTACAAATTATCTCCTTCGGTCGGAGTCATGCCGTTTGCCTCACTTTGAATGTGACCTCTCTGGAGCCGTGTAAAAGTGACACGCTCTTTCGCTCTTGGTTTTACCGCTCAAGGCACTCTCGCGAAACGTTCACTCAGAGACTTGTTTGCGCATTTAAACTAAAGAAATAAACATTATCGCTCCTTAACTCAGATTGCCCCCAGTATCGTTGGGGTTTCCTTGACAACCTTAGAATGCCCAAGTTTTTGTGGAGGGGTGATTACATGTGTGGTGAACAATGGTGGAGTGGTGATGGGGTGATTGCTGAGTGATTTTTTTGCTTTTTTTTTTTTGCAGAGCAGTTTGTTTTTGTAGAAATGACAGGACGCTGCGACATGTGGGATGATGTGGGGGAGGTAGCAAATGTGTGGATGGGTAGGCGGTTTTGTACAGGGGGTTTCGTGAAAGATGAAGGTTCTTACTCTTATATGCTTGTAGACATGCCTTAAAAGAGAGAGTTTTTTTCTTTTTTTTTCAGCACATGAATGGAAATATACTCATTAGAACACGAATCAAAAAAAGAAATTTTATTGATAACCGAAAGAAGTAACAACGACATTGAGTACCAACTAGATAGGAGCGACAACTAAACTAACTACGAAAAGAAAGAGGCTATGTAAAACAGCCAAAGGAAAATAACAATGACTCCTAATGACCCCAAAGCGGAAGTAAATGACTAACTACCCTAAACTATAATCTACTCTTCGAGGAACATCCAATCAGGTATCGCTTCCTCCTTTGCTGCTCTTACCGTACCCTGTAAACATGAGGAACACGAGCACATGAGTAAAGATGATAGTTCAATTGCCGAAATGAAAGTTGGGTCTGTTAACGCACCAAGTCCTTGACGACCAGGATTCGCTGCCGGAGATAGAACGTCTGGGATTCCCTGGAGATCCTTGCCGAGGCCCTTACCCTCTTGATAACCGTACTTCTCCATGATAACCTTCCCCGGTCCAACCTTAAGTTTCTGAAGAGAAGTTGGGTCGGATTGCTCTGGTATAACACTGAACCTGCTCAGATGGGACGAACCCTCCTCTTCAACCATACAAACAGGCAACTCCTTCTGATGCGGTTCACCTCTAACGATATGAACCTTCCCATCCCTTTTGAACTTCAAACATTGATGCACCGTAGAGGGAACGGCCTTCAAATCTTGAAGGAAATCCCGTCCCAGAATCAGATTGAAAGAATGGGGAATTTGCAGAACCAAAAACTTCACTGGATGAACCACCGTCCCGAATTTAAGTGGAAGATCCAATAGGCCGAAGACATGTCTTGGGTTATCGTCATACCCTCGTAACACTATTTGACACGACTCAAATTTGTCGTAGCCCATACTTTCTGCCACTTTCAGAGGACAGATGCTAACGTCTGCTCCCGTGTCAATGAGGACCTTTGGCACCTTGAAGGCCCCACACCAAACAGTAACATACAACGCTTTTCCCGAGTGCTCGGAGATCTCACTATCGTGAAAACTGATCTCCTCCTGCTTTTGCCAAAGAGCCGCGACCATCCTCTCCGGGGCTAAACTTTCCTCTGGCCCGCCCAAATGTTTGGCAATGGCCCGTCGGTGCTCTGGCGAGATCGTAAGCAAAGACCAGATGGCCATGGGGATGGTTGTTGCCTTCAGCTTCTGAAGCAGTTCCCGCTCACCTGGAATCTCTTCAGCCACTGGGGGAGACGACATTCGCTCTTCCCCTTGCGATGGTCTTTCAGGCGATCGTAATGCTTGCCTGACCGAGTAACGTGAGCATTTGCTGGGACAAAGCTGACCGCGGACGTGGGCTTCCGTCCTGCCCCTCGTGTTGGCTTTTTGTCATCCCAGAAAACAGTAAAGGCAGCACACTGAAATCAGATTCTGATGTCTCGAGGTCATCCAAACGCTGATATCCCTGATCGATGAGGTCCTGGATCCGATGTCTCAGCACTTTGCAATCATTGGTATCATGTCCTGCTAGCTGATGGTACATGCAAAATTGACTGAGTCTACTCCCCTTTCGCGTCTCTCCATGGCGAGGGATGAGCGGCTGCATTAGCCCTCGTCCTGCAGCTCCTCGAAGGCCTGGCTTAAAGGACAACCAATGGGTGTGAATTCCCTTTCGGCTTGCGGGGAAACTCCGGTACCGGGGCTACGATCTGGATTTTTCCTTCTTGGGCCAATAACAGAATTTTAGACCTTAAATTACGACAATTATCCGTGGAGTGGCCCGGGAGTAGATGGAAACGACAGAACTGCTCGGGATGCGCCCCCAGACGCCGCCCGCGAAACCGCGGGGCTTTAAGTCGGACTAACCCCTGCCCTAGAAGTATTCTCAGAATCTGACTCTGCGGCTGCTGCAGATCTACGACAGGCACCTGTGCGGCCTGCTCCTGTTGCGGTCCCTGGTTCTCGGTGACTCGATCCGTCCTCATCGGGGGACAGATCTAAAGGGATGATTTCCCCGAGGGCATGAATGAGAGCTCTCGCTTCCCTTGCAGCCGACGCAAATCCTGAGCTCAGCTCTTCCAAAGCACTCCTGTGAGCAAATTCTAATTCAGCTAGTTTCCCTATCAAATCCGCGAGCGAAACACTTCGATCGTTAGCTCCAGACGACATCCTAGCTGTAAGAGGTGCTGCCTGTTTTAAGCAAAAAGATAAGTCAGCATTGCGAGAGCGAGACTGGGGCTAAACTTTGGAACTCAGGCCGAAGACTAGTGTGCCGTAATGAATGCCGGACTCCAAAATTTTGGGAGGGTCCGCTCTGGACCATACTTTTGGGTTACAAGATTCGTTGGTCTTACGAGTGGGTTGTGCAAGAACCAGGCATGTAGCAGGAATCAGCTTAGAGGACTTTTTGTGTTTTGGGGTGATTGAAGTATTTGGATTATGAAAACCCCTTAAATGTTTCATTTGGGCTGGAAGAGATCGATGGATCAGATATTGGGCCTGAGGCCCTGGAGAAAAGGAGTACATACACAGAAGTCCTACACAAGGAGGTGATGCAAATGTCCTCACAAAATGACTCAGTCCAACGGGTAGGGGTCAATCCGGAGAGGTGCTTGGGGCGCAGGCCCAGGTTACCACAAAGGAATAGGGCTTGCACGCTATTCTCTTTGGGCTTCCCCACTTTTTTCACATCACCTAAAAGGTGTGCGTCTACGGTCGGGTCTTTGACTGACCAAACAATGGGCTTGGTAAGGGTACTGCCAGGAAAATGCTTGGGGCTAAAGCCCAGGTATTAAGGGGGTGTGGTTAGACGACACCCTCCTCTTTTCCCCCATTTATTCACATCACCTAAAAGGTGTGAGTCCCAGACAGGGGACCCTCAAACGGGTCCCAGAGTGGAATTGGTTTGCGCGGACCCTCGCTCTCATATGATGCAAGGGTGCAAAAATTAAAGTGCGCACAGAAGTAAACAAACAGAGTAATAAAGCCATAAATAAACATCTTCGAGTTAAGCCCTCTTTCTTAAAATCAAACAAGTTTAAAATTAAGAAGTTAGTCCCCAGCAGAGTCGCCAGTCTGTGAGCCTCGATTTTAAACCCTATCCTAAAGTTGATTAAATTGATTGGGATCTAGTCGGGTTTTAGGTCCACTTATAACCTAAGATTAATAACTATGTCATAAAACAATAATTATTAAAACCTAAGCTAGCTCACTGGAACCTATTATGAGTCGCCACCTAATTTTAACCTAGATCAAATTAGGAAAGGAGAGTTCGGGTTCGGGGGCTTGATATTCGACTTAATTAGGGTTCAATTACTTTCATTACCCTTCCTAGGTCGTTTTTCCTCTACTCAGTTTATTTACGGCTTATTACGAGTCGTTTTAACCTAAGTGCGCGAGCTTCTGTTTTTTTGTGTTTTTTAGCATTTTTTGACAGAAAATTAAAGTGAAATTAAAAGCTACCTAAACTAGGGTTTCGGAGGCAGAATTAGGTCAAATTTTGACTACGTCCGTAGCCACGGACCAAACGTCCGAGACCACGGACCCCAGTTAACCTAAATATACAGAAAAGTCGAAATTAAAGGAAAACAAAAATTTGCAAGGTCCGGGGCCACGGACAGGATGTCCGTGGGCCCGGACATTATTAGAAAAACCTAAATTTTAAATTTTTAAAATCCCGCCGCCGTCCGTGGGTGTCCGTGGTCTCGGACAACGCGTCCGAGGTCCCGGACCATAGGTCCGAGGTCACGGACCACCCACGGACAGGGGTTTTCAGAAGGTTCCCGAGGGTGTTTTGAGCTCAAATTTTATGGGTGTGTAGCCTGAAAGATGTACAAGACGTTAGTGATTGAAAGTTTTCAATTTGAATTCGAATTAAGCACGAAACTTAGCAAACAAGTTATCTGACAGAGGCTTAAATAAACAGCAATACAGAAGCCTACGAAGGTTAGTTTGAGCCCAAATTTTGAGGCAAGACAGATAATACCGTGGTGAATCAGGGAAGTGGAGTTTCTACCTGTTTTACCTTCGGATTCACAACGTTTCTTCACACCGGGACTCGTCGAGTGCTCCGTTGATGGCAGACCCGAGAGGATTTCGACCCAAGCTTCTGGTTGCTGGTTGTTCTTGCTGTTCTTCACGTTTTAGAGGTGTTTTTGTGAGGTTTTGATGATTATTGGTGCTTTGGGGATTGGAAAACGTGTTTAGATGGTGATTTCGGGGGGTTTTCAGTATGATTTGGGTGGCCGGGTGTTGGAAAACGTGAGAGAGAGAGAGGGCCGTGTTTTCTGACTCTCTAGGGTTCTTGAGTGTGTGAGGTTCTGATTTTATCCAAAAACCTATCCCCTTATATAGACTTCCTTAAAGATAAAGAGAATCTAGTAAAAGTAAGATTTTTCGATATTTTAACTGAGTAACTTCCCAAAGGAATTTTGCTATGAAATTTTAACCACATGTCAAGAATGGATATTATGAATTTTCTGAGGTGGAAACGAATTTTTTAAATGCTGGAGCATTTTTAAATTGAATTTCTCGTCAGATTCAATCAGAAATTGCTAGAAAATTATTGGAAATTCGAAAAATCAAAATTCCAACGCCATTATGCTTAAAATGTCATCCTCTATCATGGGTTAAAATATCAAAGCATTTCGAGCTGATTTGGGCACCCTTTGGAGGAGAGAGAAAGCTTACAAGAGGTCTTAGGAGCCTTTAAAGATTACCAAAACGCCCCTGAAAGTGACGAAGCTGCTCCCCATGCCATGGAACGTGCCGATCGGACCGGGATCCCTCACCGCTTGATTACAATGCCTCTCACAACACCGGTACCACGTAGACCCTAACCAGGGGGTCAAAATTTTGGGTATAACAGTATGTATGACAATAAAGTGCACCTGGAACTCCGGTGTGTGACGCCTCTCAACAAATTGTACCCATTGCTCTTCTGTTATGCCCTCGTAAACCTCCCATGGTGGTCTCTCACCGTCTCCACCATGATATGGATCATCTGGATCTTCTGGAGTAGGCATCTTGTAGATGAACTTGTCAGCCAACTTATTCTTGTGGTCCCGGAACTGTTTCGACATCGCTGATAGCACATCCTTTTTAAGTGCGGGATCCACGGAGAAACGAGACTACGTAGATGATCATTCAGTTAGTAAAGTAAACATAAATGTTCTATTATTTCACAAAAGATCATAGTAATAATGTAGAGATTTACCTGAAGACGCTGAAACATAGTATCCTTCAATGATTGAGGCACTTGCTTCCAGTTGTGGTTTATGTTGCAATATGACTTCACCAAATGGCTACCGTAAGCGGTGAAGTCATTCTTCCAATTACCATGGGGTTGGTTGAACTGATTGAAGTCCACCGGTTTTGTAGGAGGGCCCTTGTTAGCCTTCAGCCCACGTGTTGCACCTCTCTTCTTTTGCTTCTTCGCCTCTGGTGGGACAACTGACTCCTCTTCGGTCTGCTGTGAAGGGCCAGCCTCAGTCTCGTGTACTGCTAACTGGTCCTTCTTCTTCTTTCCTCCTCTTGTGACCCGCTTACTTGGTCTATTCTGCTGTGGCTCAGGTTCTCCATTCGAGATAAGCCGTCCAATGGGGTCATCCATAGGGTGATCATCCACTGCAAAAAAAAAAAATAATAAAGCATTTTCATCAGATAAACTCATAACATAAATACTATGATGCATAACAATAACAGTTAAGATGATATTACTGTCTACATTCTACTAACAACATTACCTGACACGTACAAAAACATAAATCATTTCATATTTTCTACCCAAACACCCTCATCATGGTCTGATCGTGCGTAGAGCAAATCGTTTTCGGTATCATCAATCGAATCCGGTAATCCAGTAGGAAACAAGGATGTTTCCTCTACAGTCCCATTTTCATCGTTATCCTCATTTTCATTTTCGATTACAACCGGCCTTCTTCCTGGAAGAACAACAGACCATCTGTAGTCTTTCAGATCCTCAACATACCACACTTGTTCGCAATCCTTTCCCAGAACAAATTGATCATCATTATAACCGTGTAACCGTGAAAGATCAACCATGGTAAGCCCTCCATCATTTTGGTACCCGCGTCGGTTGTCCACCCACTTGCACCGGAACAACAGAAAGGAATCAATGTCATAGTCTAGTTCCCAGATGTCCTCGATGACACCATAATACCAATTACTAACTGGATGAGATCGGTTACCGCTGTGGTTGAAATACCCCATAAATTAATCTAAATTAATTTAGGGGATTTCCTTTATTGAACCCTGAATAATACTATTAAATATTAAATTATTATATGGTATTATGAATTTAATAGTAAGATTTATAAGTCAATAAATCTTGGAAAAATTTCAAGACACTCCAATTATATTATAAAGATTTTAGAAATATATGGAACATTGATTTGGATCATAAAAGTCAATATAAAATCATAGTAAATATCCCTAATAATTATAAAAATAATTAAGGCCTAATTATATAATTTATTAAGGCTAACATGTTTCAATAATAGATTAAGTAAATATTTACAAGATAAATATTCCCATGAGTTAAGAGTTCAAGGAACCTCAATTATATTTGTATAAATAAATATATAGTCTAAAGGGGTTGTTAAACCTCACATGAAATTATAAAATTAATAGGAACATTTATATGGAGTAAATTAAACAAATAAAAATCAGTGTAGCATGTAATATATATTATTATTACATGAAATGATAACATAAATTATTATGAGGAATATTGTGAGTTTATTTAACAAACTAACATAAAGTGTTAAGATTTAAATGACTCAAAATAATGATCTCTCTTCTATTCTTTTAATATTCTTTTTATTTATTCTTAGGTAACAAATAAATATAAATGTCAACCTATTTCCATTCCCTTCACACTCACGTTACAAAAAAAAAATTAATATGCCTCCATTTATTTCTCTCGGCCGCACACATATATTCTTCATTTGTTTTTTACTAACGAGTGGACATGAACAAGAAGTAACTAGATGGTACATGTTCAATGACACTCTTCATATTCTTTAACGTAACTGCTGGACAAAAAAAAAAAAACTTACACTACATCTCCCTCTTTTCTCTTCTTTTACCTTCCTCTATTCTCCAGCTTCTTGTCACTTAATGTAACTGTCAACGTGGACTCTCCATTCTCCTACTCCCACTTCTATTTTTTCTTCTTCCTTTCCAAAACTGGTATTACTGAGCCAACCCCATCCTCTGCACGGTTATCTTGCAACCTAACTAGCAACCAAGGAACTCATACTCAACGTCAACTCTCATCTTCATCCATTCTCTCTCCAATAATTTTTGCAACCCAGCCAGTGCCATTTTCCTCCAATAAATCACTAAGCTGCTGTCTCACTCACCGCTCTGCATTCTGTAACATTCTTTTCCTATAACTCTTCCCCTCTGGAGTGAAACAAAATCTATAGATGACTGTATCTTGTACGTCAGATTGGAAAGGATGCTGAAAATTGTTCCTACTCGAATGATCTTGCTCTCCTTTGGCACTAAACACAACAAAATTAATTGATTTCTTCTGTCAAACCTTGTGGAGTGGAAACATCACGCACCCCAGATTAAGGGGACGAGAACAATTCATTTACAGAACCGAAAACATTTATGCCCTGACTTCTTTCATTCCTTCTGCTGTCTGCGCCTCTGTAGTATCATTGGAAATCGCTGCATCTTCACAACTGAAGAAGTTGATCCGAACCAATCAGAGCACGAAGTTGTTATCTGATTAGTGTACAAAACGAGGTAAGAGTTTGGCCCTTTCTTGCTGTTGTTTCCAGTTCCTTCGAGTTGTTTTTTTGTGCGCCGAACAAAAAAAATTTCCAAGCAACTAATCCAAACTTGTGTTCTCTGATGCTTAAACAAAACAAATAAATAATAATAAAAAAAGAGGCAAAACTAATTACTAAAATAGTTTTGTAGCAAATAGTTGATAAGTTAATAATTTAGGATTTAAAATATATATACCGTTAAGAAAATAAGAGTTAATAGTGATAATTTGAGAGTCAATGGATTTAGGGGTTTAAATATTAAATAAGTTGTTGATTAGATTAACAAATCTTTAGGTAATAAGTAAAAATGGGAGATTTGTTTCAGAGTAATACGTAAAGAAATCTTAACTGTTAACGGGATTAGTAATGGGATTTAAAATATTTACGTAGTTAATTTTGTTGAAAATTAATATTCTAGGAAGGTATTGTGAGTAGTGGAAGAGGTTAAAGGAGTATTAATAATTAGTTATCAACCATTAGTGACGCTATAATGTAAAATACACCTTTATACATTTGATATTAAGGAAATAAAAGAATTGTGTAAAACCCAATTATTATGGGAGTAGAGTATTAGGTGGTTAAATTGATCAATAAATTTGAGTGCTAAATTGTTTAGTAAACTCTTGTAAGTTAATAATGGGTCCATGAATCCCTGGGTTCAAGGGTGAATTAGATTGTTAACTAAAATGGAATATATGAATAAAGATGGTAATTAATTAGAAAGTAGTGAAGAGGTTGATAATTCTAGGATTTAATATATACAACTAAGCTCAAAGAAATAGGATTAAATAATAATAAACTAGTAATATGAGAATAAAGAACGTAGCACTTAAGTTGTAAATTGGAACTGACTAATTGATAAATGTTTAGGAACTTAGGATATGATTTAACAGTATGTTGGATAAAAATTAATATGGTAAGGGTTAGAATATGGAGGAGATCAATAGATAAAATAATACAAAATATATAGTATAAAAGAGAGAAACTTTAGCCTAATGATATAGTTGCATATCATGATCATGAAATGACATATAAGATAATAAAAATAAAAAATTATTATCACACTCGAAAATTTGAGGAGATAGGAGTTTAAAATGAAGGATGAAATATACTAATACCTTGGTAAAGATTAGCTAGAATAAATTAGTGTATTTCATATATATAATGATATCGGTATTATATGTCGAGTTTTTGGTTAGTATCAACTATAAGATATTTTATATATGGAATAACATTTCTATTGTGGTGATTAGTACATTGGTGGGCCTGTAATATGACCATTTAAACTAATGCAACGAGATTAAAACATGAAAAATTATTAATATATTAAGTTATATAAATTCCAGAATTAAACTCTAAATTGTTGAATTTATTTAATGGCCTTCCCTAATGTATTTGAAATGAAATTTTAACCATAGATTCCTTATAAAATCTAGTTTATTTTGATGTAAAGTAATATGGGTTTTGAGTTATTAAACGTAAGTTATATTTTTTGTAAGTTCTGAGTATTTGGATTTATTTAGATAATTACTCAAGATATTTTTATGAAATAAATTTTTATAATATGTCTAAAATATCATAGTTACTATATTAAATTTGGGAATTTTTAGACAAGAGTAAATCGGTCTAAAAAATTGTAATTCTGAATTTTTCCTAAGGTATATTATAATATATGGTTTTGAATGTAACAAAAATTAAGTATAGGTGATTAATAAACCTTGTAGTTGAGAATAATAAAATAATACTAAACTAGCATTTAATACAGAATGTTAAGAAATATTTTGAGTGCAAACTTTTAAGTGAAGTGAATATATATATATACATATATAAGAAATAAAGCAGTAATATGTTAAATCAAGGAATTTAGTCAATCTATGTTTATACCAACTAGATAATGTGGAGGGTAATTTACTTAAATTAAACTAAGGGAAATACTTTTTTTTATAATTATATACCGGGAGTGGATAGGCGTAAGGTTATCAAAGATATTAAATACAATAAGAATTTCTTAAAGATTGTTTTGGATAAATCCTAAGGAAATATATGTGTATATATAAATACATTAGAAGTAAATAAAAGAAGTAATTCACCTTATGAAACATAATAAAAGGGAAAATTTAGAATAAACCTAACTCATACGTAACAATTAAATATTAAATGTTGATGTGACATCTAGGTGAACTATTTGGGGAAACTACATATCCTAAACCTTAAATAGGTATTAAGTAAATTAGCCAAGTGTAACTAAAGGGTTTAATTAAGCTAAACTATAATTAAGAGTAAGAATTGAAATAAAATAAAATTTACCCTTAAGACATACAAATTCAATGGCGTAGATGGTCAAGTAAACCAGAAACTATAAACCAGTAAGGATAAAGATGTTTAGCGTTATAAGTTCCTTAACTGATCAATACTTGGAAAACCTTAATTATAGTTATTTGTGGAAGTTCGCACTTTCAAGTTTGGTCACTGCGTCTACATATACCAGGTACGATTTCTCGTACTCAGCTTGTTGTGTTTTGGACTCTATGGAATGTTTAGTACGATTTCTCGTACTCAGATACTTTTGCTAACGGACTTTATGGAATGTTTTGGAAAACGCTAACTGAGCTGGAATGAATTTCAAAAGGAAACTGTTTGTGTGGCTAACTCAGCTTGATGTGACTAACTGAGCCTTGGATGTACAACTCACATGATCTTTGTTCCTCTTATCTGGTTGCCTCATTAGATATTGACTGTTGAGGGTTTACACCTCTACACTCTGTAGGACTGAGTGTTTTGGTATTGCTCTTGTACAGTTATAATCTAGTGGGAATATGGGAAATGTCAATCTTGGTATTGGGTATGGATTATTTCTAACAAGTGGTGCACACACTTTTTCACCGATGACTGGGAACGGTCGGTGGCAGCGGAGGTCTGCTATACCTCGTCCATATGGACAACTGACAGCGGAGGTCTGTTTACCTCGTCCTTGTGACAACTGACTGGCGGTGGGGGCCATCTCTCCCAATTGATTATATTCCACTCTTGAGTTATGGGTCTTGGGTCTCTTCTTCCATTCCTAGTCCTTGTGACTACTTGGGTCTTTCTACTCCTAATTGGAACTGAATCTAGCACGAGCAATGGATGTTCACTGACTTATGATGTGGTTTCTTTTAATTGACTAACTTTACTTTCTGGTTATATATCCTTATCCTTGACTTGTTACCTTTGACTTGATGATTTGGATGTGCCTTGTTCTTCTGCTTTATTTTAAGCGTTTGGCTTCATGTTATTGTGTATTTTAAGAGTTATGTTTTTAACTTTGTTTTGGAGAGTTGTACCAGTTCCATTCCAGGAACTGACTCACCCCTCTCGGGGTGGGCTGCTTGGTTTCATCTTGCAGGTACGAATTGTTATACAGGTGGCCACGAAGAGTATGAGTGATTGGGATGGGAATTAGATTTTGTTATTATTATGTTTATGTTGGTTTTCTCGAGTTCATACCGTAACGTATGTAATTTGTAAGTTGTAATTGGTGAGGTTTGGTACCGGGTATTTGGAACCCGATGATCTGTAAACGCCAGTAGTATTTTATTTTTCCGCTGCATTTTCGTTAAATAGGGGCGTTACAGTGGTACTCAGTGGCAGCAGCTTCAATTTTTTACCCCACTATTCTGGTTTATCGATTTGGCATCTTGGCGTGCAGTGTAGTATGTATACCCACTAATATCATACCCCTCAAAAGATGTAATATTAGTTTCAGGTCCGATTTCCAACCATCTGATCTCTTCGCTTACAGCTTCTGGATCTGATGATGCTAATGTCAACACATGATCTTTGAACCATTGGATAAAAACTCGATTTTGTTCCTTTGTCAGCCAAATGGGCTTTTCAAAGGATTTTGATGCCTTAACTCAACCATATGGGTTTCCAAATAAGGTTCAACAACCTTAAGATGTTGTAAGACAAACAAATGTGCTTGATGAATAAGTAGACGCGAAACTTGCACGATCTTTCTACCAATAACACCTTTACCCTTAAACCTGCCATAGTGTCGTGGTTTTGGGATACCAATAGACTCTGCCTCACTCAAATAATCGGTCACAAATTCCGTGACTTCCTCAGTCACTGTTGCTTCAACAATGCTCCCCTCTGGTCGATACCTATTCTTCATTCTACTTTTCAGAATACCCATGTACTGTTCAAAAGGGTACATGTACCGTAAGTATACCGGACCACAGAACTGTATCTCTCGAACGATGTGCACAATTAGATGTACCATTATATCAAAGAAGATGGTGGGAAATACATCTCTAGTTGACATAATGTGATAACAATTTCACGTTGTAGATCATCTAGAGACGTTACGTCAATTGCCTTGGAGCAAACAGCGTTGAAAAAGAAACATAACCGAGTTAAAGCATTTCTGACATCAGATGGCAATATCCCTCGAATTGCGACCAGAAGAAGATGTAACATCAGTACATGATAATCGTGAGATTTCATGCCTAAAAGTTTTAAATCCTTCATCGATACAATGTTCTTCCCTTCTGAAGAGTACCCAGACGGTACTTTTACCGAGTGCAGACATTTGCAGAAACTAATCTTTTCAGCCTTTGAGAGCGTGTAGCATGCAGGAGGTAGGTAGATTCGTTTCCCGTTCTCTTGTGGGTGTAACTCCTTTCGTATACCCATGGTTTGCATGTCCTTTCTGATTTTCAATCCATTTTGTGTTTTGCCGGGTATATTGAGTAAAGTCCCACTCACTGCCTCACCAACGTTCTTCACAATGTGCATGATGTCTAAGCAGTGTCTCACAGAAATATGACGCCAATAAGGTAGTTCCCAAAAGATAGAACACTTTTTCCAAATTTTTTTCGCCGGTTTTGATGTGTTTCCAATACATTTGCAATGTCCTTAACCTTTTCGTACACTTCCTCAGAGCTCAGAGGAGACGGGCCACACGAGTTTCGGCTTGACCATTGAACAACTTTCTCTTCGTTACTCGATAAGGGTGATCTTCGGGGAGAAGACGTCGATGACACATAAACATTCTTCCACAATGTTTTAAACGGTCCGAACAAGTGTCTTCCTCGCAAATGGGACATGCAAATGCTCCTTTAACCGTGTAACCAGACAAGTTCCCATACGCAGGGAAGTCATTGACGGTACAGAACAACAAAGCCTTGAGCGTGAATTCTCTCTTGCATAAGCATCATATACCACGGTCCCCTCATTCCACAATAGCTTCAGATCGTCGATCAGAGGGGCAAGGTACACATCAATGCTATTACCTGGCTGCTTGGGACCAGATATCAGGAGAGATAACATGATGTACTTTCGTTTCATACACAACCATGAGGGCAAATTGTAGATCACTAGCAGAACAGGCCATGTACTGTGTTGACTACTCAATGTGCCGTACGGGTTCATTCCATCAGTACAAAACCCAAGCCTCAGATTCCTATCTTCATGTCCGAAATGTTCTTTGTACCGTCTATTGATGTTTCTCCACTGAGGCCCATCTGCTGGATGTCTTAGTTTCTCATCACTCTTTCTACCCTCCGTATGCCATCGTAAGTTCTTTGCATCTTTCGGATTCGCAAACAACCGTTTGAATCTGGGTATAATCGGCAAATACCAAACAAGTTTTGCTAGAGGGCTTTTTTTCTGAACGGAGGAGTACTCACCATCTTTATGCTTATACCGGGACACGAACATTTCGGGCAATTGTCCAGATGTTCGTATTCACCCCTGTACAACACATAGTTGTTTGGACACGCGTGAATTTTTTTGTACTCTACTCCCATTGGACACACCCATTTCTTTGCCTCATACGTGGTCGTAGGGAGACCGTTCTCATCCGGTAGCATATCATGAATCAGCTCGAGGAATGCCGTGAAACCTTTGTCACTCAATCCATATCTTCCCTTCAGGTTGAACAAATTCAATATAGCTGTCAATTTGTGTACTTAGTGCAAGTAGGATACAACGCCGTTTTGGATGCGTCCAACACCTTTGATACTCATCCGGCCGGTCGACAAAGTTATCCTCACGTTACCAAGCATCTCGTCAATTTGTTCATCATGATAAATCGACTCACTGTCAACATTGACTCCGGAAGCGCTTGGGAGTTCTGACTCGTTAGTAGTATCGAATGTCTGCTCGGTTCTTGAGTTACACCACCGATCGTGACTGTAGGAAGATGAAGCATTATCTTCAACAAGTTCTCCATGAAAAATCCATTTTGTATATGTGGCATGAAACCACGGGTCTTCACATGGAGTTGTACGAGAGTGATGCTTGAATAATGTCTAACCACACCACAATCAACACAAGGACACAGAATTTTCTCCGCCTTTGTCCTGTCCTTGTGTTGCACTGCAGCTTTGCAAAACTCTTTCAGCATTTGTCAAAATGTTCGCCTCTATCACCATACATCCAGTCACGCTCCATACTACGTGTGCAACAGATCACAGGTGTGAGTTAGAGCCTTTGTAGAATATGGTCTGTATTAAGTTGCACATGTTTATTTCTTAATGGAGCATGACTGGGATGATTGTCAATTAGTCTAGCCTAACTCTAAGGTTGCAAACACAAAATAAACTAGCATTTTAAATTTAGAAATTGTTGCACTTCTAAAACAACAAAACCGGTGTTTAAAACAATATTACGAATACTTTTTCTACAAAAATTCGGCATGACCTTTGCATAATTGTACACATCCCGTGCTTATTATTTAGCACTCACCAAAGTCATCACAACCACAAACATTCCAACAATGGCAGCAACCAACAATTAAAATAAATCAATTCTTTACTAGCTAACTGAAAACCAATTGCAAATTCAGATCATCAAATCAACATTTTCAATTCTCCACTGTATAAGTTCAAACCAGTTTAGAGATTAACAAAGAATCGAGAGTTAAAATGCGTACTTGTTTTTTAAGGATTTATGGATAGGGGAGACTGGTGCCTGAGAGGTAGGCTTCTGTGCGAGAGATGCAGCAATACCGCTTCTGATATATCTCTGCAGGGAGCAACAAAAAATAAATTACAAAGAAATGCATCAACAAATATGGAATGAAGCTAAATTATGTACTAGCACTTATATTTAAATACATAATTGCATTTAGTAAACAAAAAATAAGGTTTAGTTACTTACTTGTGCACAGAGAGGAAAGTGCAACAGTAATGGAAGAAGGCGGGAAACAAGAGAGGTGATTCACGGACTTGAATGTAGTGAGACCTGATAAAAAAATTAGATATTGTTAGACATATACACATACATCAAACAATATTAATTACGAAGAGATTGTAAAAAAAAAATCGGCATGACTTTTGCATAATTTTACCTATCCCATGCTTATTATTAGCATTCACCAACCATTCATCAACACAAATTTCCATCACAAATCAAACTAATACCAACTTTATCCATCAAACCAATTTTAAATAATTTATGGAAATCAAATACAAAGTAAAAAAAAGACACAACCATGCCTATTATTAAGCATTCACCAATTATTCAACAACACAAATTTCTATCATAAGCCAAACTAATATATACCAAATTTATTCATCAAACGAAATTCCAATAATTTGTGGAAATCAAATACAAAGTACAAAAGAGAAAAATGATAAGTTAGATTATATTACCGGTTCCAAAATGAATTGTTCTCCGCTTTCAATCTACCATCAAATGGTAAAGAACCTTCTTAAGTATTTATCTGTAGAGACACAAATACGTATAGACACAAGAGAAACTCAGTAGTTGTGTTTGTTCCTTATATGCAGTTAGGTTGCAAATTTACAGTGAGTGAAGAGAATGAAGAGTTAAATTAAAAAAAAAATTACCGGTTCCTAAATGAATTGTTTTCAGCCCCTCTTCTCAATCGGGCGTGCGAGACGCGTGTAGCAACACCAATCTCTACAGAGGCAACACATAAAGATTGAACAACATTCAGATCAATTAGAATAATTTTATATTAAACTTAACGACTATACAATACTCACATATATATATATTATATAACTACCGAATGTTTAATATTATTTTTTACCAATGAATGAAGTTGTTCATAACAACTCATAAATGACAAGATCAAACTATAACTTACATAACAACCTAAATTCTATTTTTCATGTTTAACATGTTATCCATAATTTTCAATATACCACTTATGCATCACACTCTTGTATTAACGATAATATAATATCATAATCAAATATATAAATTATAAACATTATCGTTAGCTCATTCAAACAAGCACAATAAGAATTTTTTTAGTATAACTATAATACAATCTACAGAGAGTGGGGAACTTAGTGTCAAAGATGATAACTCATCAACTCGACTACATTGTTTATGAAGACAAGGAGAAACTCTTAATTGCTTAACTTATATTACTTGTTCGAACAAGTAAACTTACATTGTGATTAGTACAATTTTGCTTAACTTATATAACTAGCAGAGATCTCACTCACCAATGTGTATTTACAATGTATATTTACTTATGAAATGTGAATAAACAAGTAATTTTAAGTGGAAAAATAAGCTAACCTAACTATACTTAAACAAATAATGCTCAAACATTGTTCCACCCCATATATAAGCATAATAAATCTAGCCCAAATAAGCTAACCTAACTATACTTAAAAGAAGGGCCAAAAACAGCAAAAAAATCACTCGGACATTTCGTCGAACACCTTGTGTGCATACATAAATTTAATAGTTTAACAACCAAATCTTGTAAAGATTTCACACACACAATAATATCATCATCCACAATCACAATGTGACAACATCTATCAATTTTAACAACACATTAACAATTAAGTAAACAAAAACGAAAATGAAAGTTAGGGTTGCATACCTTGCCGCGTCTGTTTGCTGCGCGGGAGGGCGGCGGCGGCACCACCGACGCGACAACCACCGGCGACGCGACGTCAATGATGGCGGGAGGAGGAGGCGGCGACGGCAGTAGGTGAAATACCCCAACAAGTATGTTAAGTAAACATCAAATTATGATGTAGAAAGGCTAGAATATGCCTTAGAAAGATTGGTAGACAATTTAAACCAAGGAAAACACAAGAAAGTGCCCTAAAGGCAATCAGGGCAAAAACGTGCTCTAAGCTTGGAGAGACTTGGGTGAGTACCAAAATATCATGATAAGACCTTATTAATATTATAATGGTCATTTTAAATCAATTAGCAAAGAAAACCAAACTTGAAAACAAGTTAAAACACAAATGTGCTTTAAGAAGTCTTAAAGCACATTTTAGAAATTGTCTTAGAATTGAGTTTTGAGTGGCTAAATGTTCATCATTACTCTTTAATCAACATGTGTACTAATTAGTATCACATTAGGAGGTCTAAATCAATGAGAAATCAAAATTTCCCGATTATGTGCCTTGATTAGTGAATAGTGCCAAATAGTGACTAGTTTAAGTTTTAGTCAACATAGTCAATAAGTTGGTCAACAAAGACCATTACTAGCCTTATTTGATAAAGGGGCCGGTTTTCTAAAGGTGGTGAGTCACCACAACATGTTAGTTAAGAGGGGAAAAGAGAGGTAAATAAAGTAAGGTAACTATTCACCTTTTTAGTAAAATATCTCTTATAAGCTATTCTTCTTCTTCTCTCTCTTCATTTCCCCTTCCTTCCACGATTTTCTTCTTCTTCTTCCCTCCATTCCAAACCGAGAGTGCTGCTCTTCCATGGTTCTCCATCTTAGATCACTTGCCAAATACAACTCCAAGCTCCAAATCCAAAACAAATTGCATGTTTGTCTTAGTTAAGTCAAGACCTATCTTTCTATCTTTTCAAATCTTTCAAAGATCCATTTTGGTTCCATGAGAAAACTCCATTGATGGAGGAAAATCAAGTTTGAAGAGCTCATTGGCTTCTCCATTCTCTTAAGGTAAAGAAAATGTAAGAAAAACCATGTTTCCATCATTTTTTGTACATGGCCGAAAATTCCTTCTCATGGGGCTATGTTTTTATGCCTTGTTCTAGCTTGATTTATTCACCAAGGACTAGTGGAGGTCCTATTTCATTCAATGCCAAAGTCTACCCTTGAGACTTCAAAGGAATCATCCACTTTTAATGCCTTAGAGCACATTTCTAACCTAGTTTTTTATTCCTTGAGGTTAGTGCATTGTTTAGTACTCATATGAGTCCTTAATATTGATTAGAACATTGGCAAGGGGAATTTAAGTAGTGGCCGAGATCTATGCAAGAAGAAGGTCTAAGGAGGAGATTAAGATAAGCTTGAGAAAACAAGGTAAATGCTTACCTAATGGTGGTTTAAGATTAAAGAATGAGTTTTGGATAAGTACCAATGTAGCTTAGAGCTTACATTGTGTATTGGGTTATATAACCTAAGAAAAAAAAACTTAAACAAGCTTATGAACTTGTGATTAAGGAGCTAATGAGAATGAGTTAGTAATATAAGTTTAAGGTGGATTTTAAGAGCATTATAACTACTATGAGATTGATGAGTGTATTTGCAGGTTGAAAGCTTATATATGTGGGAAATTCATTGTTTAAGTTTAAGTTATTTAAGGGCCTAAGAGCCATGTCATTTAAGAGCCTTAGTGCTATGCAATTTAAGATTATTGCAATATATTGAGTTTGTCATGGATGAGGTAAGATGAGAAAGGACTTGGTGTGTGTGAGATTATTGTGTGAGAAAAACAATGCATATGGGCATGAGAATATACTAGAGGAGCTATGGCGAATTTGAGTAGAAAAAAAGTGTTTAGGTGATGGTGGTGAGTTTATATGACCTAGGATTTACTGGGAGTCATTATGAGGATTTGTGTGGAGATTAGTTAACTAAGGAGTTCTTGAGGTTTAGAATGACCTAGAGATGTCTAGGAGGAATTGGATGATTGGTGAGTGTTTTTTAACACACCAAAATCATGAGATGAGGATGTAAGACTTGTGCATAAATTTAAGGAGAAGGTGTAATGCTTAAGGTGATTAAGATATGTCCTAAGGGAATTTAATGACTAAGGAAGTACTAGGAAGTCATAGAGGTTGTCTTGATGAAAAAGGGGTGAGATAAAGTGTTATAATGAGTTATAATGACTTAGGCATCACTATGAAGGATTTAGGAAACAAAAGATTGTAATTAAGTATTTAGGACTTAGGTAAATGAAGAACAATGTCAAGGTATTAAAGTAATGGAAGAAATGTATAAGCAAGCTTAAGAGTTTAAGAGTGATGTGTAACAAGTGAAAAGAAGAGAATTGTGCATGGACATGCAAGATAACCTTGGAAGGTTTAACAAGCAAAGATGGAGTGCAATGATGTTAAGGAGGAGTTTATGGGTTAAAAGAAACACTTTGGATGGTAGAAGTTTTTGGTAAGGTTACAAGTTATAATGTAGGAATTATATGATAAGTGTTAGGAGTGTTTATGAGAATTGAGTAAATGTTTGAGAAGATCTTTGGAAGTTATTTTAATGAGTTTGGTGGAGGTTATAAGGTGGGTTAAAGTGCCAAGATGGTGTTGGACCTATTAGAACACTTGTGGAGGAGTTTGGAATTGAAAGAGGCAATTTAAGAGAGAGGTCTGTAGAGGACCGACCCAGGGTCCGACCCAGTTTTGGGTCGGTCGGGCCATGTTAAGCCAGCCGGAATGGGTTCTGTAAGGACCGACCCAGAGGGTTAGGGTCGGTCGGTCTAGCTCTGGGTCGGTCGGATGGGTTTCAAAAGACGGAAGAGTTTCTGTAATGGACCGACCCAGGGTTGGGTCGGTCGGTGGGTCGGTCGACCCTTAACACTTAGAAAAAAAAAAGAAATTTTGAATCTAAGAATGGTAATGGGTAATGAGGAATACCTTTGGTGGGGTGGTAATGATTAGGACCCTAAGAACTTAAGGGGATTAAGTTAAGTTAAGTATAAACTTAAAAGTGTAAGGTAAGTTGTAAGATTATGTGGTAAGACTTAAGAGGTGATAGTGGGAATCGTTAAGTAAGTTAAGTAGGTTAAGTAAGTTGAATTAAGCTAAGTGATTAATAACCTAAAACTGAATGAATGTTTTAGGACTTGGGAGTTTGGACTCCAGAAGAGAGTAAGCAGCCGAACGACCAACGGTGAACGGTACAGTTCTTCTTGTGACCTGCTTGCTAACGAGGTGTCCCTCGGCTTGTGTGCTATCTGTTTTTGTGTGCTCACTAAACAAGATAAAGCATGCAACCGGAATCTTATGATTATTGTATTGTTGTGTGATGTTTGAAAACTAACACAACATACCGTGAGAACTTACTAACCAATGTTTAGTAAGAAATTGAGTGAGACTAAGGAACGCCCCTAATAAGGGACGATATGAACCGAAAGAGGTTAACCAACAAACATGGTCTTGAGACTATTATTAACTGGAACTTGAGTGAGGAAACCCGGGACCGATCTCCGGTCATGCATGCTAAGGAAAAACGGGGACGGTATCTGAATCAGATCCGCCCTCCGCTTAAGGACTTGTCTTCGGACTTGTAGCCTAGGGCCGGTTTGCCGGCTCAGCTATGCTGGATTCCCGTCCAGGGTAGGTGGCATTAAGATGGTGCGGTGGGATCACCTAAATCCCAGGTTTTGACTTAGGCTACAACCATTCCCCTCCAGGAATGGTTTGTATTCTGAGAATAAGTTAAGATTAAGATAAGTTACAATCATTCCTTTTTAAAGGATGATTGTATTGTTTAAGATTAAGATTAAGTTAAGATTAAGATAAGTTACAATCATTCCTTTTAAAGGATGATTTGTATTGTTAAGATTAAGATTAAGTTAAGATTAAGATAAGTTACAATCATTCCTTTTAAAGGATGATTTGTATTGTTAAGATTAAGATTAAGTTAAGATTAAGATTAAGTTAAGATTAAGATAAGTTGCAACCATTCCTCTTTAAAGGATGGTTTGTATAATTAAGATTAAGATAAGCGACATCCACTCCTTATTAAGGATGGTTGTTTCTAAGGTTAAGATAAGACTAAGATTAAGGTGAGATAAGGATGGACTAAGGTTAAGAGGGAACCATACTTAAGGAGTTAAATAATTAACTCTCTAATTAAGGGAACGCATTAAGACGTTCATTTGTGTGAACTTGATTGTTCATATCTGAGTTTTGTTTACTGCACTTACTATTATATTGTGCATCTAATCAACCTCCATTGCTATCGACAATTAGTCGTCGTAGCCACGTTAGCTTGGGGGCCATGAGGGGATCGTACCAGCATTCGTGCTGACCCCCTTTGGGGCTGTTTTTACTACACAGGTACATCAGGAGGCGGCCATCGAGAGAGTAAGAAGGGGTACAAGTTTTAAGGGTTAAGCGCGGCCTACGAGTTGTGCATGTACACTCGTATGGCAATTGAGTAGTAAGATGTATAGGATGTGAGGGGATTGTAAGAAGGTTATGTAACTGGTTAAGGTTGTTGTACTAATGTTCGGTATTTCTGTAGTCAGACCGTGGCAAGGTCCTGGATTGTAAAGAATTCCGCTGTGACGTGTTTATATATATATTGTTAAGTTACGAGACCACATCTGGATTAAGTTGGGGTGTTACAAAAAGTGGTATCAGAGCGTAGTTACGCTCTGAAGACAAGAAATACCGAACTTAGGAGAATGATGAGGTTGAGATTGAGTTATGGGTTAAGGGTTGAGAGATAGAGTGAGAGGTGCGTTAGTCAGGACTTCCCGGTGTTTACCGGGTATCCATAGTACCTAGACCCGCCCTCCACATCCCTAACCCTGAATATGTGGAACAAACGCCAGAGAGAAGAGAAGCCTTCTCTTACTCGGGAGACCCGATCTGGCAGTTAGCTAACAGTAAGTAATACGAGAAACATCTTGTGGCATAACAGCAGGATAATACCAAGCACGAGGATTGGAGATTACTGGAAAGTCCAGTTAGAAACGGGAACTCCAAACCCCATATTACGAGGAAGGTTACAGGACCTGGCCGACATAATGCAGACGACGGTAGAACCCATACAATTGTATACCAAAATAGGACTACGATGTAGTGCCTAAAGAGAATTATTACTTAATAACCACAACAGAATGTGTGGAGACAGGAGCGAGGATTAAGACATAAGAAAATGTTAAGGGGTTCCCTCAGAAAGAGGAACGCCCTGATAAATGACAGTACTGTCAAGCACCAGGGAACTGCCGAAGGGACGGTTATCCAAAGTAAGGGATTATCGAAGGAGTCCCGAGGACCACCAATTACATGGAAATTAGAAGGAAGTATCGCTACCAATGTACCTTGCAACCATAGCCCATCCTGCATGGCGCACTTGCCATAGCAAGTGCTACCACGGTTAAGCTACACGGAAAGCCATCATGGAAAAATAGGAGAACGCTACAGTTGTAGCACATATTAATACCGGATCGTAAATCCATAAGAACAGAAAAAAAATAAGACCATGGAAAGGCCCGACAGCCTGACCATGATAAGATGAGGTGACACACCAGTCAGCCGGGAGCAGAACTTGGACATAATATTAGACCATATGGATGTTAGCAACAGTACAACAACAACCGACAGTGCAGTAAGAACACCACCCGGATCCCAAAGGGGAAACCTAAGAGATTGCTCGGTAATGCGAGCCAAAAACACTATATAGCAACGATATACAAGGATGTATTATAAGATACTATTGAGACTGTTGAAGCATCACTTACAACGAAAACGGGATAAGATTCCCATAGTGACCATTAAGGATACCAATAACAACATTCTTCAATGAAGATGTTGGAAAACCCAGAGAGAAGGGTAAATGAGAATAAACGTAAGCTATAACCTGCTGAGGATTAAACGCACAACCCTGGAAAAGGAAAGCCGGAGGACTACCCCCACAGAGCGGGCATAGTCGAGCCGAGCAAACTGATGAATGACAGTTAGTACTGTTTGTCTGACTCATTAACACCAAGTATGATTGATCATCAACGGGTGGCATAGTCAACGGAAGCTGAACGAAGCGTTGAGATGGAGTATAAGACGACAGGATGATATCCAACTTGGACACCGTAAGGCAAACGCCTAATACAAACCTAACCTTGACTATTAAAGACATAAGTCTAGTAAAATGACAGCATTGTCAAAGACATTAAGTAACCTCAGATCACCTGAACAACTTCCCTAGCAGGAAGCGGAGGCAGCAACTTATCATGAAACCCGATACTACTTTAGTATGTAACTTAACGGTGGATAGTGCTCAAGAACCAGAATCTTATAGGGATGACCTGCAGATGAGTAAGAGTACAAATAATGAACTGAGACATTAAGCATTAAGAGCCTACAGCCAAGGATGTTAACCACATCAGAGCCCGAGGCGCAATAAGTTATAAGAGAGCTTGTTTAAGCAAAGAAAGGGTACCAATGAGAACATTGAGATAATGCTAAGGACGGGAGCGGAGAACGAACCCTGCCTTTTAGGGTGGGGATACCTCTCCTTGTTGTGAGGCCATGAGTGGGAATGAACCCCTCAAAAGGGCTTTCACATATTAGAGATAAAATACACTTTATTAGAAAATGGAAACTATGAACCTTGAGATTACCTTAGAACATACCAGATACACTTGAGTAATAAGGAAGGTTGCACAGATAGACCCCATATCCCAACACCCAGGATGTAAGAATTAATAATGGTCAGAGATAAACATTGTGACTGCACATTATGGCACGTCAATTAATCAATGCTCAGAAGAGCTTGTGACTCAGTGAATGACTTCTTCAGTAACCAGTTAAACTACATGGTAGATAACATCACTAAGGATGAAAGAAAGCGAAAGAAATTAGCCTACTTACGAATCTAAGATTGGAGCATAACATCTTTATATGAAGAGTCAACTATTTTACAACACGGTACGACAACCGCCAATACCGGAATGAGAGAACTCCAGTGTGTTTACACCAAAGGGATTGAGTATAAGGTAAGACATTAGAATAAGTGAGTAAGGGGTTGCACCATTAATGGGCAACATGGTAAAGGCCAACTACCACGGTAGTAATGGTCGTGAGTACAATAGTTAGATAAGTGGATTAAGTCATGGTGCGCGGTAAGGCGACCATTATGTATGAGCCGTCAAATATTGACACTGAGGCAATTAGATTTATGAGTTAAGACTAGCATAAGTAAAAATAAGATGGTAACGAACTGAGCGTTGATGCCAGTAGTCTGGACCTGGTTAGGTAAGATTTCGCAGGAAGCACACTACCCATTCCTTAAGAACTGGAAGTGCTTTCCTAATAGAATGAATATGAGAAAGAAGATAGAGGCTCTATGGAAAGACCTAAGCTACTAGAAATAGAATCAATACGGAATACAGAAAGGAGCTGGAGCACACCATACCCAAGAACGCAGTAAATGGATTTCCCTTGATTAACTTCAAGAAAAACAATAAATGTTATTATGGAACAATGAAAGAGGAGATCGACAACAGAATACTTCATAATTAGCAATAGCTAGACGTGGTGACGGACACTATGAGTTTACTAAAACGAGACGTGGGACGACTGCACCCCATAGGACTTGCAGGCCTAACATGCTCATTTATGAGTTAGTTGGGTAAGTAGTAATGTACCAGTAAGGTACCCCATGCATGTAGACGAGTGGTGTAAGGAACACGGGAGGTAGTCGACTCCGTACCACGGACAACGACACAAGATCAGACAAGAGCAGCCATTACCGCAAACAGTCGAAGAGAAGAATTCAGTTGAATCAGCAACACAGAGGAACCAGAGAACAAATATTAAGGCTATGAAGTGCGAAGAGCACGGATTGTTTAAGTACAGACATTGAACATGCCTTAAGATGTAAGAGATTAAGACTGTAAAGCGCATTATGCACTAAACAGTAGTTTCAGACTAAGAATCATCCTCAGACCAAAGGTCAGTTGGGGAGAAACAATTTAGACATTCGAGAAAATACTAAGAGTATGAGCGTAAGATCTTCAAGGAGAATGGATACGAGTTACAACTCATTAAGGCCGTGTATATATAAAGATACACGTGTCCATTGAGAGACCAATATACCTAAACTGTAAGGAGGCAAGAGGATATACAATGCCATAAAAAGATAAGTGAAGCAGTTAAGCCTAAGAACATCAGAGTGGTGCAGCGGAAGCTAGCAGATCACTACCTTTGAGATTAGACCAAACTAAGTTAAGGAAACGGTATAAATACCGTTAGAATCCTCGATACAGAGACTAAGTCATCCTGATCGAATCCTAAGTAAGATAGATGACATGGAAGCTAGAATGCTTGGTGAGAATTAGATATCTTGAACTTATGTTCAAAGATGATGTGACGCCGATTATGTGGGCGTATCCATTTTTAAGGGGGGTAGAGCGAAAACCCGCTTAGCGTATGTTTGTGTACTGAGTACATAAACTACGGTGTGCATAGCACAAAATAACTTGAGAATATGTTTTTATATAAACATTTGAGATAAATCATGGTTATTGCACACAGAAGATGTGAATACCATACATATTAAGTACCTATCTTGTTAACTCCGGTGAGTACAAGTTAAGAGAATTAAGGAAGAGGATTAAGGAGACTTAAGAAACAAGAAATATGAGGTATGAGTCGATATGAGACTATGTGAGAGATAAGAATAAGATGATATTATGAGATAACATTTGATATGAGTATGGGGAAGAAGATAGTAATTTTATAATATAATAAATGGTGAGAATTGATATGGGACTGTTAAGACCTTAGTAGGAATTTAGATCTTGAGGTAATTACTAAGGGATGAATTGCACCTTGGAGATGTATTGATTATGATTAGAAGAACCAAAAAGAGAGAAAATTGGACATGAGTGAATTATTTGGATGTTTGTGAAATGACGTGGGAGGTGGAACTTGATTTTCTAGGATCAAGGAGAAACCGAACACAAATTGGAGTGGAAGGATGGTTCTACACTGATGCTGATCACATCAGGGTAGGATTATTCCTGAAACTCCCTACCAGTGGTCACAATTAAATCACACTAAGGATAGAGGCGTTAGTATAAAATTAAATTGGAGTTGCTTGTATTTTTAATTAGAGGATTATTCCTCACATGACCTCGAAAGGATTACCTTTTTACTGAGTCTCGCCCATGAAGTCGAGGACGCACGAGCCTTTGTCTTCGGACCGGTGACATGGGGAGAGCAGAGTGTTTTGTATTCTGGCCCATGGTGACGAGGACGAATGAGCCATTGTCTACGGACCGGTGACATGGGAGAATACTTGGAAGTTATGTGAATGTTTTAATCATCGAAAGGAAACAAAGGAATTTGAGTGCTACACATGCTTAAGCATGTTGTGTGATATTTAAGTATAGAATATGGCGGATCTAATGATCCAATGAGATTAAGTATACATAAGTATGATCTATAAGATCTAAGGAATGAGGTAAGACATGTATTCTAAAAAGATAAGATGCATGGGAACTTTGGGACAAAGTTCTTTTAAGGGGGTAGATTGAAATACCCCAAACCTAAGTATGTTAAGTAAACATCAAATTATGATGTAGAAAGGCTAGAATATGCCTTAGAAAGATTGGTAGACAATTTAAACCAAGGAAAACACAAGAAAGTGCCTTAAAGGCAATCAGGGCAAAAACGTGCTCTAAGCTTGAGAGACTTGGGTGAGTACCCAATATCATGATAAGACCTTACTAATATTCTAATGGTCATTTTAAATCAATTATCAAAGAACCAAACTTGAAAACAAGTTAAAACACAAAATGTGCTTTAAGAAGTCTTAAAGCACATTTTTGAGAAATTGTCTTAGAATTGAGTTTTGAGTGGCTAAATGTCCATCATTACTCTTTAATCAACATGTGTACTAATTAGTATCACATTAGGAGGTCTAAATCAATGAGAAATCAAAAATTTCCCGATTATGTGCCTTGATTAGTGAATAGTGCCAAATAGTGACTAGTTTAAGTTTTAGTCAACATAAGTCAATAAGTTGGTAAACAAAGACCATGACTAGCCTTATTTATAAAGGGGCCGGTTTTCTAAAGGTGGTGAGTCACCACAACATGTTAGTTAAGAGGGGAAAAGAGAGGTAAATAAAGTAAGGTAACTATTCACCTTTTTAGTAAAATATCTCTTATAAGCTATTCTTCTTCTTCTCTCTCTTCATTTCCCCTTCCTTCCACGATTTCTTCTTCTTCTTCCCTCCATTCCAAACCGAGAGTGCTGCTCTTCCATGGTTCTCCATCTTAGATCACTTGCCAAATACAACTCCAAGCTCCAAATCCAAAACAAATTGCATGTTTGTCTTAGTTAAGTCAAGACCTATCTTTCTATCTTTTCAAATCTTTCAAAGCTCCATTTTGGTGCCATGAGAAAACTCCATTGATGGAGGAAAATCAAGTTTGAAGAGCTCATTGGCTTCTCCATTCTCTTAAGGTAAAGAAAATGTAAGAAAAACCATGTTCCATCATTTTTTGTACATGGCCGAAAATTCCTTCTCATGGGGCTATTTTATATGCCTTGTTCTAGCTTGATTTATTCACCAGGACTAGTGGAGGTCCTATTTCATTCAATGCCAAAGTCTACCTTGAGACTTCAAAGTTAATCATCCACTTTTATGCCTTAGAGCACATTTCTAACCTAGGTTTTTATTCCTTGAGGTTAGTGCATTGTTTAGTACTCATATGAGTCCTTGAATATTGATTAGAACATTGGCAAGGGGAATTTAAGTAGTGGCCGAGATCTATGCAAGAAGAAGGTCTAAGGAGGAGATTAAGATAAGCTTGAGAAAACAAGGTAAAATGCTTACCTAATGGTGGTTTTAAGATTAAGGAATGAGTTTTGGATAAGTACCAATGTAGCTTAGAGCTTACATTGTGTATTGGGTTATATAACCTAGAAAAAAAAAACTTAAACAAGCTTATGAACTTGTGATTAAGGAGCTAATGAGAATGAGTTAGTAATATAAGTTTAAGGTGGATTTTAAGAGCATTATAACTACTATGAGATTGATGAGTGTATTTGCAGTTGAAAGCTTATATATGTGGGAAATTTAGTGTTTAGTTTAAGTTATTTAAGGGCCTAAGAGCCATGTCATTTAAGAGCCTTAGTGCTATGCAATTTAAGATTATTGCAATATATTGAGTTTGTCATGGATGAGATAAGATGAGAAAGGACTTGGTGTGTGTGAGATTATTGTGTGAGAAAAACAATGCATATGGGCATGAGAATATACTAGAGGAGCTATGGCGAAATTTGAGTAGAAAAAAAGTGTTTAGGTGATGGTGGTGAGTTTATATGACCTAGGATTTACTGGGAGTCATTATGAGGATTTGTGTGGAGATTAGTTAACTAAGGAGTTCTTGAGGTTTAGAATGACCTAGAGATGTCTAGGAGGAATTGGACGATTGGTGAGTGTTTTTGAACACACCAAAATCATGAGATGAGGAATGTAAGACTTGTGCATAAATTTAAGGAGAAGGTGTAATGCTTAAGGTGATTAAGATATGTCCTAAGGGAGTTTAATGACTAAGGAAGTACTAGGAAGTCTTAGAGGTTGTCTTGATGAAAAAGGGGTGAGATAAAGTGTTATAATGAGTTATAATGACTTAGGCATCACTATGAAGGATTTAGGAAACAAAAGAGTGTAATTAAGTATTTAGGACTTAGGTAAATGAAGAACAATGTCAAGGTATTAAGTAATGGAAGAAATGTATAAGCAAGCTTAAGAGTTTAAGAGTGATGTGTAACAAGTGAAAGAAGAGAAATTGTGCATGGACATGCAAGATAACCTTGGAAGGTTTAACAAGCAAAGATGGAGTGCAATGATGTTAAGGAGGAGTTATATGGGTTAAAAAGAAACACTTTGGATGGTAGAAGTTTTTGGTAAGGTTACAAGTTAGTAATGTAAGGAATTATATGATAAGTGTTAGGAGTGTTTATGAGAATTGAGTAAATGTTTGAGAAGATCTTTGGAAGTTATTTAATGAGTTTGGTGGAGGTTATAAGGTGGTTTAAAGTGCCAAGATGGTGTTGGACCTATTAGAACACTTGTGGAGGAGTTTGGAATTGAAAAGGGCAATTTAGAGAGAGGTCTGTAGAGGACCGACCCAGGGTCCGACCCAGTTTTGGGTCGGTCGGGCCATGTTAAGCCAGCCGGAATGGGTTCTGTAAGGGACCGACCCAGAGGGTTTGGGTAGGTCGGTCTAGCTCTGGGTCGGTCGGATGGTTTCAAAGACGGAAGAGTTTCTGTAATGGACCGACCCAGGGGTTGGGTCGGTCGGTGGGTCGGTCGACCCTTAACACTTAGAAAAAAAAGAAATTTTGAATTCTAAGAATGTAATGGGTAATGAGGAATACCTTTGTTGGGGTGGTAATGATTAGGACCCTAAGAACTTAGGGGATTAAGTTAAGTTAAGTATAAACTTAAAAGTGTAAGGTTAAGTTGTAAGATTAAGTGGTAAGACTTAAGAGTGATAGTGGGAATCGTTAAGTAAGTTAAGTAGGTAAGTAAGTTGAATTAAGCTAAGTGATTAATAACCTAAAACTGAATGAATGTTTTAGGACTTGGAGTTTGGACTCCAGAAGAGAGTAAGCAGCCGAACGACCAACGGTGAACGGTACAGTTCTTCTTGTGACCTGCTTGCTAACGAGGTGTCCCTCGGCTTATGTGCTATCTGTTTTTGTGTGCTCACTAAACAAGATAAAGCATGCAACCGGAATATTATGATTATTGTATTGTTGTGTGATGTTTGAAAACTAACACAACATACCGTGAGAACTTACTAACCAATGTTTAGTAAGAAATTGAGTGAGACTAAGGAACGCCCCTAATAAGGGACGATATGAACCGAAAGAGGTTAACCAACAAACATGGTCTTGAGACTATTACTAACTTGAACTTGAGTGAGGAAACCCGGGACCGATCTCCGGTCATGCATGCTAAGGAAAAGGGGGACGGTATCTGAATCAGATCCGCCCTCCGCTTAAGGACTTGTCTTCGGACTTGTAGCCTAGGGCCGTTTGCCGGCTCAGCTATGCTGGATTCCCGTCCAGGGTAGGTGGCATTAACTTGGGTGCGGTGGGATCACCTAAATCCCAGGTTTGGACTTAGGCTACAACCATTCCCCTCCAGGAACGGTTTGTATTCTGAGATAAGTTAGATTAAGATAAGTTACAATCATTCCTTTTAAAAGGATGATTTGTATTGTTAAGATTAAGATTAAGTTAAGATTAAGATAAGTTACAATCATTCCTTTTTAAAGGATGATTTGTATTGTTAAGATTAAGATTAAGTTAAGATTAAGATAAGTTACAATCATTCCTTTTTAAAGGATGATTTGTATTGTTAAGATTAAGATTAAGTTAAGATTAAGATTAAGTTAAGATAAGATAAGTTGCAACCATTCCTCTTTAAAGGATGGTTTGTATAATTAAGATTAAGATAAGAGACATCCACTCCTTATTAAAGGATGGTTGTTTCTAAGGTTAAGATAAGACTAAGATTAAGGTGAGATAAGGATGGACTAAGGTTAAGAGGGAACATTACTTAAGGAGTTAAATAATTAACTCTCTAATTAAGGGAACGCATTTAAGACGTTCATTGTGTGTGAACTTGATTGTTCATATCTGAGTTGTTGTTTACTGCACTTACTATTATATTGTGCATCTAATCAACCTCCATGCTATCGACAATTAGTCGTCGTAGCCACGTTAGCTTGGGGGCCATGAGGGGATCGTACCAGCATTCGTGCTGACCCCCTTTGGGGGCTGTTTTTACTACACAGGTACATCAGGAGGCGGCCGTCGAGAGAGTAAGAAGGGTACAAGTTTTAAGGGTTAAGCGCGGCCTACGAGTTGTGCATGTACACTCGTATGGCAATTGAGTTAGTAAGATGTATAGGATGTGAGGGGATTGTAAGAAGGTTATGTAACTGGTTAAGGTTGTTGTACTAATGTTCGGTATATTCTGTAGTCAGACCGTGGCAAGGTCCTGGATTGTAAAGAATTCCGCTGTGACGTGTTTATATATATATTGTTAAGTTACGAGACCACATCTGGATTAAGTTGGGGTGTTACAGTAGGTGGTGGTGGCGTCGGAGGTTCGTCCAAATCACCGCTGCTAACAGAGATCGAGAAGAGGGGTTAATTTAGGTTAATCGCGTAATAGCGTCGGGGCGGGCTTGGGGGGTTAATTAAAAGGACCTATTTCGGCGGTTCTTTGTTAAAAACCGCCGAAATAGGCCATATTTAATAAAAAAAATTAAAGAAACCTATTTCGGCGGTTTCTAACAAAGAACCGTCGAAATAGGTCCTCAAATTAAAAAAAAAAGAAAAATAGAAAAACCTATTTCGGCGGTTTCGTGTAAGGAACCGCCGAAATAGGTCTCTTTTATTTTTTTAATAATTAAATATATCCTATTTCGGCGGTTCATATCCAGGAACCGCCGAAATAGACCCCTGCTTTACAGAGCTAATACATCTCGGGCTCCTATTTCGGCGGTTTTATCTACAACCGCCGAAATAGGGGCGCCGAAATAGACGTTTTTTGTACTAGTATCCCCGACAACGGCGTAAGTCCTTTTTTATTTTTTTTCACAACCCTATCCCCGTTAATGTTATTTAACTCGAGAGAGCTGATCGCGGTCAATTCATGTATAATAGAATAAATGAAATTATTATTACAAACGTAAGTATGCGTAGATGACCTAATACACTTTATTCTCATGCTAACCATAGTATCTGGGGAAGAAAATGCGAGAAGATTGAAGAAAACGCAGATCAACTGGTAGTCTATATTTATTATTTATAAAGTAAATCCAATCATATAAACAACCAGTCGTTGTAATATAGACGTAAGTATTCCCGCCTATCACACGGGTGACCCGGGTTTGATTCGATGATAGTTTTGGTTTTCGAAGACATAAGAATGCTATTTAACTCATGAAAACTGAATACGGTCGACCCACGACAATGGTGTAAGTCTTTTTTTTTTCATAAGCCTATCCCCGTGATTGCTCTTTTCTTTGCTTTAAAATGTTTGTTTTCACCTATGTTGGCGATCATGTTGGTGGGACTATTTTAAACTCTCTCCTTTTCATATTTTCATCCCGCAAGGGTCAGAGTCAAATCCGATCTACTTATTTACTTTTTAAGAAAACTATTAATTATTAATTATATGTCTTCTTTAGAGTATTTTATTATTTTTTTTGTTATCACCGTGTCTTGAATTTACTAATTAAGGAGCTCTAATATCTGTTTTGGTTGCTTCTTATCACCAAATATTTAAATTCTCTTATTTCATTATGAGTTGTAGCCTGATTCGAAATTTCATTAGAAGATAATTCTGATATTTTAAGATATATGAATGCTCTTTAACTCATGAGAGATGCGGTCAATTCTTGTATAAGGGAAAAAATGGAATGATTGTTAAAACGTAAGTATGCATAGATGACCAAATACAGTTTATTCTCATGCTTACCATAGTATCTGGGGAAGAGGATTGGGTGAAAATTGGGGACAACGTTGACCAACTAGTAGTCTAGATTTACTAGTTATAAAATACATCCATTCATATAAACATCTAGTCGTTGTAGTATAGTGGTAAGTATTCCCGCCTGTCACGTGGGTGACCCGGGTTCGATCCCCGGCAATGGCGTAAGTCTCTTTGTTTTTTTTTAGCAACCTATCCATGTGATTGCCCTTTGTTCGGAATTGCTAGTTTTGCACCTACATTGGGAACCACGTTTGTGGGACTATTTTCATTTCTAGATTGTAGGGAGTGTTGGCTAAGTAGTAATCATGATTTATTATTTATAAAAGATCTGAAATACCCAAACCTTGATGTGTGGTTTAAATATTAAACTATGGTATGTAAAGGCTAAAAAGTGTCTTAGAAACATCAGTGAACAATTTAAACCATAGTAAATGCAATAAAGCACTAAGACACAGCTTGAGCAAAACATGCTCTAAGCTAGGAGTGAACTTGGTTAGGACCCAAAGAGCCTACCAAGACTTAATAATATTCAATTATGATTTAATAGGGCTATTAAGTCCTTAGGAAACTTTGGTAGACGGTTAAACCAAATAAAACACAAGAAAATACCTTAAAGTCAATAAGAGCAAGAATGTGCTCTAAGCTTGGGATAAATTTGTATAAGACCTAATGGTCATACCTATACCTTATAAATATGTTAATGAACATATTAAATCAATTACCAAGAAAACCAAGCTTGAAAACAAGTTAAAACACAAAATGTGCTTTAAGGAGTCTTAAAGCACTTTTTGAAAAATTGTCTTGTAAATGAGTTTTGAATGGCTAAATGTCCATCATTACTCTTTATTAACATGTGTACTATATAGTATCACATTTGGAAGTCTATATCAATGGGAAATCAAAAATTTCACTTCTATGTGCCTTGTTTTTATGAATAGTAACTTTTATAAGCTAGTTTGTAACATATGTTGTTATAAGTAATTAAATTGGTCAACAAAGACTATTATACCCTTATAATTATATGGGGGCCGGTTTTTCAAGGTGTGAGTCACCAACATGTAAAAGAAATCAAATAAGGAAAATAAAGCTTATAAAGTAAAGTACTATTTTACTTTATACATAAATATCTTAACAAGTGAACTCACTCTCACCTCATTCTCTTCTTTCCTTTCATTTCACACGGTTTCTTCATCTTCTCCCATGCTCCATTTACGATTTGCTATGGCAACCCCTCTTCTCCATCTTCATTTCTTTGCCAAATCCAACTCCATGCTCCAAATCAAATTCTAAGACTATATTTGTCTTAGTTAGACCAAGCTCTACACTTCTATCTTTTCAAATCTTCAAGAACTCAATTTTGGTGCCATGTAGATTCACCATTGAAGGAGCTTGAGCTCATCTTTTCACATATTATTGTTCTCCTTTGCTTCAAGGTAAGGAAACTCAAAGAAAATCCATGTTTCCTCCAGGTTTTCATGTTGACCGAAAATCACCACTAAAGGTATTTACCTTGCTTGTTTTAGCTTCATTTGAATCTTCCAAGGGCTAGGAGGAGTCCTCCTTTGATACTTATTCAAGCTCTCTTCCAATTCCAAGGTAAACAATTACCTTAATGTATTAAGACAATATATGTGCCTAGGGTTTACAATGAGATCAAGCATAATGCTTGAATACTCATTCTATTATGTGTACATTGTTTAGAAGTTGACAAACAACCAACACCCTACCGGTTTTGCAAGGGAACAAGAAAGAAGTTTGTGAGGAAAAAGAGGTAAACAAGCTATCTCAATGTAGTCTAAATGCCTTAGGAAAATGAGCTTGATTTGCTTAATAAAATACCTAAGGAGCCAATGGTAAATGAGCTAGTGAAATGCTCTCAAGGAGTTTATTAAGGGCATATGTATTGTTGGGTGTATTTTGCAGGTCAAAGGCATTACTTATGTGGGAAATTCAGTGTTTAAGTTTAATGTATTTAAGGCCTAAGAGCCATGTTATTTAAGGGCCTAAGTGCCTAGCAATTTAAGCTTATGCACTATATTGTGAGGTAGTGCTAAATGTGTGTAGTTGTGTATAAAATGTGTTTGATGGATTTTAGGTGTTCTTGATGAAATAAGGTAAAAACCTAAATGTTGGATGTGAGTATATACAAGAGAAGCTATGGCTAAATTTGGAAAATGTATAAGAAGCTCTAAATGTTTTAAGTAAGTTTTGGTGAACTAGGAAGTGTTAAAGGTGAACAATGTTTACTTGGGAAGAAAACATGTATTGAGGTGATTTAGAGTGATGCAAGGATTTATGTGTTATCTTGGAAGTTCTAGGAATTCAATGTGTGTTTTGAGAATGTATTTAAGTCTTAGAGAAGTTTGTTTAAGGTTAGGAATGTTGATGTACAAGGAAGAAGATGATGTTTAGGTAAGATGTGAAAAGGAGATTTAGTTAGTAAGAAAGAAGTATAAAAGATGATGTTAAGGTGTAGAGGAAACACCTTGGTATAGTGGTCATTATTGGTGAAATACCACTTAGAAATCTTAAGGAGAAGACATTCCAAGTGTTAAGAATTTTGTAAGAAATTTGTGAATGATAAGATGATTTTGGTGTGAGATTTAAAAAGTTTAGTACATGGCTAAAAGTGTGTTTGATGTGCAAATGATGTTAGAACACGTTAGGGAGGCCTGAGGAAAAGTTTGGAGAAAGTTTGACAAGTTTTGGACAACTTCTGGTGTTGTCCGACCCAGTGGTCCGACCCAGGGTGGGTCGGACAGCTCTGTTTTAGTCACCGGTTGGAGTTTCTGGAATGGTCCGACCCAGAGGTCTTGGGTTGGACAGGGTCGGACATGTGTGTTCTAAGTCTCTGGAATGGTCCGACCCAGATGGTTGGGTCGACATGGGTCGACAGGTGTATTTAAAAGACGGGAAAAGTTTCTGGAACGGTCCGACCCAGTTGTGGGTCGGACGGGGGTCAGACGGCCCAAAATTATGTAAAAAAAACAAAACAATGTTTAAGGTTATGAGATGATGGGGATTATTAAGTAATGATGATATAAGATCGTTAAGGACATGTTAAGTGAGTTATAATGACAATTAGTGGAGGAAAAAAATTGTATTAAAATGTAAAAGTAAATAAGTTAAATGTGAAGTTATAACTAGATTAACGGGGATGATTATAAGCATTAGACTTTAAACAATCATGTTACCCCGATGTTAATAAAAATACATGTAATGCTAACAGTTGTTCGAGAATTGCTCGAGGAACATAAGTGGACATGGTAAAGTGAAGTCCGGTGACAGGTATGGTTTTCTTGCAACCTGTGTCCTACCGGATTACACCGGCTTGTATGCCAATGTGTTTTTCTCTGTATTTTGCCACGTTGTAAGATTAAACATGTAATGAGTTTACAGTAATTCATTTATGTGGCGTGTTCAACTCCGATACCATTTAACCTCGGAAGTGTTAACCTTAGTTAACTGAGTCTAGGATCACATGAGAGTTCGGTAATCGGAGTAAACGACCCGAACCATGGGACGTTCTAACCACGACTATGCATGTGTTAATTGTGTGATATGTGTATGTGAATGAAGGGATCTCCCTTGTGTGTTTAACCCAATTGTAATACTGTATGGTGTTGTTATGATAGACTCCATAGCGGGGTTCTAACTATATCTAAAGTAGTATGTACTAACAGTGGTGAGGAATCCGGTTTGGCCGGTCACGCGTTGTTTGGGAGAGGGTATCCTTCTTAGCCTTACCCTTCTCATTGTTATGGTTGTTTCCCTCACGGGTTATGATCTCCCATTAGCTTATTCCAAATCTTAGCTATTCTGACTTAAGATCGGTTTAGGGGGAAACATGTGTTTGTGTGGTGTGTTCGGGCCTCCAAACCCGAACCATCTTAACTTAAGTTACTCTCGTCCGACTATTAGGACGGTAATGAGTGTTGTTGTTGTTGTATAACGAGCTTACCATGAGGGTGACACCATTCTCTAGGCTCACCAGTGAATTAACTATGTTTGGGTCGGTTCCTAAGAGGACGTTCCCGTTATGTTATGTGATGTTGTTGCAAAGCAATTCCTATTGCGATGTTATCATGTGCACGTGGAAACGTGAAGGGTGTTGTTATGTTTTGTTATGCGAGGAATATTATATGTTGTAAAATATGGAGTGTGTGGATCATGGAAATGAATCCCAATTCGTGATAAGAGGCGTTTAAGGATAACCCGATTAATGGGTAGTTGTCGTCTATTAAGGAGGTAGCTCCATTAGAGGAGAAACACTCTAGGGATAATGAACACCGTGAGTGACTTATCAAATAAGGATGTATTATCCGTTTGTTGAGCCCATTGAGGCGAAATGTTATGTGTTGTGTGTTTACAGTTACATGCATGATTTAAATATAATCACCGCATGCTAAGACGACAATTAGTTGTGCGTGGCCGGTAGCATGTGGGCTGTGGGATTACCATACCAGTAAAGGTGCTGAGCCCCTTGGGGCCACCCTTTTTCTTCTTTTCCTATTTCAGGTACAGAGAACTGGAAGCCGTTCGAGAGTAGGACGGGGTAGTCGTTGTACATGGGTAATCGTTAAAGTTGTATATGTACAGTAGGTGTAGTAAGACCGAAATTGTTATCGTCAATTTTGTAAAAACTCTGTACAGTTGGAAGGCTTTTGTATGTTGTTGTTGTTGTTAATGAAAAGTATAGTAATGTACAGTTGCTCGGGAATCTAGTCCATCAGACCGGTACAATGTTAATGTAATAGCCTTTAGCCACGTGGGTGTTTAACGGCGTGTAACACCAACGAGTTAAGTTATGTGAAGTAGTATACTTTCCACTGCAGAAGGTTTTTTGTGTATTTTGTTGGATGGGGTGTTACAAAAAGTGGTATCAGAGCGAAGTATCGCTCTGATGACTGAATTACCGAGCTTAGGAAGTACCGAGTTAGGATTTTAGTACTTTGGGTTAAGGGTTAAGTGATAGCGTGAGAGATACGCTAGTTAGGAACTACCAGTGACTACTGAAACCTACTATATCCTTCCCGCCCTCCACAATCCCTGTTTTATAACTTGGGAAACAACGCCAGAGATGAAAGTCCTCTCATACCCGGGAATACCCGATCTGGCTGTTATTGAATACCTCTAAGGGTACGGAGAACCCTGTCATACGGTAGATCCCGAAAACTGAGAATCCCGGAGACGGTTCCCATCTAAACAAGTTAACCGCATTAATAGCGAAGAATGAAGAATCTTGTGTATAGAAGAATAGAATTTCCGGCAACCTGGGTCGACATGCCGAGCAGTCGAGAATAACCAGCTTGCAATCGCACCGACCGTGCAACAGGCAAGAAGTGGATTAATGAAACCTGAGACGAATGTCTACGGGACCACAGTTGTTAAATAATACACCAACGGTAAACCAACCGACAAAGGAACTACAACGTATTGCCCAAACAGAGATAAGTCTCAGTAACCACGACAATACGTGGAACGGGATAGAAGTGGAAACAATACTAAGAAAAAGGGTCTCCCAGAATGGGAAACACCCTAGTTAATGATTATCATGTGAAGACATGAGAAGTCACCTAGAGGAGTTATTATTAAGACAGTCAGATCAGTGAGGGCCAACAAGGCCACTGATGACAGTGCGGGTAAAAACAATACCACAACCGGTATGTGTTGAACCGATAGCCAGTTAACATGGCGCACTTGCCATGGCAAGTGCTGCTATAACAGGGCTGTTCGGGAAGTTTTAACAACTACAAGTGCTTGGTAAAGTAACACGAATTAAGTGTGATCATTATGCCATGGAAAGGGCTTAACAGCGCTAACCTTATGTCAATTACGGCAAGTACAACAGTCAGCGAGAAGACTAGATTTGGTTGAGAAGATAGTTGTAAGAGAACATGGTTTGTGACTCAAACTAGTGAATAATTGTTTTTTATTACACCTAAGCAACCTTGTCCTTTATCTACACTTCTAAGCTGACCTCTTCTTATAAGAACTAACAGTCCAAAACCAAGGATTCGAGTGAAGTAAACGATTCGAACTGATTGGGAACGGGTTCCTCGTATAAGTATTGGTGAATAGGGATAAACAAAGACTAGAAAACTAGGAGTCTGACGGACATATAAGTGAGACCGACAGGCCACTGTGAATTTTACACACAGACACTCCAATTAGACGGCGGCGGATGACGTGCCGCCACATGATGAATCTCTAGTGAATATAAACCTAAAAGGAGCTGATAGCCACCATGGGTTATCTAAGTAGAGCCTGCTTCTGTGGGTTAGTTGAGGTAAGTCGTGTAACAGCTTATCAGTGGTTTCCAATGTAAACAAGGGAGTCTAACACGGAGGGTCCACTCTTTATCTGTGGCAACAGAAGAAGTAACACAAACAAGAGTCAGTAAGGATTACCATTAATGTTTTAGTAAAGGAGGGTATCATTACTATACAATTAATGAATTTTTCCTTCAAGAAATGTTTAAGTCAGGAGGTGCGAAGTGCACTAACTGTAATGTAAAGACATCGTATGCGTCTTAAAGATCCTCAGGGATAAACAGGATAGCTGGAACTGTGACCCAGCCCTGCCATGGGCTAAGCAGATGCCTGTGTGGACACAAATTTGCAATGAACGGATGACCCTCCATATAAGTACGTACACTACCATAATTTTGATCTTCCCTGGAAAGAAATATAATCGTACTACACAAAGGTACAGATCACTAACGGAATGATACTCATGAGTTTGAACCAGATGTAGATAGCACCGTAAGAAACGCCAAACGCCTCAATAGCGGTTGGAAGTGTAACAATAATGCGTAAACAGCAATAACAAGATAACGTGATAGACCTTAAACAGGGGCGAGGGTGAACCTTATAAATCATCGGTTTACGACTAGATCAAAAATGTGGCCTGTGTCATAGACCCCCAGAGTTAAGAACAGGTAGATGAAAGAGAACTGAAAAACTGGAATAGGGGCATTAGCCCATAAGAAAGGGGCACAGATGACAATTTAATTCCTAAGGAGCTCCCATAATATCCAACCCATTACATGTTGTAAGTGACGAAGTACATGTGTTATTTAAATTAGATTGATTGCAGAAGTTTATGTTATATAAGTGAATAGAGTGGAGAACGAACCACTACACTAAGAGTGGGGATACCTCTCGATGCTGTGAAACCGCTGGAGCGGTAGTTATGTGAACCAAGCTCAAGAAATATGTTAAGGATGGACAATATTATTATTATTTGAGAGCAGTTAGTTTAGTAGTTGTGTGTATAAAGTGAAACACCGAGCTGAATAATGCCGGCTTGTGACTCGAATGATCAATGCTCCAGGAGCATACAGTAGTCGTCCAAATGGATGGCGAACCATAATACGAGTGATGTAAGTATATGTGTGGAAGTTAATATGACAGTACATACCATGTAAGTTAGTGTTATACAATGAGTACAGCACGGTTCGCACCAAGCGACCGTTGCATAAGTATTGTTGAGTAACAATGTGACAGATAAGACCAGTTATGAGTTAACTCAGTGGAGATGCAAGTAAGTGATGATAACAACTAGGCAGTAAGCCAGTAGCCAGTATTACGAGATCAGAATCTCAGTGAAACACAGTGTGAATTCCGTGTGAATCACATGAGAGATTTGCTGTCAAGAGTTTACGCCTCTGTACTCTGTATGACTGATGTGTTTTTGGTATTGCACTTACGCAGTAATGATCGAGTGGGATAGCTAGGAATTGGAAACATGTTAATTGCAGAGGATAGTTATAATGGCCGATGCATAGGAGATGCAAGGCCCCACCAATTAAAGAGTACTTGTACAAAACCAAATGTGGAGACATGATTAACAGTACGTGACTACAGTAGCACTAACTGCCAATATCGGTATGGAATATACCCCAAATGTTGTAAACAGTTGAGAGGGCACTACACACTAGGTAGTAGCTCAATCTCACCGACTGTAAGTCAGAAGGACAAGTCAATCATTGTGAAATACATAGCCGTATACATAGTAAATTGTTATGGAAGTGGATAGAAAGTTTATAACTCACCAAATTCGCTAACGGAAGAGATACACGCGTCGGTTGAGAAACCATTGTTACCAAGATGAAGGTGACATGGGGATGTACAATACAGTAAAATAACAAATGGGCAATAAGCTCTACAGTTATTAGAGTTTCGCAGCAGAACTAGTGAGCCAGTGATTCAAGTGTTGAATGTACATGGTGAACATGAGTGAGTAGCTAATTATTAACGCCTAGAAGCCTAACAGGCCAGAATCGAAACCAACTAAGAGTTTTAAACAAACTCCAATGAGAATTCTTGGGTTAGGAACTAAACCGCCAATATGGTTAAGACCCTCTAATCAGAATCCATTGTGTAATAGACCGCGTGGAAGTTAAAACACTTCACGACGGCAGAACATTTTAAGCCAATGTTTAGTGATTGATTATGTGGGCGTAATCCCTTTTAAGGGGGGTAGAGCGCAAACCACTTAGGTGTATTACCGTACAAGTGTACGTGATTTATGTTGTGCAATAGCACAAATAATTTGTTTTGATGATTGGTGTGTGTGTTATGTAAACATACGCATTCATTCATGGTTTAATTGTGGTAATTGCGCACAGAAGATGCGAATACCATTGTGATAAGTGTGTTTGTTTGTTAAAAATTGTGTGTGATAGTACACAGTGGGGGAGTAGAGAAACTCCCGGGAACAAAAAAAAACCCCGACAGTGTATAAATGTGAAACTGTGTTGTGGTATTTATAAAATATATGTGTATATATATACTATATAGTGATTCATGAAAGGGTATGAACCGACATGAACCTAGTGAGATAAGATTCCTAGGTAACAACATTAAAGTGAAATGGAAATAACTGATAGACAAGTTCTATCCTTTGGAGATGTTATGATCATGACTAGAATGATTTAAAGATAGAGATTGGAAATGAGTGATTTATTTGATGCTTGAAAATGAAGTGGGAAGTGGACTTGATTTGCATGCGATCAAGGGAAGCCGAACACAATTGGGGTGGAGGATAGTTCGACACTAATGCTGATCACATTAGGGTTGAATTGATTCTTGAAGCTCCCCTTAAGTGGTCACAAATAACCCGCTAAGAAATAAGCAAAAGCATAATTTGGACTTGGATTGTGTGTGTTTTCACAAAGGATGTTTGAATTGGTATTTATAAAACGTTGAGATGCTTAACATAATTAAGTTCTCTTACTTACCTCACAAGAAAATTTTAAATTTAAGTGATTTTTTGATCTCCCAAAGGAACGGGTACGGAAGTGTCCATCGCGACCGGGGTTCTGCGGTCACAGTGGTATATCAAAGCTTGTTTTGATTGCTATGACCTGTTTTAGTGTTAATGTTTAATAAATATTATTTTTGACCTTGAGTTCCTAAAGTGTAATGCTGTATAAGACCTATGAGTCTAATGTGTTGTGTTACATGACCTATGTGTTCTAAAGGCTGTTTAATGTTCTCAAGACCTATTGTCTAAATGTTTTTGGATACCAGGGCAAGAGACCAAGGAGAGTCTCTATGGGTTTGTTGTAACACCCTACAACGCTCCTATCATCTACCGAAGTCGCAGCGGAAATAACCAACCAAATAATAACTATCGCTTTGGTGTTACAACGCCGTTAACCACCCACGTGGTTAACTGGCAGAATAAATACAAGTGTATCGGTCTGATGATCAGACTCCCGAGCATAGTAACTAACATCCATATATAAACATAACCGACAATACCGAGTATTTAATTTACAATCATCTCCAAACCATAATCCATAACCGTATAACAAGGTATCAACATGTACGCCTCGGGAGCACAGGCGCATCCTGGGCTCAACAACCTACTTATCCAAAAGTATATCTACCACCTAGGACCTAGAGCCACTCTGCCTCTTCGATCCTCATCCTGCAATAAAAATATGGGGCCCCCGAGGGGGTCAGCACCTTTGCTGGTATGGCTAACGCGCAGCCCATCGACTAACGGGATACGCGCAACCAATTGTCATAATAACATGGCATTCATTTTAGAACAACCAACTATATATACATATATACCATAGCATAGCAAGGGAAATTGCATAGCATCACAACATCAATACATAACACCATAAACTTGGTCCTCACAAGGAACCTTCCGCCATAGTTAGTATACCATGAGAGCCTAGGGGTTTTTTTACCAACCCCATGTTAAGCTCGTTACCATCCTCGTTACCGTCCGGTTATATAGAACGGTTAACTTATACCAAAGGTGGTCGGATATAGTAATCCCGAGCACTCCGAAATAACATACGTACGCCCCTGTGGCCCGACGTGAGTCAGTAACTAGCTTTGGATAAGCTAAGGGAAGGTAGAAACCAAATTGGAATACCACCTATACATACACCAAGAGAGTCGAACCGGATATGATATCGACCCCCATCCATCACACGCGTGGCCGGAACAACCGGACTCCTCACTCCCCGGTTAGCACTTGTTAATGAACAACACACATTTGTTAAGTCACATACAAGCAACATTTAGGTCTTGTTAGACACACCAAGGGAAAGGAGTCATAATAACACAACACCATAATATATAACAGCTGTAAACTCTTTTCATGCCTTAATCTTATAAGGTCGTAAACACCCAGAAAACAAATAACACCCAAGCCGGTGTAAACCGTTAGGCAACAGACTGCAAGAAACCATACCTTGGCTTGCCTTGTTTCGTTCCCACCTTGAGAGATCCTTACACATTAGTAATGTCGGTTAATTAGTATTTAACTTCACACTTACTAAGTATTCAACATGATTGTATGACATGTTTTAATGTCTACCTCACCCTAGGTTACCTTCATTATACACCCTAGGGTTAACAATAAGTCACATTCTTTTCTGTTTTTTTACATGTTTAGGCCCGACCGAACTTGCCGACCGGACTTGTCCATGTCCGTCGATTCCAGAGAGTTCTCCCTTCGGAAATTCAGCCCGCCGGATTGTCAAGTCCGTCCCATGTCCGGTCGATTCCAGTAACTCAATCCGTACAAAATTTTCTACTCCGACCGGACGTAGTCCGGTCCTATGTCCGGTCCATTCCAGAGAGTTTATTCTCTTTGTAAATTAGCCCGACCGGACTTGTCCATGTCCGGTCCTAAGCCCGGTCCATTCCAGAAACTAATTCTCGCAGGGTAAACAGGTCCCGACCGAGCTTGCAAGTCCGGTCGCAAGTCCGGTCGGCCCCATCTATATTTCCTTTTTACATTCACACTCAAACTTCCATATACCACCTAGTACTCCCTAACCTCATTTGGGCACTTTAAACACAACTTAAGACATTAAACACTAATAAAAATCATTTCTTAATTCCTTAAGCCTCACTTATTCCTTCACAAAATTCCTAACACTTACAACATTTTCTCCTAGTTTTCCAAGTGGTGTTTATCATACCCATGATAACTACTATCCCAAAATGCTTTCTCCTTAACTTAACATCATCCCAAGCATCATCCTCACAACTAATTCCTTATCTCCTTCTTGAAACTCTTTTCCTAGGGTACACTTCTCCTTATTTTACCAAGTTTGCCTAGGTATTTACCTAAGTCCCAAAGTGACTTTGGTACCTACTAAATCCAAGATCATGACTAAGTCCTTATTACACCCTAGGACTTCCTAGTACAACAAATTCCTTAGGAACATCATGAACTTCTTATTCATCTCCTACACTTTCTAACTCACCAAACCTTATGTATAGAACTTCTACTTCCTACCAAAATTTGACATGGGTTCCCCTAGAACATCAAAGCCTAACCACTTTGCCTTTCTCCTTTAAACACACAAGAACATCTAAATCACCAAGAACACTCTCATACACAATTTCACCAAATTAACCACATTACAATATAGCGCACAATTTAAATTGCATGGCACTTAGGCCCTTAAAATGCATGGCTCTTAGGCCCTTAAAGTGCTTAAATCATAAACACTGAATTTCCACAAATATATGCCTTTAACCTGCAAATACACTCAACACACATATGCCCTTTACTAGTCTCTTGAGAACACTTTACTAAGTCATTCATCATTTGCTCTTTAGGTAGTTTTAAGCATTTATAAGCTCATTTCTCCTAAGGCATTAAACAAACATTTAAGTTAGTAGATTTACCTCTTTTCCCAAAATACTTCCTCCTTGATTCCTTACAAAACCGTATGATAATTTGATTCCTTGTCAAGTTCTAGACAATATACAAACACCCAAAATGAGTATTCAAGCTTTGAGCTTCATCTCATTGTAAACCCTAATTGACATTGTTTCAAAAACATTAATGTAGTTGTTTACCTTGATCTTTGAAGGAAGTTTGGATATATAAACAAGAGAGGACTCCACCTAGTCCATGAAGAGTTGAAATGAAGCTAGAACAAAGTCACACAAAGAGCTATATCAATGTGTATTTCGGTCAAGGTAAAACATGGAGGAAACATGATTTTTCTTTGAGATTCCTTACCTAGAAGCAAAGGAGATCAAACAATATGTCAAAATACAAGCTCAAGCTCCTTCAATGGTGGAACACTTGGCACCGAAATGGAGCTCTTGGAGTTTTGAGAAGATAGGAATGAAGAGCTTGATGAGAGGAAGAGATTGGTGGTCTTTGTTTTTGTTTGGACAAGTGAGCTAGGTTTAGCAAGTGGTCAAAGTTGGAACTTCCATGGTGGTAGTAGTATTACCGAGAGAGAACAAGGAAGAAGGAAGAAGAAGGGTGGGAAACCGTGTGAGTGAAGGAAAGAAATGAGAGAATGAAGATAGGAATTACTTTTAAGAAGATATTTGTAGTATAAAGTAAAAAGTAGTTTTACTTAGTTTGTTTTAATTACTTATTACCTTAACTAAAGAGTGGTGAGTCACCACACATATAAAAAAAACCGGCCCCCTTATTAATATGAGGGTAATATAGTCCTTCTTTGTCAATTTAATCACTTATACCACATATGTTACAAAATAACTTGTAAAAATCACTATTCACCTATACAAGGCACTTAGAAGTGAAATTTTTGATTTCCCATTAATATAGCCACCCAAATGTGATACTATATAGTACACATATATTTTAAGAGTAATGATGGACATTTAGCCATTCAAAACCCATTTACAAGACAATTTTTCAAAAATGTGCTTTAAGACTTCTTAAAGCACATTTTGTGTTTAACTCGTTTTCAAGCTTGGTTTTCTTTGGTAATTGGTTTTTGTTATATGTCATTGTATATAAATGAGGTCTTGGTAAGCTCATTAGGTCTTACTCAAGTTTATCCCAAGCTTAGAGCACATTTTGGCTCTTATTGACTTTAAAGCACATTTTGTGTTTCCTTTGTTTAAATTTGTTTACTAATGTTCTAAGACTCTTTTTAGTCTTAATAAATCATGTTTTAATGTTTAACCAACATACAAGGTTTGGGTATTTCAATCTACCCCCCTTAAAGAACTTTGTCCCCAAAGTTCATACTTCCCACATATCTTACTATTAGAACACGGGGAACATTTATAAAACAATACTTCCAACCATCATTACCAACCTTACCATCATTCTTACACCACAACGGACTCAAGGTCCAATCCACACAATACCACAACGGACTCGAGGTCCAAACCATATAATACCATTCAGACACAAAGGTCTGTAACAATCATAGACAATGTATACATATAATGTCGTACACAACCATAACCGAAACGGCTCTACCCCCCTTAAAAGGGGTACGCCCCGTACCCTATAATATAAACACTAAGAAGCAAACATGACGGGTGCTTCGCCTTCATCTTTTCTTCCAGCTCCCAAGTGGCCTCCTCAACGTCCTGGTTAGACCAGAGGACCTTCACCAGTCTCACGGACTTATGGCGAGTGTCTCGAGTCTTAGTATCCAGAATCCGTACCGGAGTCTCCACTGATCGCATGGTCGGCTCTAAGGTTAGCCTTTCCGGCTGAAGCACATGAGACGGATGAGACATATATTTCTTCTTCAGCTGGGACACATGAAATACATCATGTACCTTGCCCAGCTCGGCGGGTAGATCAAGTCTATAAGCTACCGGGCCGATCCGCTCCGTCACAACATAAGGACCTACATATTTCGGGCTCAACTTGCCCTTCTTGACCAAAACGGAATACTCCCTTCATGGGGGATACTCTTAAAAAATACCCTGATCGCCCACGGCGACACTCCAGGTCACGTCGGCGCACATCTGCGTACGACTTCTGTCTATCCTGAGCTGCTTTCATATTAGCCCTGATCTGGCGAACTTCTTCTGCCTGAACTTGCTCAAGATCTTGGTCCTATAATGACCGTCTCACTCGATTCATCCCAGCATAATGGTGTGCGGCATGGTCTACCGTACAATGCCTGGAAGGGAGACATCTTGATCGATGCATGATAACTGTTGTTGTAACTAAACTCGATCAGATGTAACTTATCAATCCAGCTGGTCTGAAAGTCAAGTGCACATGCACGTAGCATATCCTCAAGTGTTTGTATAGTGCGCTCACTCTGACCATCGGTCTGTGGGTGAAACGCCGTGCTCAATTTCAGTTCAGTACCAAGTGCCTCTCGTGTAGACTTCCAATATCTGGACAAGAATCTGGTATCTCTGTCAGATACTATCGTCTTTGGTACACCATGATGTCTAACAATCTCTTTATCGAATAATTCTGCCAATTTTGCCACTTTCCAGGTGTCCTTCATCGGAATGAATCGAGACACCTTGGTCAGTCGGTCAACTACCACCCAAATCATATTTAGACCTCCCCTTGTAGGCGGAAGCCCTACCACGAAGTCCATAGATATGTCATGGAACTTCCACTCCGGCACTGGCATTGGCTGCACCATACCACCAGGCCGTCGGTGCTCAAACTTGACCTTCTGACAAGTGAGACACCTCAATACATAGTCGTTTACATCCTTTTTCATTCCAGCCCACCAGAAATATCTTTTCATACCTTTATACATCTTTGAAGCTCCGGGGTGAATCGAAGTAGTAGAACAATGGGATTCACTCAATATGCGCTCCTTCAGCTCAGCGCTACTCCTGGGTATACACAATCTGCCATTAAGCCTAATCAGGTCATCATCGTGGAGTCTGAAGTCATACTTCTGACCCTCGAATGTGCCATCAATAAGCTTCTGTCTAATCCATCATGTACTGATCCGTCATCTGAGCACTCCGCACCTCTTCAACCAAGCCAGTATGAGAGACTAGCGAATGGAGAGAGTGTGCTCGGCGACTCAATGCGTCAGCTACCACATTTGCCTTACCCTCCTTATACTGTAAATCGATGTCATAATCATTCAAGAATTCAACCCACCTTCTCTGCCTCATGTTCAACTCTTTCTGAGTGAACAAGTATTTCAACTCTTGTGGTCAGAATAAATCGTCACACTTACCCCATACAAGTGATGTCGCCATATCTTCAGTGCGAAGACAATGGCCCCCAATTCTAAGTCGTGGGTAGGGTAGTTCTCCTCATGCTTCTTCAGCTGTCGGGAGGCGTAAGCCACGACCTTCCCGTGTTGCATCAACACACAACCCATACCCCTGCCTGATGCGTCGCAATAGACCTCAAAACCATCTGGACCGTCTGGTAGTGTCAGAACCGGTGCAGATGTCAGAGCATCCTTGAGACTCGTGAAAGCTCTCTCACAGTCGACTGTCCACTCGAATGGTGCATCCTTTTCATCAAGGAAGTCATCGGCTTCGAGACGCTGGAGAAGTCCTTCACAAATCTCCTATAGTAACCTGCCAGACCGAGGAAGCTCCTGATGTCGGTAACTGTCTTCGGCCTAGGCCAGGTGCGCACTGCATCTATCTTTGCCGGATCAACAGCGATCCCGGCCTCAGAATCACATGTCCAAGGAATGATACTTGGTTCAACCAAAATTCACACTTAGAAAATTTAGCATACAGCTGATTCTTTCTCAATTTGCAATACATCTCTCAGGTGGCTTTCATGCTCACCTCTCGATTTCGAATACACAAGTATGTCATCGATGAAGACTACCACTGATTTGTCCAACTGATCTTGGAACAAACGGTTCATTAAGTCCATGAACTTTGCTGGTGCATTTGATAAGCCAAACGGCATAACGGTGAACTCATAGTGCCCATACCTAGTTCTGAAAGCTGTCTTTTCGATATCACTGTCACGGATGGCAATCTGGTGATATCCGGAACGTAGGTCTATCTTGGAGAATACTGATGCTCCCCTAAGCTGATCAAATAGATCGTCGATGCGTGGTAAGGGGTAACGGTTCTTCACCGTAACAGCATTCAGCTCCCGATAATCAATACATAGGCGGAGGCTACCGTCCTTCTTCTTCACGAAGAGGACCGGCGCTCCCCATGGTGACACACTAGGGCGGATAAAGCCCTTGTCGAGTAGGTCTCGCAGCTGCTCCTTGAGCTCTGTCATCTCTGCTGGAGCCATACGGTAAGGTGCTTTCGCAATGGGTCCGGTGCCCGGAACTAGATCAATCTCAAACTCAACCTCTCGTGCTGGCGGCATGCCCGGCAGTTCCTTAGGAAATACATCAGGAAACTCCGACACTACCGGCACATCTGGGCTAAACTCAGGGTCTCTCTCTATGTCCTGGACATAGCAGAGGTATACATCATTTCCCCGTCGCAACTCATGATACATGGCCATGGCGGTGATGATCTGTGTCGAAGGCTCCCTGGGCCTCTGGCGGTAAGATATAGTAACCCCAGATGGACTCCTAAGAAGCAGTCGATGCTCGGCACATAGGATTCTACCCTTGTACCGCTCCAACCAGTTCATCCCGACGATCACATCAAAACCTAGTCCGTCGAACTCTATCAAGTCGATCGGAAACTCCTCATCCATGATTCGAACAATAGCATCTCGGTAGTAGCGGGTACATCTGATCTGCTCTTTCGACGGGAGAGTGACCACGAAGTCTGGCATCTCTTCACCATCTAACCCCAGCCTCTTCGCAAATGATAGCGAAATGAATGTGTGTGAGGCTCCAGAGTCGAACAAAATCGATGCATCCACGCCATTCACTGGAAAGGTACCGGTGAGGATTGTGCCGCTCTTGCCGGCTTCTGCCTTATTGCAGACACTCAGTATACCTCCCGTTCCGAGTGCACAGCCTAATTCATTGGCAAACTAATAAGTATTGGGTAACAACACGTTGATACACTCCAAAACAACATTCCTTTATTCATTAACACAGTCTTTACACCATAAATTGGTTACATTGTAGACATTGCTAGATATAGCTCCTTTGTCAAACCACTGGCTTAATACATTACATGATTACACAAGGCTCAAAACTGCCTGAAAGTCAAATTTAAACGTCCAGGTTTCATGTGTGTGGCATTGATCACTGCCGACGGTGCGGTATTCAGTTTGATCTTTCTGATGCCATGGTATAGCATCCTTGATTGCCCACCCATGATTAATACATCCCCCGATTTCAGAAGTAGCTTCTTTGCGAGATCAGCACGCTTCTGCTCGCCATATACAAACACAGCGGTATCACCAATGGACCAAGACACCACGGGTACTCCCTTACTTAGAGACTCGGGTGACTCGTCCTTGTCTTGGTATACCTAACCGTCCACCTTTCTGGTAGAAGTTTACAATGCATAAATCTGCTTTACACTTGGAATTGATCCGTTCAACTTGTTGAGCAATTCCCACGGCGTGGTTAACGACCGCGTGGAACTCCTCTGGTATGCTTGCTACTGTTGCTCCATCTTCAGCTCGTACTTCTTGATATGACTTGGTGTAAGGGTTCCAGTCCTTACCCATGCACATCATCTTCAATTGCATCCTTGCTCCGTTCGGGTATTCGGGTGTGTAGAACCCTCCTGGTTTTGCTCCAAGTTCGTCGCATCGTCTGATGATGTGGATTTGTGCTTCCGGTGTCAGGTATCCATTTAAGAGTATCATACCTGGCTGGATAACCTGACATTGCTCCAATGGAAAGTCGGTGATGTTGATGGGGTTTCTTCAGGGTTTGGTGCGGGTGGGATTGGATAGCAGATATTGAAGGTTCCTAAGTTTCAAATTGCCTAATTTAGGTGTTTTCCACATTATGTTCTAACTCTTTACTTATATGTTTATACCCTTAGACTTGCTAACACTCATGCATGAAATGCGGTAAGCAATCACTTTTTCATTATCTTATTTTAGGTACCTGGTCTCGAAGAGGATCCTGGTGCCTCAGACCGGTCCACCACATTCAGGGTGGCCTTGCCGGACCCCGTAGCCTTCCCCTTCTGGGATTCAGTGTACTTCTTGTCAGAAGTCTGCTGAGTAATCGCCTTCGGGCCTTCAGTGGTCGTGGTAGTATTACCCTTCCACTGCCCCTTTGGCTTGTAGTTTCTGCCGTTGGGGTTCGTCCAACACTCAAACTCACGGTGCCCCATCTTCTGGCAGTGGCGGCACCTCACATCATTCCCCTTGCAGTCTTTGCCGGGGTGGTCTCCATTGCACCACTTACAGTAAAAGTGGCGCTCCGGTCCAGAACCCGCGCTAGCTGCTATAACAACACACAATCAATACTCACTTCCATCTCAACAACATACACCTCAACTAGATACACATGGTTAAGTAATTACCCTTAGGCGGGTAGGAGCGTAGAGGCTTCGCCGCATACGCGTACGTGAGCTTCAGTGGCTCATCAGCTGTGGTGGTCTGGGCTTGGCCCTTGTCACCCTGGTACTGGCCCTTCTGGGGCTGAGGGTAGGGTTTCTTCTTCTTTCCTCCCCCATACCCTTGCTGATTCTGGCCCTCGTTGGTGGCCTTGCGCTTGTGCGCATTTTCCTCGTCCCTCAGACGGACGGTAATTTCAACCTTTGCAGCGGCATGATAGCACTCCTGTATTTTAGGATGTCAGTCATGCCCCGCAAAACAACTTACCAACTCACATTAACATTCACTCATGGTATAAATGATTCACAATAAGGTACTCTAATTACCTGCAAGGTGGTATACTCAGCTGGCCCCATCCCATAGCGGAGACGGTGGCTCAGTCCATTGTAGAACCGGTTCACCAACACCCGGTTCGAGTACCCCAAGTCCGGTAACAGGTGGATAAGGCCGGTGAATGCGGTGTAGTAGTCATCAACCGACATCTTATCCCCCTGCTTCAGACTATCCAACTCGAGGCGCTTGGCCTCCTGCACATGCACCGGGTAATACTTGGCTCGCAGCAGAGCCGTGTACTCCCTCCATCCAAACTCAGGATCAGTCATCCTGTCCTCCCTCACCAGTTTCCACCAACTCTGTGCCGACCCCTTCAAGTAGTAGGCGGCAAGTCGGACCTTAGCCTCAGCAGGTACGGCCAAAGTCTCGTAGGCGGTCTCCAACTCGGAGATGTACGCCTCTAGCTTACGGGGATCGGTCTCCCCATGAAATGATGGCGGTCTCAGATCAGCCAACGCCTTGACCCAATTGGTCTCTCGTGGCGGTGGTGGCGGTGGCTGAACTCCGGGCTGTTGCCCTTGCTGTATAGCAGCAACCAACTGGGGTACCATCTGGGCTACGGCGGCTGCAACTGCCTCAGCCATAGTCTGGGCCGTAGTATCATCGCCCTGGTCACCCATATCTCCAGTACCGCGTCCGCGGCCTCGACCTCGCGGTCTACCTGACATCTGAATTCATATGAATATTCATTAGCATTATGCTTGCACACTTATCGGTCCAATGGTTATACATCTTCCCGACAACCAGGTAATTCCACACTTAGTTAGTGGTTAACCTTTCCAAGTCCGCTCACTTAGGTAACTGTAGTTAGGTTTCCTAACTCGGTATATTCCTAAGCTCGGTATTCTAGTCATCAGAGCGATACTTCGCTCTGATACCACTTTTTGTAACACCCCTACAACGCTCCTATCATCTACCGAAGTCGCAGCGGAAATAACCAACCAAATAATAACTATCGCTTTGGTGTTACAACGCCGTTAACCACCCACGTGGTTAACTAGGCAGAATAAATACAAGTGTATCGGTCTGATGATCAGACTCCCGAGCATAGTAACTAACATCCATATATAAACATAACCGACAATACCGAGTATTTAATTTACAAATCATCTCCAAACCATAATCATCCATAACTGTATAACAAGGTATCAACATGTACGCATCGGGAGAAAGGCGCATCCCGGGCTCAACAACCTACTTATCCAAAAGTATATCTACACCTAGGACCTAGAGCCACTCTGCCTCTTCGATCCTCATCCTGCAATAAAAATATGGGGCCCCCAGGGGGTCAGCACCTTTGCTGGTATGGCTAACGCGCAGCCCATCGACTAACGGGATACGCGCAACCAATTGTCATAATAACATGGCATTCATTTTAGAACAACCAACATATATATACATATACCATAGCATAGCAAGGGAAATTGCATAGCATCACAACATCAATACATAACACCATAAACTTGGTCCTCACAAGGAACCTTCCCATAGTTAGTATACCATGAGAGCCTAGGGTTTTTACCAACCCCATGTTAGCTCGTTACCATCCTCGTTACCGTCCGGTTATATAGAACGGTTAACTTATACCAAAGGTGTGTCGGATATAGTAATCCCGAGCACTCGAAATAACATACGTATGCCCCTATGGCCCGACGTGAGTCAGTAACTAGCTTTGGATAAGCTAAGGGAAGGTAGAAACCAAATTGGAATACCACCTATACATACACCAAGAGTCGAACCGGATATGATATCGACCCCCATCCATCACACGCGTGGCCGGAACAACCGGACTCCTCACTCCCCCGGTTAGCACTTGTTAGTGAAACACACATTTGTTAAGTCACATACAAGCAACATTTAGGTCTTGTTAGACACACCAAGGGAAAGGAGTCTAATAACAAACACCATAATATATAACACTGTAAACTCTTTTCATGCCTTAATCTTATAAGTCGTAAACACCCAGGCAAATAACACCCAAGCCGGTGTAAACCGTTAGGCAACAGACTGCAAGAAAACCATACCTTGGTCCTTGCCTTGTTTCGTTCCCACCTTGAGAAATCCTATACACATTAGTAATGTCGGTTAATTATTATTTAACTTCACACTTACTAAGTATTCAACATGATTGTATGACATGTTTTAATGTCTACCTCCCCTAGGTTACCTTCATTATACACCCTAGGGTTAACTACATAAGTCACATTCTTTTCTGTTTTTTTTTTTACATGTTTAGGCCCGACCGGACTTGCCGACCGGACTTGTCCATGTCCGGTCGATTCCAGAGAGTTTCTCCCCTTCGGAAATTCAGCCCGACCGGACTTGTCAAGTCCGGTCCCATGTCCGGTCGATTCCAGTAACTCAATCCGTACAAAATTTTCTACTCCGACCGGACTTGTAAGTCCGGTCCTATGTCCGGTCCATTCCAGAGAGTTTATTCTCTTTGTAAATTTAGCCCGACCGGACTTGTCCATGTCCGGTCCTAAGCCCGGTCCATTCCAGAAACTAATTCTCGCAGGTAAACAGGTCCCGACCGAGCTTGCAAGTCCGGTCGCAAGTCCGGTCGGCCCCAAATCTATTTTCCTTTTTACATTCAACTCCAAACTTCACCCCATATAACCTAGTACTCCCTAACCTCATTTGGGCACTTTAAACACAACTTAAGACACCCTTAAACACTAATAAAACTCATTTTCTAATTCCTTAAGCCTTCACTTATTCCTTCACAAATTCCTAACACTTACAACATTTTTCTCCTAGTTTTCCAAGTGGTGTTTCATACCCATGATAACTACTATCCCAAAATGCTTTCTCCTTAACTTAACATCATCTCCCAAGCATCATCTCTCACAACTAATTCCTTATCTCCTTCTTGAAACTCTTTTCCTAGGTACACTTCTCCTTATTTACCAAAGTTTGCCTAGGTATTTACCTAAGTCCCAAAGTGACTTTGGTACCTACTAAATCTCAAGATCATGACTAAGTCCTTATTACACCCTAGAGTACTTCCTAGTACAACAAAATTCCTTAGGAACATCATGAACTCTTCTTATTCATCTCCTACACTTTCTAACTCACCAAACCTTATGTAAACACTTAGAACTTCTTACTTCCTACCAAAATTTTGACATGGGTTCCCCTAGAACATTACTAACCTAACCACTTTGCCTTCTCCTTTAAACACACACAGAACATCTAAAATCACCAAGAACACTCTCATACACAATTTCACCAAATTTACAACCTTACAATATAGTGCATAATTTAAATTGCATGGCACATAGGCCCTTAAATGCATGGCTCTTAGGCCCTTAAAGTGCTTAAATCATAAACACTGAATCTCCACAACATATATGCCTTTAACCTGCAAATACACTCAACACACATATGCCCTTTACTAGTCTCTTGAGAACACTTTACTAAGTCATTCACCATTTGCTCTTTAGGTAGTTTTAATAAGCATTTATAAGCTCATTTCTCCTAAGGCATTAAACAACATTTAAGTTAGTAGATTTACCTCTTTTCCCAAAATACTTCCTCCTTGATTCCTTACAAAACCGTATGATAATTTGATTCCTTGTCAAGTTCTAGACAATATACAAACACCATAATGAGTATTCAAGCTTTGAGCTTCATCTCATTGTAAACCCTAATTTGACATTGTTTCAAAAACATTAATGTAGTCATTTTACCTTGATCTTTGAAGGAGTTTGAATATATAACAAGAGAGGACTCCACCTAGTCCATGAAGAGTTGCAATGAGGCTAGAACAAAGTCACACAAGAGCTATATCAATGTGTATTTTCGGACATAAAAACAGGAGGAGGAAACGATTTTTTTTGAGATTCCTTACCTAGAAGCAAAGGAGATAAAATATGTCAAAATACAAGCTCAAGCTCCTTCAATGGTGGAACACCTTGGCACCGAAATGGAGCTCTTGGAGTTTTGAGAAGATAGGAATGAAGAGCTTGATGAGAGGAAGAGATTGGTGGTTTTGTTTTTGATTTGGACAAGTGAGCTAGGTTTAGCAAGTGGTCAAAGTTGGAACTTCCATGGTGGTAGTAGTATTACCGAGAGAGAACAAGGAAGAAGGAAGAGAGAAGGGTGGGAAACCGTGTGAGTGAAGGAAAGAAATGAGAGAATGAAGATAGGAATTACTTTTAAGAAGATATTTGTAGTATAAAGTAAAAAGTAGTTTACTTAGTTTGTTTTAATTACTTATTACCTTAACTAAAGAGTGGTGAGTCACCACACATATAAAAAACCGGCCCCCTTATTAATATGAGGGTAATATAGTCTTCTTTTGTCAATTTAATCACTTATACCACATATGTTACAAAATAGCTTGTAAAAATCACTATTCACCTATACAAGGCACTTAGAAGTGAAATTTTTGATTTCCCATTAATATAGCCACCCAAATGTGATATATAGTACACATATATATTTAAGAGTAATGATGGACATTTAGCCATTCAAAACTCATTTACAAGACAATTTTTCAAAAATGTGCTTTAAGACTTCTTAAAGCACATTTTGTGTTTTAACTTGTTTTCAAGCTTGGTTTTCTTTGGTAATTGGTTTAATATGTTCATTAGTATATAAATGAGGTCTTGGTAAGCTCATTAGGTCTTACTCAAGTTTATCCCAAGCTTAGAGCACATTTTGGCTCTTATTGACTTTAAAGCACATTTGTGTTTCCTTTTGTTTAAATTTGTTTACTAAGGTTTCTAAGACTCTTTTTAGTCTTAATAAATCATGTTTTAATGTTTAACCAACATACCAAGGTTTGGGGTATTCAATCTACTTGATTCGTTTACGGCTTTCTACAAAGTTGTTTTAACCTAGGTGCGCGCTTCTGTTTTTTTTTATTTTTTAAACGTTTTTTGAAAAAATTAAAGTGAAATTGAAAGTTACCAAACTAGGGTTTCGAAGGCAGAATTGGGTCAAATTTTTATTCCGTCCGTGGCCACGGACCTAATGTCCGAACCCACGGACCCCAGTTACCTAATTACACAAAAAGTCAAATTTAAACAGGAAACGAGATTTTTGAAAAGTCCGGGGCCACGGACAGGAGTCCGTGGGCCCGGACATGTTTTATAAAACCCTAACTTTCGAAAATAAAATATCCCGCCACCGTCCGGGGGCGTCCGGCTTTCGGACAGAGCGTCCGGGACCCTGGACATAGTGTCCATGGGTGCGGACCGACCTCGGACGGCGGCGTTAAGGCTGTTCCCGGCGGTGTTTTTGGCTCAAAATTTATGGGTACGTAGCCTGAAAGATTCTAAACATGTTAGTGATCAAAAGTTTTTCAATTTGACTACGAATTAAGGATGAAACTTATTGAACATGTTAGTGGACAGAAACGTAAACAAACTTTAATTCAGAAGCAACAAAGAAAGTCAGTTCGAATAAGAATTTCAACCAGAAGCGTATTGTGATCAGTGGAGTTAAAGAATTCGAATTCTAACCTGTTTTGGCTTCGGGATTTGGTTGTTCCTTCACGTCGGGAAACTTCGAACGCGTCGTTGGTAGCCGATCCGGTTCAGCTTCGACCCGAGTTTCTGATTTCTTCTTCCTTGTATGATTAAGGACGGTTTGCTTCTGTTTTTGTGATGTTTTGGTGCTTGGAAGTTCAATAGGAGAAGAAAGGATGAGTTTTTGGTGATTTTGGGGTGATTTCTGCAGTTTTCGTATTGATTTGAGGCTTGGAAGTGTAAAACGTGGGAAGAAGGTTTGTGGCTGTGTTCTCTGACTTTGGAGGCGTTCTCCTCTGCCCTAGTTTCGTTTTTTGGGGGTCCTTTTATAGAAAGAGCATGGTCAAATTGATAGAGCAAGATCTTTATCTAAAACGCTGATTTCATGCTCTAAGGGAATCTGATTTTTAAAATATGTTTCAGGCCGAGATAAATTATGAAATTTTAACTGAAGATAAAGGATGATTTTTAGGAATTTTGAGAGTTGGAATCGGGTTATTTTGATAAATAACCGATTAGATAAAATCTTGCAATCTGGAATCTCCCATAATTCATAACTTATTATTGGAAAGTCGAAATAACGAAATTCCAATGGCATTAGTCTCTAATAAACATCCTCTATCTTGTGTTAAAATTTCATGACGTTTTGTTTTAATTTCGGTATTTTCCATAGGAGAGAGAAATTGCAAAAATGATTGAATTTCTCTTTTAAATTTTGGGCTAAGGTACCAAATAAAATAATTTCAGGTTTATGACTGTATGTAGTCATGCTAACCATGTGACAATTTTATTTTAATTTTGGAAACCTTTTATTATTTCTATTTTGAGGTTATTTCATGTGTTAATTAAAGAAATTAGCTTATAATATGAATTAAAAGCTAAATTTCCAGAATAAATATTATCAGAGAATCATGAAATACCTTTCATAATGACTATGCTATTTGGAAGTGTTTGGAGATAATGAACAAGTCATATAAAATAGAAAATCCCGATAATGTCCTTGGAAAATCCCGCCTTGGTGCTTTTTGACCCCTTTGCCCTTTGTAACACGTATGCCTTAGAGACTACTCCGGGGGGTTGAAATTTTGGGTATAACAGATTGCCCCCCGTCAACTAGGCTTTGTAATGAAGATGAAAAGACTAGTTGATGCCTGAGTGATACCCCAAAATTTTGGATCTTAAAAGTCCCTATATGCAGATTGTGTCGAGCAATTCTAAGGTGCTGACCACCTAAAGTGATGAAAATGATGTCAAGCTATTCTAAGGCGTTGACTACCTAAAATGATGAAAATGGAGTAATGTCAAGCGCGATTCTAAGGCGATGACAACCTAAAAGACGAAGTAATGTCAAGCGATTCTAAGGCGTTGACAACCTAAAAGACGAAGTAATGTCAAGCGATTCTAAAGCGTTGACAACCTAAAAGACGAAGTAATGTCAAGCGATTCTAAGGCGTTGACAACCAAAATGACGAAAGTCTTTTCATGTCAAGCGATTCTAAGGGTTGACAACCTAAAACAAGTAATGTCAAGCGATTCTAAGGCGTTTTTGACAACCTAACGACGAATAATGTCAAGCGATTCTAGGCGTTGACACCTAAAAGACGAAGTATGTGTAGATGCAAGAATGTTGATGATGCTCGGATGCTTCTGGGACCGAAACCCGTGCCAATGCTCCTGGCTGGACCCAGTGGACTTATTGCCATCGCCCCCCAAGCCGGTGTGCAGGGATACTCCTGGTAAAAACCTTGGGGACTTATTGCCTTTGCCCACCATTCGTTGATCCCGAAATAAGTTGACATCGCAAAAGGAGGATTTATTGCCATCACCTCGCCAACTTTTCTGTCGCCAGGTCTTGTGACGCGCCTGGATAATGCAGATGGATGATATGAAGATGATGCAAATGAAAGTGATGCAAATGTAGATGATGAAAATGATGCAAATGAAAGTGATGCAAATGTAGATGACGAAAATGATGAAATGAAAGTGATGCAATGTAGATGACGAAAATGATGAAATGATATGGATGATATGAAAATGACGTTCGGATGCTTTTGGGGACCGAAACCCGTTCCAATGCTCCTTGTTGGTATACTATGGGGACTTATTGCCTCTGCCCACCAACTGGGGTGCGGGGATAACTTCTAGATTACCAAGGGGACTTATTGCCACTGCCCACTAGTTGTTTCTCCAAGAAGTTGACATGAAGATGGGGACTTATTGCCTCTGCCCCGCCAACTTAGATCACGCTCTGTCTCGTACTTGTCTCGCACTGAAGATGATACTAGGTCTCGTACTGGTCTCGCACTGGATGATGATAGGTATCGCACTGATGAAGATGATGGGTCTCGCACTGACGAAATTGATGGTCTCGCACTGATGAAGATGCTTGGTCTCGCACTGAAGTCTCGTACTAAATGGATGAAGAAAAAGCTGGATTCCGCATTGATTCTGGGTCGCGCACTGAATGAAGATGTCTTGTACTAAAGTCTTGAAAATGATGGGTCTCGCACTGTTTTGGGTCTCGAACTAAAAATGAGTTAGGAAGATAATGGTCTCGTGCGAATGATGAAAACTGATTACTGGAGTGCCAAACATGGCAATGATGATAAGATGTATGCAATCAAAATATATGAAAGATACTCGTTCAAAACAGGAAACTGTTGGAAAAGGTGCCGAACTTGGCAATGCTTGAGAAAAACCCTGCTGAAAAAGGAAAGTGAAATGATCATTTCCTGACTAAAAATTTCAAATCTGCAATTTGCTTCTTGAAAAACGAACATGCCATTGGTGGAAGTGTGGTGGTGTTTGTTGTGGTGCTAAAGGCTTTTGCCGGTGTTCCAGATTTGTGATAGACCAGGGATTGGGTTGTGATTTATGATGGGCTTGAGAGTGTGTGTGGGGTAAGGGCTTATGTGTGTCTGTGGTGGGATGGTGGTGCTCAAGCTTTGGGTTTCAATTGGTGTTGACATGGCGATTGTTGGAACCAACAATTGCCCCCAGTATTTTTCCTTAGGACAATCCGAGCTAGAGTTCATGGCAATCGATCGGAACGGTCGATTGCCCCCAGTATTTTCTTTGATAAAACGAGCGAACAAGTCTCATCCTCACAGGGTTGAGGCTTATTCTTTGATGTGGTGCTTCCTAACCTACACTCGATGTGGTCGGTGTTTGCACTCATTTCTCGCTCATGGTCATAACTTCTAAACCATTGAATTCGATATTTGATAGATTTACGCATTTGATCTGTTACTTTCACGTGATTGGACACACAACTATCAAGTCGGAAGTCTTTAAAGCTTATAACGTGGCCATAGGGTGTGATGAAAGACGACGGGATCATGGAGGGATATTTGAGGTATGTGGAGCTTAAATGGGTGACCAAGCTTCAACTTGCGTCTTCTCTCGGATTCATCTTTATTGTCTTGAAGTTGTCTGGCTGCTTCATGTTGACATTGTTTTCGAGCTTCTGGACCTGGACTTTTGGAGTTGTCCTTTACACCATTTCTCTTTTTTTTTTGTCATTTGGACTTCTTCGAGGCACTTTGGGTTTGCCTTTTTTGTTTATCCTTTCTTGACTTTGCCTTCGGGGTTCTTGTGTTTCCCGGTTTTGGGCTTCGTGAGCTGTTTTGATGTGTGCTCTATTGATCTTGTGTCATTCTGGGACCATTTGCGGATCGCTTCGTCATGCTGATTGCGGCATTGCTTCTTTGGACTGATGAGAATGTTATCTGAGAGTCGGGATCCTCGCTTCCTTTGGTCACCGGGTCGGACATTCATCATTGGCTGGGATATTTTGTGGAGCTCATAATATCGAAAAGGGATATACGAAAGGCTCAACGGGGGTGCCTAGGTTTAATGATAGGGTTTACAAGCTTTTGGCTATGTGGTGCTGTACCTAGGTGCTTTGTCATTCCTGATAGTTGTGTATCCGTTCCTTGTTACTTTTCGCAGGTCTAAGAGTAAATTTACAAATTATCTCCTTCGGTCAGAGTTATGCCATTTACCTTACCTTTGAATGTGGTCTCACTAGAGTCGTGTAAAAATGACACGCTCGTTCGCTCATGGTTTTTCCGCTCAAGTCACTCTCGTGAATTTCACCCAGAGACTAGTTCACACGTTTAAACAAAAGATTCGAAGACAATGATTCTAAACTCAGATTGCCCAGTATTGATTTGGGTTTTGTGACAACAGTTTGATAGATGTGGGCCTTGAACCTCATTGTGGGTTGTTTGGATATATGTGGTGAGTTGTGGTGTTTGGTTAGGCATGTTCAAATTTTAGAAACAAAGACAAGTCGTTCCATTGCATTCAGAAAATGATTACTCGTTCAAAGTGAGTCCTTAAGTGAATCCTTCTTGCTTCTTTTTTTTTTTTTTTTAAAAACGAATAATTGCTTTACTTGACAAAATTATGAAAAAGGAACTATGTTTTATTCAACAAAAAGAATAACGTTGGAAATTACAAACTCAGGAAAACTACCGAAAATGATTCAAGGGAACTAACTACTACAAAAGTTGAAAGACAACTAATCAAGAAAAGAAATGCATTTAATGAGAAAACACTAAAAAAAAACAACATTTCTGATGATGCTTGGGCACGCGTGCTCTGCGCTCTCCACATGTTCTTAGAATTGGAACCCTTGGTCAATCAGATCCTGGATTTTGTGTTGTAGGGCTCTGCAGTGGTCAGTGTCGTGACCGGGCAGCTGATGAAAGTGACAAATTGATTAAGATCCTTCCCCAAATGAGTAGTTCCTGGCCTCAGGGCAAGCGGTTGCATCGGATATCTTCCTCGAAGCTCTTCAAGTGCTTGTCTTGGTGTTCGGCCGATGTCTGTAAACTCTCTCTGTCGAGAACTCCGTCGGAAGGGTTCTACTGCCCAACGCTCCAACCAGGTCCTCTTGACTGTCGATCACTGCCCTCCTCATGTTGCCTGGTTCTCTTACGGGTGCAGCTTTGGATGCAAGTTGCTGCCCCTGGTTGTCTGATCACTTTCCTAGTTTGTAGCAATTTGCTTTGACATTCTCCTCCGATCCTCGGACCCTAATGGAGCCAACTTCAATGCAATCATAAAGGGTGTTGAGAAGCCTGTCCACTAACTCATCCCGAGCTTGACGCTCGGACTCGAGGGAAAGAGCCTTTGCTTTCAACTCTTCGATAACAGCAACGTAGTTAGATTCCACGGCGTCCATGGCAGCAGCACATGCCTCTGCTCCATGGCTTCAATGGTGGCCATGTGCTTTTGTTCCAAAATTGCGAGCTGGGCTTCCATGTCGATTGGACCGCACTTAGGACTTGAGTCTACCTGTGTTCAAGGTGTCCACTATTAGCTAACAAAAGGAAGTGGGCTGAAAGATACTAAGGTGAGAATGACGCTTCACGAGATAGATCAAAACAGACTTAGGCTGAAAGCGAGTGGGCCAGGATACCTAGAGAATGAGGTGTTTGGGCTGGAGTATCTCTCAGACTATGAACTGGAATTTGGACTGAAATGTAAACAGATGGCTTTGATTGGGCCTGAGAGATAACACCTAGATCTAGGGTTTTGGACCAGGGCCCGAAATAGAAGTCTACCTAGACTAGAATGAGCCCTTGGGCCGGAATGTGTTTGGGCCTGGAGTAAAGCACATGGGCTGGAATGGTCCCTAAATCACAAATGGGCCTAACTTTCTTTGGGCCAGAGAAGATGGTTGCTAAGCAGAAAAAGATTTTATTTTCAGAACTTGTGGGTTATTTCAAGTTCAGGTGGATTTCTTTTTTTTTTGGCCTAGAACTAATTGGATAATTCAAATTGGGCCAGAAGAGAAATCACCTAAGTCTAAGCTTTTGGGCCGAAGCCCGAATGACTCACATATTAAACCAAACAGGACCTCTAGGCCGCAAACAAGCAGAGCCGCCAATTCGGGTTGGGCTAGGTTGATGTAGGAGAAGTTCCTATCAATCTCTAGGCTGGGTAGTGGGCCGATCATACAAGCAAACAAGGCCCACACAAATTCAACATGTCCTCACTTGGCGTTTAAATCAAACTGGGTATGGATCGATCCGGAGAGGTGCTTGGGGCATGGGCCCAGGTCACCTCAAAGGAATAGGGCTTGCACGATATTCTCTTTGGGCTTCCCCATTTTTTTCACATCACCTGAAGGTGTGCGTCTACGGCCGGGTCTTTGACTGACCAAACAATGGGCTAGGTAAGGACACTGCCAGGAAACGCTTAGGGCTAAGGCCCAGGTATTAAGGGGATGTGGTTAGACGACATCCTCCTCTTTTCCCCCGCTTATTCACATCACCTAAAAGGTGTGAGTCCCTGACAGGGGACCCTCAAACGGGTCCCAGGATGAAATCAGTTTAGGTGGACCCTCGCTCTCATATGATGCAGGGGTGCAAAAATTTAAAGTGCGCACGAAAGTAAACAACAAAGTAACAAAGCCATAAATAAACAATTTTTCAAGTTAAGCCCTCTTTCTTAAAATTAAACAAGTTAAAATTAAGAATTTATCCCCAGCGGAGTCGCCAGTCTGTGAGCCTCGATTTTAAACCCTATCCTATGTTGATTAAATTGATTGGGATCTAGTCGGGGTTTAGGTCCACTTATAACCTAAGATTAATAACTATGTCATAAAACAATAATTATTAAAACCTAAGCTAGCCCACTGGAACCTATTATGAGTCGCCACCTAATTTTTACCTAGATCAAATTAGGAAAGGAGTTCGGGTTCGGGGGCTTGATATTCGACTTAATTAGGGTTCAAATTACTTTCATTACCCTTCCTAGGTCGTTTTTCCTCTACTTGATTCGTTTACGGCTTTCTACAAAGTTGTTTTAAACCTAGGTGCGCGCTTCTGTTTTTTTTTATTTTTTAACGTTTTTTGACAGAAAATTAAAGTGAAATTGAAAGTTACCTAAACTAGGGTTTCGAAGGCAGAATTGGGTCAAATTTTTATTCCGTCCGTGGCCACGGACCTAATGTCCGAACCCACGGACCCCAGTTAACCTAATTACACAAAAAGGTCAAATTTAAACAGAAACGAGATTTTGAAAAGTCCGGGGCCACGGACAGGACGTCCGTGGGCCCGGACATGTTTTATAAAACCCTAACTTTCGAAAATAAAAATATCCCGCCACCGTCCGGGGGCATCCGGCTTTCGGACAGAGCGTCCGGGACCCCGGACATAGCGTCCGTGGGTGCGGACCGACCTCGGACGGCGGCGTTAAGGCTGTTCCCGGTGTGTTTTTGGCTCAAAATTTATGGGTACGTAGCCTGAAAGATTCTAAACATGTTAGTGATCAAAAGTTTTCAATTTGACTACAAATAAGGACGAAACTTATTGAACAAGTTTGTGGACAGAAACGTAAACAAACTTTAATTCAGAAGCAAAGAAAAGTCAGTTCGAATAAGAATTTCAACCAGAAGCGTATTGTGATCAGTGGAGTTAAAGAATTCGAATTCTAACCTGTTTTGGCTTCGGGATTTGGTTGTTCCTTCACGTCGGGAAACTTCGAACGCGTCGTTGGTAGCCGATCCGGTTCAGCTTCGACCCGAGTTTCTGATTTCTTCTTCCTTGTATGATTAAGGACGGTTTGCTTCTGTTTGTATGATGTTTTGGTGCTTGGAAGTTCAATAGGAGAAGAAAGGATGAGTTTTTGGTGATTTTGGGGTGATTTCTGCAGTGTTTCGGTATTGATTTGAGGCTTGGAAGTGTAAAAACGTGGGAAGAAGGTTTGTGGCTGTGTTCTCTGACTTTGGAGGCGTTCTCCTCTGCCCTAGTTCGTTTTTTGGGGGTCCTTTTATAGAAAGAGCATGGTCAAATTGATAGAGCAAGATCTTTATCTAAAACGCTGATTTCGTGCTCTAAGGGAATCTGATTTTGTAAAATATGTTTCAGGCCGAGATAAATTATGAAATTTTAACTGAAGATAAAGGATGATTTTTAGGAATTTTGAGAGTTGGAATCGGGTTATTTTGATAAATAACCGATTAGATAAAAATCTTGCAATCTGGAATCTCCCATAATTATAACTTATTATTGGAAAGTCGAAATAACGAAATTCCAACGGCATTAGTCTCTAACAAACATCCTCTATCTTGTGTTAAAATTTCATGACGTTTTGTTTTAATTTCGGTATTTTCCATAGGAGAGAGAAAATTGCAAAAATGATTGAATTTCTCTTTTAAATTTTGGGCTAAGGTACCAAATAAAATAATTTCAGGTTTATGACTGTATGTAGTCATGCTAACCATGTGACAATTTTATTTTAATTTTGGAAACCTTTTATTATTTCTATTTTGAGGTTATTTCATGTGTTAATTAAAGAAATTAGCTTATAATATGAATTAAAAGCTAAATTTCCAGAATAAATATTATCAGAGAATCATGAAATACCTTTCATAATGACTATGCTATTTGGAAGTGTTTGGAGATAATGAACAAGTCATATAAAAATAGAAAATCCCGATAATGTCCTTGGAAAATCCCGCCTTGGTGCTTTTTGACCCCTTTTGCCCTTTGTAACACGTATGCCTTAGAGACTACTCCGGGGAGTTGAAATTTTGGGTATAACACCGTCGGGACGCCATTGAGATGACCGTGATTGTCTTCCTTCTGAACTTCGAATAGGCCTCATAAAATGTTTGAACTAGGAATGCCTATGGGTCATGTAGGAGGAACCCGGGTCTGAATCTTTTCCAAGCTGCGAGTGAAGTGCATGAGCTAGAGTGACTTCTAGGATAGAACAGATTTGCGGGCCTGAATACCCTTAATCTAGAAGTGAAGCAAACAGGCTGAAGGAGGCCACACGAACCGTGAATGGGCCACTGGGCCGAGAGGGAAAGCCTTGAAGTCTGAGATTCGTTTGATGTTCCTGTCGGGCCTTGACGCTAGAAACTGGAATGAATGAGTTATGTAACCTATCTTGGATTCAAATGTTTTGTGCTATGGGCCAAACTTCTAGATTGAGAGCGAAGCTTATGGGCCAAAACTATGAATTGGTCTACGGGCCCTAAATAGAATGAGTCATGAGTGTGGTATCTGGGCTAGAATGATTGCTGAACAAAACCCTAGGTTGGAATTTGGACTGAAACCTGAATGAGTAGTATTGATTGAACCTGAAAGATGATGCCTAGATCTAGGATTTTGGGCTAAAGCCCAAGTGAAGAGTTTTCCTATACTAGAATAGGCCCTGGGTCGGAAGAATTTCAGTGGAAGGCTTGGTTGGTTTACATATCTCATGGATTACTTTTAGGTGGACTTTTATGGGCCTAGAACTAAATGGATAAACCAAATTGGGCTGAAAAAGAAACCTCCTAAGTCTAAACTTTTGGGCTGAAGCCCACATAACTCACATGTTGAACCAAACAGAGCCTTTAGGCTGCAAACAAATAGAACTGACAATTCGGGTTGGGCTAGGTTGATGTAGGAGAAATTTCTATCAGTTTCTAGCTGGGTAGTGGGCCGATCACACAAGTAAACAAGGCCCACATAGATTCAACATGTCCTCACTAGATGTTTAAATCAAACCAGGTATGGATCGATCCGGAGAGGTGCTTGGGGCATGGGCCCAGGTCACCACAAAGGAATAGGGCTTGCACGCTATTCTCTTTGGGCTTCCCCACTCTTTTCACATCACCTGAAGGCGTGCGTCTATGGTCGGGTCTTTGATTGACCAAACAATGGGCTAGGTAAGGGCACTGTCGGGAAAATGCTTGGGGCTAAGCCCAGGTATTAAGGGGATGTGGTTAGACGACATCCTCCTCTTTTCCCCCGCTTATTCACATCACCTAAAAGGTGTGAGTCCCTGACAGGGGACCCTCAAACGGGTCCCGGGGTGAAATTGGTTTGTGTGGACCCTCGCTCTCATATGATGCGAAGGTGCAGAAAATTAAAGTGCGCACGAAAGTAAACAAACAGAGTAATAAAGCCATAAATAAACATTTTCGAGTTAAGCCCTCTTTCTTAAATTAAGAATTTTGTCCCCAGCAGAGTCGCCAGTCTGTGAGCCTCGATTTTAAACCCTATCCTATGTTGATTGAATTGATTGGGATCTAGTCGGGTTTTAGGTCCACTTATAACCTAAGATTGATAACTATGTCATAAACAATAATTATTAAAACCTAAGCTAGCTCACTGGAACCTATTATGAGTCGCCACCTAATTTTTACCTAGATCAAATTAGGAAAGAAGAGTTCGGGTTCGGGGGCTTGATATTCGACTTAATTAGGGTTCAATTACTTTCATTACCCCTAGAAGTCGTTTTTCCTCTACTTAGTTTAATTACGGCTTATTACGAGTCGTTTTAACCTAAATGCACGAGCTTCTGTTTTTTTGTGTTTTTTTAGCATTTTTGACAGAAAATTAAAATAAAATTAAAGATTCCTAAACTAGGGTTTCGGAGGCAGAATTAGGTCAAATTTTGTTTCCGTCTGTGGCTACGGACCTAATGTCCGAACCCACGGACCCTAGTTAACCGATGTGAATATAAAAGTCGAATTAAACAGAAAACACAATTTTGCAAGGTCCGGGGCCACAGACAGGATGTCCGTGGCGCGGACAGGATGTCCGGGGCCCGACATTATTTTAGAAAACCTAAATTTTGAAAATTTGAAATACCGCCACCGTCGGGGGCGTCCGGGCTTACAGACAAGGCGTCCGGGACCTCGGACATAGCGTCCGTGGGTGCGGACCGCCCTCGGACGGTGGCGTTTGGGATGTTCCCGATGGTGTTTTGAGCTCAAATTTTATGGGTGTGTAGCCTGAAAGATGTACAAGACGTTAGTGATTGAAAGTTTTCAATTTGAAATCGAATTTAATGCGAAACTTAACGAACAAGTTAGAAGGTAGAAACACAAGCAAACCTTAATTCAGAAGCAAGGAAAAATCAATTCGTTTAGCAATTTTAACCAGAAGTGTATTTAGACCAGAAGGGTTAGAGAATTTGGTTTTTACCCTGTTTTGATTTCGAAAATTTGTTGTTCCTTCACGTCGGGAATCTCTGGAAGCTTCGTTGGTGGCCGATCCGGTTCGACTTTGACCCGAGCTTCTGACCTCTTCTTCCTTGTGTTGTTAAGCACGTTTTGGTTCTGTATTTGTGGTGTTTTGATGCTTGGAAGTTCAATGGGAGAAGAAAGAATGTGTTTTTGGTGATTTTGGGATGATTTTGGTAGAGTTTCGGTATTGGGAGTGTTGAAAACGTGGGAGGCAAGTAGACGGCTGTGTTGTCTGACTATGGGAATGTTATCCTCTGCCCTAGGTCGTTTTTTGAAGGTCCTTTTATAGAAAGAGCAAGACCATGTTGATAGAACAAGATTTTTATCTAAAACCCTGATTTTGTGCTCTAAGGGAATCTGATTTTTTAAAATATGTTGTAGGCCGATAAAAATTATGAAATTTTAACTAAAGATAAAGGATGATTTTTAAGAATTTTGAGAGTTGGAATCGGGTTATTTTGATAAATAACCGATTAGATAAAAATCTCACAATCTGGAATTTCCCATAATTCATAACTTATTATTGGAAAGTCAACATAACGAAATTCCAACGGAATTAGTCTCTAATAATCATCCTCTATCTTGTGTTAAAATTTCATGACGTTTTGTTTTGATTTCGGTATTTTCCGTAGGAGAGAGAAAATTGCAAAAATGATTGAATTTCTCATTTAAATTTGGGTTAAGGTTCCAAATAAAATAATTTCAGGTTTATGACTGTATGTAGTCATGCTACCATGTGACAATTTTATTTTAATTTTGGAAACCTTTTATTATTTCTATTTTGAGGTTATTTCATGTGTTATTTAAAGAAATTAGCTTATAATATGAATTAAAAGTTAAATTTCCAGAAGAAATATTATCAGAAAATCATGAAATACCTTTCATAATGACTATGATATTTGGAAGTGTTTGGAGATAATAAACAAGTCATATGAAAATAGAAAATCCCAATAATGTCCTTGGAAAATCCCGCCTTGGTGCTTTTTGACCCCTTTTGCCCTTTATAACACGTATGCCTTAGAGACTACTCCGGGGGGTTGAAATTTTGGGTATACAGATTGCCCCCGTCAACTAGGCTTTGTAATGAAGATGAAAAGACTAAATGATGCCTGAGTGACACCCCAAAATTTTGGGATCTTAAAAGACCATGTATGTGGATTGTGTCGAGCTATTCTAAGGCGCTGACTACCTAAAAACGAAATGACGAAGTAAATGTCAAGCGATTCTAAGGCGTTGACTACCTAAAAATGAAATGACGAAGTAAATGTCAAGCGATTCTAAGGCGTTGACTACCTGAGGATGATGAAAATGATGCCAAACTATTCTAAGGTATTGACTGCCTAAAAATGATGAAAATGATGTCAAGCTATTCTAAGGTGTTGACTGCCTAAAAATGAGAAACAAAAATGAAATAATGTCAAGCGGTTCTAAGGCGTTGACTACCTATAAGCGAAGATGAAGTTATGTCGAGCTATTCAAAGGCGTCGACTACATAAACTGAATGACAAGATGTCAAGCTATTCTAAGGCGTTGACTACCTGAAGATGATGAAAATGAAATAATGTGTAGATGCAGGAATGCTGATATTGAAATACCCCAAACTTAAAAATGGTGATTAATTATTCTAAATAGTATTTAAGGGCCTAATAGTGCCTAAGTAATTTTGGTAAGGAAAATAAATCCAAGAAATAAAAACGCTTAGAAAGCGGAAACGCTAAATGCGTTAAATAACCAAGGAGTATGATACCATGGTTAGCGTATTATATAGGATTCTAAAGGTTTAATAAGACCTAAATAATATGTGGGAATAACTCCCGAAGAAAAATGGGTCCAAATAATGTATTAAAACGCTAATAGAGCTTTAACGCACGTCTTTCGAGAAGACCCGAAAGCGTGATTTTAAGTGGTCAAACGAACCCGTAAAAATTATAAGTCATTAATAAATATTATTAGGCATTTATGAAAGCTTAATAACCAATAAAAATAAAGAAATGAGGAAATTCCGGAAAACGGGCCCGGTTAGTGAACAGTACCTAAACCGGGTAAAATAACGAGCGTTTTCTGTAAAAGACGAAAAACGCTCCAGCTAGTATAACTGTAGGGGGACCGATTTTTAATAGTCAAATAACTCCCTCACACACACATGTAACTAGCTAATTAAATAAGAGAGCCAAAAGCAAAAAGCAATAAAGTATAAACTACTTTATCCCTTCTCTCTCTCCTCACCCACTCATTTCTTTACTCTCTCACCTCTCTCCTTCCTCATCCCCACCGATTTCTCCCTCCTCTTTCCTCTGGTATGGGCGATTTCTTGAAGCTCCACAAGCCTCCCATGGCTTCCCTTCTTCTATCCCATGCTCTACCTCCATTTGAGCTCCAATCACAAAAATAATTACATATTTGTAATCCCCTCATCATCCTCTACACTTCTCTCTTTTCAAAATCCAAAAAGGAGGAAGTTCATCTCCATGGGTTTTCCCCATTCAAAGAGAAAATGGCACCAATGTAAAGCTTGGAGTCTCCTCTCTCCATTAAGGTAAAAATCTACATGAAAAACTCATGTTCTCTCCATTTTCCTTCATAACCGATTTTTGCCCATTTGTAACACTCCATTTTCTCTCTCTCCTTTGAGCATATTATCAACCTTGCAATGGTGGTGGATCCACCTTCTTGAACCAAGGGCTAAAACCCCTCCTAAAAGATTCAAAAGGTAAACCCTAGAAATTTGTTTAAAATATCTCAATGAGTTAGTATAAATCTAAGGGTTAGTATATTAATTATACTTGTTTTTTATGCTTTGGGTGATGGGAATGGAGTTTGGCAACTCCACTCCCAATGTGGCCGATTTGGGCAAGGAAGAAGGAAGAAGAGAATTGAAAAGGGAATGAAGGAATTATAAGCTCAAGGTAAGAGCTCTTTACTAATGTTAATTTAATGCATTAGGCTATGGGAATGGGCAACTAACTAAAGAACCCAAAATCTTGTATTGGTATTGTAGTATTGGAAGTTGAGTATTTGTGAGGAGGATTGAGTATTTGAGAATTAGTATGTGAATTGTAGGCCTTGGAGCCAAATGATTGTGTATGAGTATTAGTATTGGTATTTGATGAAGTATGGGTGAATGTATGTTGTATTGATTGCTGGTAGGACCCTTGTGAGGGTGTGGCTAGTTTAGGAAGGAATTTGGTGAGAATTGGTATGTGTGGCCAAGTAAGAAAAGTAGATGAACTATGGCAAAATTTTGGTAGGAATATGTACATGTAAGGATGACTTGGTGAATGGGAAAAAACAAAGGTGTGTATTGGAGTTAGTAGGTATGTTTAGTATGATGAGAGGTAGTAGCAGTATGAGAAATAAGGAGTACCAAAATCTGTAGCAAAGAGGTATTAAATTGCATTGTAGAACTGGGAAGAATTAGTGTGCAAGACTTGGTAAGAGGAGAGTAGGAGGACTTGGGTATAGGTAATGTAATGGATTGGAAACATATGTGGGATGCTAATAGTGGCATTGGTTGAGAAGGAATGGATGGTAGAATGGAGTTTGAAAATCTGTAGCATAAGAGAATGAAAAACTGTTGTAAGTGTTAAAGGAAGTGAGGAAATTGTATAAATTGGTTGATGGATTTAGTAATGGGGTTGGTGAATGAATTAAGGTATTTTAGAAAGCCTAATTAGTGCTAAAACATGTTAGGATGTATGTAGGAAAATTGGGGAAGGAATGGGTAAGAAAGGAATTGAAAAACAAAGCCTGTAGCAGTGTTCTGCTACCGTCCGACCAGAGCCTGGATCGGACAGTGGGTCGGACAAGGCTTAAGCAACGAGAATAAAACTTCCTGGAATGGTCCGACCCAGGGCCGTGAGTCGGACATGGGTCAGACAGGCAAAAAAAAAACTGTTGTCGAAGTTCTTGACTCCGTCCGACCCAGAGGATGAGTCGGACGTGGGTCGGACGCCACTTGGGCAACAGGACTGAACTTTCTGGAATGGTCCGACCCAGAGGAGTATGGGTCGGACGGAATAGTGCTGGGTCGGACGGAAAGAATTTCAGAGGACGAAAATCTACTGAATGGTCCGACCCAGGGCTTGGGTCGGACGGTGGGTCGGACGACCCATAACTTACAAAAAAATTGTTTTATTATATGACTATAGTAATCATATGTATGTATATATATATGCCTATACACATGTAAGCATATATATGTAATAATGCACTAATAATGAAGGTAATGATGGTAAGAAAGTAAAGGCGTGAGTAAGGAACAAGTTTAAGAAGTAATAAGGAAAAATGGTTTCATAACCAAGTAAGAAAGTAATAAAGTAGTAAGTATACATTGAGAGTATCAAAGATGGAGTAAGTTAGATCGATAATGGATCATTGATCATACTACTTCATGTATGTATAGGAATCAAAAAGTTGATCCTCGAAGGAACCCGGTAGTACGTATACGACGGTGAACGGTATGATTTCTTCTTATGCCCTGTATCCTAACTTGGTTACCCCGATTTGTGTGCTTATGTGATCACCAATAAGATGAATGCACGAATCGGACTTATATTACACTTAACTGTGTTTGAACTATTTTGTTCTTGTTGTATCTTCTTGAACAATTAGTTTGTATAATTCATGAAATGAATGAATGGAATGAGAGGTATGTGTAAGTATTGTGTACTTTGTATTGTATGTATGTATGGAAGTGAAGTACTGACTTCTACTAATTCCTAATAACCTAACTCCTAACTTGAGTAATGAGTAAATTAGAATGAGTAGAAGTCCGATATAGTTTCGGCCACGCGTGAGGATAAGGAAACACAAGAGGTTGGATCCGAATCCTGGCTATAATCTTTTCCATGGACCAAATCCCTTGAATGGGTAGCATCCTGGATTAGTGGGCCACCCTAAAGTCCGGTGGTGGGATGTAGTAATCCCTGCCCGAGGTCATACCGACTTAACTGGAGTAAAGTATGAGTAGTAGTATTGCATGTGTATTGGTCTTGACTATTGTAAGTCATTGACCTGGAGCAAAAAGGTATTGAACACCCGATTAACCCGGATGTGTAATGAAGCTAACTGGACCTTTGTATGTATTGGAGAATTGTATCTCCGTATTGCGTATTGAGTATGTAATGAGTATGTATTGTGTATGTGTGTTCTAGAAGATGGTAAGTAAGTATTGGTTGACTTGTATTGTCTTCCAAGCATGTATTGTACTGTGTGTATGTATGTATGTATACCTTATGTAGTATTGTAGTATCGTGAACGAAAGCATGTAAGAATGTATGTATGTATGTATGTATTGCAAAATGAATTGCATGTATTCGACCAAATGGTGGCGTACCCTCGCTAGTACGCGGGTATACGGTTATCATATTCGGCGTAAGCTGACCCCCTAGGGGGAACGTTTTAGTGTGCAGATACCCGAAGCAGACCTAGTCACAGAAGAGACCGATGGACATGCCTAGATTACTAGGAATGAAAGGTAGATTGTAGTAAATGGTATAAGGCTTGTAGCCTGCATGTAGAAATGTACCAAGGGGTACACTATTACGTAAGTTGCAAGTATGTAGTTGTGAGGAACGGGTAGTGGATAGACTCTTAATGAGTATGCGTGGAATTGAAGAGGTATCGTATTTGTATTTGGAACTTAGTAAACTCGGTATGTGTAGTGTATTATGTTGTACTGAAGTATGGAGTATTGTATTGAATGGAGTATTGTATTGAATGGAGTATTGTAGTACTCAGTAAGTAATGGGAGTATGTATTGTATTTTGAATAGTACTCGGATATTCCGGTCCATCAGACCGATGCTGTATGTATTAGTAGCCTTGTTAGTCACGTGGGTGGCTAACGGCATTGTATCACCCGCCGTTGAGTAAGAATGTATCCGCTGCGTGAGTACGAGTATAAGGAGATTGGACGATAATGACGGTATTAGCGGTAGGGGTGTTACAGATATGCTAGTGATGCTTATTATGCTGATGATGTTGATGATGCTGATGTTGATGATGCTGATGCTGATGATGCGGATGATGCAGATGATGCTCGGATGCTTCTGGGGACCGAAACCCGGCCAATGCTCCTGGCTGGACCCAATGTGGACTTATTCCATCGCCCCCCAAACCGGTGTGCAGGGATAACTCCTGGTAAAAACCTTGGGGACTTATTGCCTTTGCCCACCATTCGTTGATCCCAAAAATAAGTTGACATCGCAAAAGGAGGATTTATTGCCATCACCTCGCCCAACTTTTTGTCGCCAGTCTTGTGACGTGCCTGGATAATGCAACTAGGTCTTATGACGAGCCTATATGAATGAGATGAATGCAATGTGTTTGATGAAGTGGGTAAGCTAAAGGGTCTTACTACGAACCTAAAGAATGCAACTAGGTCTTATGATGAGCCTAAAGGATGGTTCTAGGTTTATGACGAGCCTAAAGATTGGATCTAGGTCTTATGACGAGCCTAAGGATGGATCTAGGTCTTATGACGAGCCTCGATTGAATCTAGGTCTTATGACACCTAAGGTTGGATATATGTCTTATACGAGCCTAAAGGTTGATCTAGGTCTCGACGAGCCTAAAGGATGGTTTCTAGGTCTTAATGGCGAGCCTAAAGATTGGATCTAGGGTCTTATGACGGCCTTAATGTTGGGGGAACTAGGTCTTATGACGAGCCTAAAGGTTGGATCTAGGTCTTATGACGAGCCTAAAGGTTGGATCCAGGTCTTATGACGAGCCTAAAGATTGGATCTAGGTCTTATGACGAGCCTAAAGGTTGGAACTAGGTCTTATGACGAGCCTAAAGGTTGGACCTAGGTCTTATGACGAGCCTAAAGGTTGGATCTAGGTCTTATGACGAGCCTAAAGGTTGGATCTAAGTGAAAATGTGTTAGGTGCATGATGAATGTAGAAGGACTAAGGCTTATGGCAAACCTGGAGATGGTAAGGCTTATGACGGGCCTGTGGGTGTTTAAATGTGAAGAAAGGGCTTAGGACGGGCCTGAGGATGTTTGAAAGTGGAGGAAAGGCTTAGGACGAGCCTGTGGATATTTGAGTGTGGAGGAAGGGCTTAGGACGGGCCTGTGGATATTTGAATGTGGAGGTAGGGGCTTAGGACGGGCCTGTGGATATTTTATGTGGAGGAAGGGCTTAGGACGGGCCTGTGGATATTTGAATGAGAGGGTTTTAAAACCTTTGGGTTTCGGGTTTTTGGGCCTCTATCGGTGTCGTTGTTGCAATTGGTGGGACCAACAATTGCCCCAGTATTTTCTTTGATTAATTGCGCAAGAACAAATCTCATCCTCACAAGGTCAAGGTTTATTTTGGTTTGGTGCCTTCTATCCTACACTCAAAGTGTTTGATGTTTGCACTCGTGCCCTCCTTTTGGTCAAGACATCTCAACCACTGAATTTGACATTTGTTAGATTTACGCGTTCAACCTGTTACTTTCACGTGATTGGATACACAACTACTAAGTCGGAAGTCTTTTAAGCTTATAACGTGGCTATGAGGTGTGATGAAAGACAAAGGGATGATGGAGGAATGTTTAGGATATGTGGAGCTATAAGGGTGACCAAAGATGCAACTTGCACCTTCTCCCGGCCTTGCTTTCTTTGTCTTGAAGTCGTTCGGCTACTTCGTGATGACTTCGCTTATGAGCTTGGAACTCTGGATTTTCGGGTTGCCCTTCTTTTTTTTTTCTGATTTTGGATTACTTCGAGGCATTTCAGGTTTGCCTTCCTTTAAATCTCTTTTCCTTCAGGGTTCTTGTGTTTCCCGGTTTTGAACTTTGAGAGCTGTTTTTTGATGTTAACTCATTTGGATCCTGTGCCACTTTGGGGCCATTTACGGATCGTTTCGTCATGCTGGTGGCAGTTTGCTTCTTCAGACTTGTGAAGTTGCTGTTCGGAAGTCGGGCTCCTTGCTTCCTTTGGTCACTGGGTCGGTTATTCATCACTAGCTGGCTCGTTTGTGGAGTTTGTAGTGTTGTAAAAGAGGATGTACACGAAAAGCTCAGCAGGGGTGCCTAGGGTTAATGTCAGGGTTCACAAGCTTTTTGGCTGTGTGGTGCTGTACCTAGGTGCTTCGTCATCCCTAATAGTTGTGTATCCGTTCTTTGTTACTTTTCATAGGTTTAAGCGTAAATTTACAAATTATCTCCTTCTGTTGGAGTCATGCCGTTTACCTTACCTTTGAATGTAATCTTTGGAGCCATGTAAAAATGACATGCTCTTTCACTCTTGGTTTTACCGCTCAAGGCACCCTCGCGAAATGTTCACTCAGAGACTTGTTCGCGCGCTTTAAATTAATGAAAGAAACGTTATCGACCCTTAACTCAGATTGCCCCCAGTATTGTTTTGGGGTCTTTTGACAAGCCTTTTGAATACCCAGGTTATTTGTTGGAGGTGGCTATATGTGTGGTGGTACATGGCGATGAAGTCTTGTTGTTTTGGGGGTGGAGTGATGTAGTGATGAAAGTAAAACATGGCAGTGGGATGCTTTCAGTGTACGGTGAAATTTTCCATTGAGAGGTGATGAGTGGTGGAAGCCAACAAGGTGGTGAGATATTCTTTGCACAAGAATGAATTTCATGTGGAGAGGGGAGTGTGTGGTGAGACACATGGGATGTATGTGATGAAGGTAGTGGATGTGGGTGAAATGACGTGATGACTTATTTATTTTTTGGTGTTCTGGTTTTGTGAATAAATGCACAAAAAATAATGAAAATGGAACTATGCTCTAATTCATGAACGGAAAGACAACATCAAAAATTGTAATCTTAAGAAAACTACCTAAAATGATAAAGGAAGCTAGCTACCATAAAAGTTGGGAGAACGACTGGGAAAAGAAAACTACCAAATCGAGAAAACTTCTAAAATTAGTGATGTTGGGCTGTCTGATGCCAACATACTGAAGACTCGAGCTCTGGACCGTCGGGACGCCATTGAGATGACCGTGATTGTCTTCCTTCTGAACTTCGAATAGGCCTCATAAAATGTTTGAACTAGGAATGCCTATGGGTCATGTAGGAGGAACCCGGGTCTGAATCTTTTCCAAGCTGCGAGTGAAGTGCATGAGCTAGAGTGACTCCTAGGATAGAACAGATTTGCGGGCCTGAATACCCTTAATCTAGAAGTGAAGCAAACAGGCTGAAGGAGGCCACACGAACCGTGAATGGGCCACTGGGCCGAGAGGGAAAGCCTTGAAGTCTGAGATTCGTTTGATGTTCCTGTCGGGCCTTGACGCTAGAAAGAAACTGGAATGAATGAGTTATGTAACCTATCTTGGATTCAAATGTTTGTGCTATGGGCCAAACTTCTAGATTGAGAGCGAAGCTTATGGGCCAAAACTATGAATTGGTCTACGGGCCCCAAATAGAATGAGTCATGAGTGTGGTATCTGGGCTAGAATGATTGCTGAACAAAACCCTAGGTTGGAATTTGGACTGAAACCTGAATGAGTAGTATTGATTGAACCTGAAAGATGATGCCTAGATCTAGGATTTTGGGCTAAAGCCAAGTGAAGAGTTTTCCTATACTAGAATAGGCCCTGGGTCGGAAGAATTCAGTGGAAGGCTTGGTTGGTTTACATATCTCATGGATTACTTTTAGGTGGACTTTTATGGGCCTAGAACTAAATGGATAACCAAATTGGGCTGAAAAAGAAACCTCCTAAGTCTAAACTTTTGGGCCGAAGCCAACAAACTCACATGTTGAACCAAACAGAGCCTTTAGGCTGCAAACAAATAGAACTGACAATTCGGGTTGGGCTAGGTTGATGTAGGAGAAATTTCTATCAGTTTCTAGGCTGGGTAGTGGGCCGATCACACAAGTAAACAAGGCCCACATAGATTCAACATGTCCTCACTAGATGTTTAAATCAAACCAGGTATGGATCGATCCGGAGAGGTGCTTGGGGCATGGGCCCAGGTCACCACAAAGGAATAGGGCTTGCACGCTATTCTCTTTGGGCTTCCCCACTCTTTTCACATCACCTGAAGGTGTGCGTCTATGGTCGGGTCTTTGATTGACCAAACAATGGGCTAGGTAAGGGCACTGTCAGGAAAACGCTTGGGGCTAAGGCCCAGGTATTAAGGGGATGTGGTTAGACGACATCCTCCTCTTTCCCCCGCTATTCACATCACCTAAAAGGTGTGAGTCCCTGACAGGGGACCCTCAAACGGGTCCCGGGGTGAAATTGGTTTGTGTGGACCCTCGGCTCTCCTGTGATGCGAAGGTGCAGAAAATTAAAGTGCGCACGAAAGTAAAACAAACAGAGTAATAAGCCATAAATAAACATTTTCGAGTTAAGCCCTCTTTCTTAAAATTAAGAATTTGTCCCCAGCAGAGTCGCCAGTCTGTGAGCCTCGATTTTAAACCTATCCTATGTTGATTGAATTGATTGGGATCTAGTCGGGTTTTAGGTCCACTTATAACCTAAGATTGATAACTATGTCATAAAACAATAATTATTAAACCTAAGCTAGCTCACTGGAACCTATTATGAGTCGCCACCTAATTTTACCTAGATCAAATTAGGATAGAAGAGTTTGGGTTCGGGGGCTGATATTCGACTTAATTAGGGTTCAATTACTTTCATTACCCCTAGAAGTCGTTTTTCCTCTATTAGTTTAATTACGGCTTATTACGAGTCGTTTAACCTAAATGCGCGAGCTTCTGTCTTTTTTTGTGTTTTTTAGCATTTTTTGACAGAAAATTAAAATAAAATTAAAGATTCCTAAACTAGGGTTTGGAGGCAGAATTAGGTCAAATTTTGTTTCCGTCTGTGGCTACGGACATAATGTCCGAACCCACGGACCTAGTTAACCGATGTGAATATAAAAGTCGAATTAAACAGAAAACACAATTTTGCAAGGTCCGGGGCCACAGACAGGATGTCCGTGGGCCCGGACAAGATGTCCGTGGGCCGGGACATTATTTAGAAAACCTAAAATTTGAAAATTTGAAATACCGCCACCGTCGGGGGCGTCCGGGCTTACAGACAAGGCATCCGGGACCTCGGACATAGCGTCCGTGGGTGCGGACCGCCCTCGGACGGTGGCGTTTGGGATGTTCCCGACGGTGTTTTGAGCTCAAATTTTATGGGTGTGTAGCCTGAAAGATGTACAAGACGTTAGTGATTGAAAGTTTTCAATTTGAAATCGAATTTAATGCGAAACTTAACAAACAAGTTAGAAGGCAGAAGAAAACAAAAACAAACCTTAATCAGAAGCAAGGAAAAATCAATTCGGTTAGCACTTTTAACCAGAAGGTATTTAGACCAGAAGGGTTAGAGAAATTTGGTTTTGTACCCTGTTTTGATTTCGAAAATTTGTTGTTCCTTCACGTCGGGAATCTCTGAAAGCTTCGTTGGTGGCCGATTCGGTTCGACTTTGACCCGAGCTTCTGACCTCTTCTTCCTTGTGTTGTTAAGCACGTTTTGGTTCTGTATTTATGGTGTTTTGATGCTTGGAAGTTCAATGGGAGAAGAAAGAATGTGTTTTGGTGATTTTGGGATGATTTTGGTAGAGTTTCAGTATTGGGAGTGTTGAAAACGTGGGAGGCAAGTAGACGGCTGTGTTCTATGACTATGGGAATGTTATCCTCTACCCTAGGTCGTTTTTGGAAGGTCCTTTTATAGAAAGAGCAAGGCCATGTTGATAGAACAAGATTTTTATCTAAAACCCTGATTTTGTGCTCTAAGGGAATCTGATTTTTTTAAAATATGTTGCAGGCCGATAAAAATTATGAAATTTTAACTAAAGATAAAAGATGATTTTTAAGAATTTTGAGAGTTGGAATCGGGTTATTTTGATAAATAACCGATTAGATAAAATCTCACACGGAATCTCCCATAATTCATAACTTATTATTGGAAAGTCGAATAACGAAATTCCAACGGCATTAGTCTATAATCATCCTCTATCTTGTTTATAAGTTCATGATTTTTTGTTTTGATTTCGGTATTTTCCATAGGAGAGAGAAAATTGCAAAAATGATTGAATTTCTCTTTTAAATTTTGGGTTAAGGTTCCAAATAAATAATTTTAGGTTTATGACTGTATTTAGTCATGCTAACCATGTGACAATTTTATTTTAATTTTGGAAACCTTTTATTATTTCTATTTTGAGGTTATTTCATGTGTTATTTAAAGAAATTAGCTTATAATATGAATTAAAAGCTAAATTTCCAGAATAAATATTATCAGAAAATCATGAAATACCTTTCATAATGACTATGATATTTGGAAGTGTTTGGAGATAATAAACAAGTCATATGAAAATAGAAAATGCCGATAATGTCCTTGGAAAATCCCGCCTTGGTGCTTTTTGACCCCTTTTGCCATTTGTAACACGTATGCCTTAGAGACTACTCCGGGGGGTTGAAATTTTGGGTATAACAATAGCTTCAAAAATACAACAGCATCGGAAAAAAGGAAGGACAAGGTGGAAGTGCCGGAAGAGGAGGATCAAGATACAAGCCATATTATTACAAATCAACTGCCGGATCCTCCTCTCAGGGGCCGCAACATCAGGGAGCAAGGACTGTTGTCTACATCGACCCAGGAAAGTACGCTGCTGCAGTAAGGGATGGATACCTCCCTCAGCCAAGAAAGCCGCCACAGGGAGAAATTCCAGTTGCATTCTGTGAATACCATGGGTACCGCAGCCATCGAACCGTAAACTGTGCCACTCTGGCCAAAGAGCTCCGAGTCATTGAAGAGAATAAGAAGAAGGGAAAGCAACAAGCCGGAGCGCAAAGACAGTATGGCGGTCAGTAGGGCAGCGCCCAGAATGTGTCACAGGGACGGCAGGAGGAAGAAGTCCATCCCAGGCTAAACCCTGGCAAATCGGTGGGTATGATAACAGGTTTGTAAGGAAAGTAAGGTTTCTTCTCTTTCCATTCGGACAAAAGGGCCTCTTAGGAAGTAAGGCTGGTTATAGGTTGTTTTTCCAAAAATTAAGCATATAGGATTGAATTGTTTAAAAAATCGTGCCATGAAATAAGAAGAGTAGAACTTCTTTTTTTTCGCATTTTTGTTTACAGCAAAACCCTTTCTCAAAAAAAAAAAGAAGAAGAAAGAAAGAAGGCTAACAAAAATTTCCCTAAGAAAACTCACAGGGCTATTTTCGGAGGTAGGACCACTAACCCCTAATGAAAGGAAAAGGCACATTCACCAAGTACATCAGGAACTCCCGGAAAGGAAGATTGCCAAAAAGGAGGGCTTTCCTCCGATTTTCTTCTCCGACGAAGATGAAGATGGAGGTATCCACACAACGATCCACTTGTCATTCGTGCGCAAGTAAATGATCGAATGATGGAAGGGATCCTAATTGATAGTGGAGCCGGAGCAAACGTTATCTCAGCTGAAGCGGTTAAAAAATTAGAGGTTCCTGAGAGCCGGATTAAGCCATATTCGGCGGTTCTAGGAGGATTTGTAGGGGGAGTTTCTACCACATCTACCGGCAGTATAGATTTCACTATGACCCTCGGTCAAAACGATGAAAGGCAAACGGAGAAGTTCACAGCTTTTATTGTACCAGGTCTGTCCGGATATAACATGTATCTCGGAAGGCCAGGAATCAATGCTTTTAAAGCCATACACAGTACTCATCACTTGAAATTGAAGTATTTAACCACAAGCGGAAAGGTGGTTACAATAAGGGGAAGTCAAAAGATGGCCCGGTTGTGTGAAGTTCGCATCATGGACAGTCTTCCTAGCGAGGAGGTAGTCAAAACTGTGGGGTCACAAAAAGAGTTTAAGGGAAAATTTCTTCTTCTTCCCCGGAGTCAAGGCAAGAAAAGAGGAACATCAAACAACTCAAGACTCCCCCAGAGAGGTACATTTAAAATCTGACCCTTCTAAATTTTTTAAATAGGAACTGCGTTTGATAGTGGAGAACAGACTCACTTAATGAGGTTCCTGGAAAAAAGAAGGGCAACATTCGCTTGGAGCACGGACGAGATGCCTGGTATAGACCCAAGCGTTATCCGGCATGAGCTCAGGGTAGACCCTAAGCATCCGGTGGTCAGGCAAAGAAAAAGGGTAATAGGGGAAGAACGAGATTTGGCCGCACGAACAGAGGTCCATAAACTCCTCAAAGCCGGATTCATCAGGGAGGTTGCATACCCACGATGGCTGGCTAATGTCGTCATGGTGAAAAAAGCAAACGGAAAATGGAGAATGTGTGTGGATTTCACAAATTTAAATAAGGCATGTCCTAAGATTTCTACCCCCTACCATCAATAGATAGATTGGTGGTTTCAACTGCCCAGAGTTCTGTGTTAAGTTTCTAGATGCTTTTTCCGGCTATAACCAAATAAAAATGAAAGAAGATGATTCGGAAAAGACGCCCTTTATTACATCAGCCGGAACATTCTGTTACAAAGTAATGCCTTTCGGCCTGAAGAATGCAGGGGCCACCTTTCAGCGAATGATTGACAAGGTATTTTGTCATCAAATTGCCTGGAATGTGGAAGCTTACGTTGATGATATAGTTGTAAAAAGTCCATCAAAAGAGCAACACATGAAGGATTTAGAAGAAACATTCGACACCTTGGACAAATACCAAATCAAACTGAACCCGAAGAAATGTGTGTTTGGTGTAACCAAAGGGAGGTTTCTTGGTTTCATTATTGGACAACAAGGTATTGAAGTCGATCCAGAAAAAAGTCAGGCAATCCTCAACCTTTCTCCTCCAAGAAATATCAAAGATGTCCAAGCCCTGAACGGGAGGCTCACAGCTTTAAGTAGGTTTTGTTCTAAACTTCAGGAAAAATCAATCCCATTCTTCAATATTCTAAGGAAGAACAGCAAATTCCAGTGGGGACAAAAGTGTATAGACGCATTTGAAAAGATCAAGGAAATGCTTCGGGATCTGCCTAAATTGGGTGTACCTGCCCCAGGACAGGATCTCTATCTTTACTTGTCCACAACAGATTGGGCAGTTGCAGCTGTCTTGATCATGGAAGAGAAAAGGGAGATACCAGTCTATTATACGGGCAAAATCTTGAGCCCAACAGAAGGACGGTATACTAATATAGAGAAAATCTTGTTTGCACTGGTGGTGGCGTCAAGAAAATTACGACCCTATTTTAAGTCGCATCGAATATTTGTCAGGACCAATTGGCCGCTCAAACAATTGCGAACAATCCGAATGCCTCCGGCCGGATGGTAAGCTGGACGGTAGAGCTGACACAATATGAGATTCACTTCTTGCCCAGAACAACGATTAAGGCCCAAGCCTTGGCAGACTTCATAACAAAACAAACTTTGCAAAAGAGAGAGCGAACTCAGAGCCCATATGTCATCTTGGTCGACGAAGCTCGATGCAAAAGTGGGGCAGGAGCTGGAATAGTAGTACAGCGCCGAATGGGAAAGCTTGAATTATGCCTTCCGGCTGGACTTTGATGTTACCAATAATGAAGCCGAATACGAAGCCCTCATCCAGGGTTTAGAAGTAGCTACACGCCCTCGGGGCACAGGTTCCATAGAAAGATATCTTCTCTATTCTTTCATTCTTATAAAATCCTGTCTGAAATAAAACTTATGAAAGTATAACCTATTTTTAAACAGAGTTAGAATATATTCGGACTCTATGTTGGTGGCAAGGCAAAACGACAACATCTATGAAGTCAAAGAGGAAAAACTATGGAGATACTTGCCCAAGGTCCAGGATTAAAGGCAAAATTTCACAAAGATGCGAACTAAAAACACCTTCCTCGCAAGGAAGAATGTCGAAGCCTCTGACGCCTTAGCAAAATTGGCAAGTATGGCCGAAGGGTACCCAATGAGATATGGCTAGAAATCAGAACTTCACAAGCACAGATGGAACTCAGTCAGTCTAGGTGTGTGAGCAGTAGAGTCAAGTGATAAAGAGGAATCCTGGATGACTCCAATCATAGATTACATACGGCAAGGGAAATTGCCGGAAGAAGAAAAGGAAGCCAGGATAATAAAAAGGCGGGCCGCATCATTTTCATTGAGGATAACCAGTTGTATAAGCGATCTTTCGCAAGACCAGCACTGAAGTGTGTTACCATAACTGAAGGAAGGAGTAGAATTAATAAGAGAAATACATGATGGGCCCTGTGGAAATCACCAGGGAGAAAGAACCACAACTCACAAAATCTTGAGACTCGGATTACTTTTGGCCAAAAATGATAGAACATTGCAAAGGGTATATTCAAAAAATGTCGCAAGTGTCAGGAGCATGGAAACAAGATACACACCTCCGGCGGAGCAAAAATCTATTCTCTGCCCGATTCCCTTTGCTATGTGGGGGTTGGACATTGTGGGGCCATTCTCGGAAGCTTCACCAGGGAGGTTCAAATTCATGTACGTTGCCATCGACTACTTCATAAAGTGGGTCGAGGCAATGCCCACTATCTCCATCACAGCTAGGAAGTGATAAGAATTCATCTGGAAATATGTGGTATGCAGGTTTGGCATACCAAAGGCAATAATAACTGATAATGGAGCACAGTTCAATTGTGAAAGTTTCCGAGAATCTGTGAGGAATGGAAGATCGACTTAAGATTTGCATCAGTAGCCACCCACAAGCAAATGGGCAGGTCGAGAATGTGAATGGGCAGATAGTAAGGGCAATAAAAAAGAAACTCGATGAGAAAAAAGGAAAATGGGCAGAATTGTTAACCCAGGTCCTCTGGTCGTACAGAACGACGGAAAGGGGGCCGACGGAGAGAGACGCCCTACAGGCTGACATATGGTTTGGAAGCCGTCATTCCGGCGGAAATTGTGGTGCCATCCATAAGATGGAATCATATGACGAAGAGGTCAACAATCAAGGGGTACAGAACCACCTAGACCTCCTCGAAGAAAAAGAAGAAACTAGGATGGCCGCCGCAGTTAAGAAGGCGAAAGATAAATCCAAGGTAGAACGATATTCAACCAAAGGATAAAAGAACGAAGTTTCGCCCCAGGAGAGTTAGTCCTCCGAGAAGTTAAGCAGCCTAAAAGCTGGAACCTCAATGGGAAGGACCATACATCATTCACCAGAAGACGGGACGAGCTTCATACCACCTGAAAAATGGTGAAGGGTACGAATTGCCGCATTCTTGGCATGAAGAATGTCTAAAAAAATTCTATGTGTAAAATTTATGATTCTTCAATAAAGAGGTATATTTTTTGGAAAAAAGAGACAAAAGAAAGCACCGGCCAACGAGCCGCAGCCTATCATGCCTTGAAAGAAAAAAAGAAAGCCGGCCAATGAGCCGCAGGCTATCATGCCTTGAAAGAAAGAAAAAGAAAGCACCGGCCAACGAGCCGCAGGCTATCATGCCTTGAAAGAAAAAGAAAGCACCGGCCAACGAGCCGCAGACTATCATGCCTTGAAAGAAAAAGAAAGCACCGGCCAACGAGCCGCAGGCTATATGCCTTGAAAGAAAAAGAAAGCACCGGCCAACGAGCCGCAGGCTATCATGCCTTGAAAGAAAAAGAAAGCACCGGCCAAGACGCCGCAGGCTATCATGCCTTGAATGAAAAAGAAAGCACCGGCCAACGAGCCGCAGGCTATCATGCCTTGAAAGAAAAAGAAGCACCGGCCAACGAGCCGCAGGCTATCATGCGTTGAAAGTAAGCACCGACCAATGAAACGCAGGCTATCATGCCTTGAAAGTAAGCACCGGCCAACGAGCCGCAGGCTATCATGCCTTGAAAGAAAAAGAAAGCACCGACCAACGTGCCGTAGGCTATCATGCCTTGAAAGAAAAAGAAAGCACCGGCCAACGAGCCGCAGACTATCATGCCTTGAAAGAAAAAGAAAGCACCGGCCAACGAGCCGCAGGCTATCATGCCTTGAAAGAAAAAGAAAAGCACCGGCAACGAGCCGCAGGCTATCATGCCTTGAAAGTAAGCACCGGCCAACGAGCCGCAGGCTATCATACCTTGAAAATAGGCACAGGACAACAGGCCGCAGGCTTCCATATCTTTAACAATCCGGCTAAAAAACCATAGATGGCCATACTTTGAAAGAAAAAGATCCGGCCGGAACAAAAGTCCAAAGCCACAGTCCCTTGTGTTATAAAAATGAATTCTAAACTGACATAACTTGCATAAGATAACCATACGTGCACCATAAAAAGGGAGAATATCACGGTAATAGAAAAACTTGGCTCAAAGAGGGTACTCCGGTAGACAAATAAGTAAGGATGGTGAAAAATATAGCTTATATTTCTCCCAAAGTGTGGGTAAAAAACAGTTACAAAATATGATCATTACAAAAGATTCGGCAAGTACAAAAATACATGGCGAAACAAAAACCCCTCTAAAAATAAAAAAAACTTCTATTCTACTTTTTCTACAGCTCTTTTTCAGCAGCTAATAATCTATCGCCGCTACCAGCCACACACTCAGAAGACTTGGACCTCTAGAGAAGACGTGCATCCTCCTCGGACGGACGGCAGGATGTTGCTTCCAGCGTGGAAGGAATGAAGCTTCGCCGGCGCCAAAGCATGTCTCTCCAGGACTGCGCGAGCAGAACCTCTCGAGCTCCAAGAAGAAGTTGGACTTTTGAGCAACAGCCTTGAATTCCAGCTTGTTATACAGATCATCATCCAGTAACTCTCCTTTCTCGAGAGAGTGATCCGAGACAATCTGCTGGCAAATATCGACTATCCGGCGGCACTGAGAAGCGAAGGGACTCCTTTAGATGGGCATTAATGGTGCCTTGCTTCTATATCTCTCATGAGACTGCGGGAAAATGCCGGGAAATGACTGAGCTGGCCACTTGAGATTCAAGGGTCAGGACTTGGGCTCGATATTATCACGCTCAAAATTGGCAAAAGACAGCTCCTCCTTAGCACGGACTACCCGACCAATCAACTGATTGACGTGCTTCAGTAGGTTGGCAGAACTCAAGCCTAGCCGGAACACAAAAAAAGAGTAAGAAGAAGAAGGGACAAAAGAAAAGAACAAAAGTCGAAGATCTGAAAGTTTACCATGGGCCGATGGCTCAGTATTCTCGGCTTGAGAACGAGACTTGGCTTCCTCCAGCTCTTTTACTCTCTCTTCCAGCCTGGTCCTCTCTTCTATCAAGGCAACTTTATCCGCAGCAAGGGTTTTCTTCTCCTCTTCCAAAAGAGAGCAATCTCAGAGCAGAGACTGCTTCTCTTGATCAAAGGAGGACCTGACTGCTCTTCTAGTGCGGCCTTTTCCTCCGACAGGCGATCAAGCTCCTGCATAAGCTTTTCTTTCTCCTTCACAAGGGCCTCATTCTCCCGCTGAAGAGTTTGCTTCTCCAATTCAAGCGTTTCAGCCTCCTGTTTGTAAGAATTCCTCTCCTGATAGAAAAAGGCCTTGTCAGCCTGAAGAGAGTTCACCTCGTTCCGGTGAATAGAGCGCACCTGATCCAGCAAAATGTCTAGGTCAGAGAAGGCCCGAGTCAGCTTATCTTTCTCAAAAAAGAAGAGATGGTTTCATACCTCTATCAAAGTGTTGTCAGCTTCCACGATCCGGCCTTTTAGAGAAAAGTTTTCTTCTCGGAGTTTCTTCAGCTGCAACTCATACTCATCACGTGACGCTCGCATTCTCGCCGGGACAACTGCAGGTCTTGTTTATTGCCTCAGTTCTCTCCTTTGCCTTACGGTCAATCTCATACTCAACCTGATCAATGTAAGCATCATGAGAGGAGCGGGACAGCTTCAGTTCCTCTTCAACATTATTGGCTCGGCTTTCTCATAGCGAATCCCGGATTGAAGATTGCCGAAGTGAACCTTAGCACTTTGAGCCATGGACATCACCTAAAAACAACACAATTCACAGAATTAAGGAAAAAACCAAACCAAAACAGGAGAGAAACACAAAAAAGAGATACACATGCCAACCTGAAAGATGCCCCCCCACATCATTTTCAAACACATCATTTATTGGGAGGGAATGCCGCATGATGGCATCTGCCCCCCATCTCCGATCCGCAGCCTTTTTTGGTAGCAGTAAAGGTTGCCGGAGGAGCAAAAGATCCCGTCTGGATGACCAGATCTCTTTATTGCCTCTTCCAGACGGAGGAATACTTGGCAGAGTCGCAGGATATTAAAGGGAGAGGGCGCCCCGCAATGGTAGAACCACCCTTCCTTTTGGGAGGGTCCAGTGTAGGACTCCTGAGCAGAGGAGGAGGGGAGGAAGAAGAAGAAGCTATGTAGTCCTCTCTCTGCTTACTCCGGAGCTCAGGATTCTCAGGCACCTGACGATACTCCATTGCTCTATCCCTTTCCGCATCCGTGGCCACAACAACATCAATGGAGAATGATCCTGAGACCTTAGGATCACCAGAGGTTTGTCCTTCTCCTGATGTCCCTGGCTGTGAGGCCTTCGGCTTTGATGTAGTTTTCTTCTTAGTCTTTGTTTAACAGGAACAGAGACTGCCACAGTAACAAAAACAATGTGATTACATTATCAAAAGACACAGGTATGTACAAAACCGGGAAGGGCACTGCAAGAATCAAACCTGGTTCGGCCGAAGGACCAGCACGGAGGTTTGTGGCCTCCAGGGTGTTTTGAGCAGGATTGAGCAAGAAGAAAAGTAACCCGTCAAATCAGGAAATTGCTCGCAAATAGGAGTCGGATGACCGGACTCCCGCCCCAGCGAGAGAACCAAGGTCCAGACCCGAACCAGGGGTGAGGGGAAGGAAGACGTGATGCCCGGACTCGGGGATCATGTGCCAAGTACCTGACAATCCGGCCGTAGCGTGATCCGGGGATTCCACCCTTTTTTTTCTTTGAAAGACCACCTTGGTCATCCTTGGCTTCTTGCCTGGGACGCTTTGTAGGAGGAGGGCTATCCCCTAGAAGCTGCTCAGCCGCATCAGTAGCCGCCTCCAGAGTGTCGTAGTAGTTGATTTTCTCATCCCCAATCTTGAAGGGTGACGAAAGTTCCAGCTGTGGAATGGGCCGATCTTCTCCCCCTTCTGGAAGAAGTCTACATATCGGACACACCGAAGCAATAAGCAAATCAACGAAGACGACAAACGTGTACGGAAACGAAAAAGCACTTACTGTGATAAGTCTTCAGAGAAGATAGGAGCTTTTGTTGAAAAACGCCTCGACGGTCGGCGGCTTTTTGCTTACTGCCCTCAGAATCTTCGAGATAGGCAGTTCGGCCGGAGGGGTTTCTGGAGAAATCAACTGCCTTTGCCAATTCAGCTGAACACGAAAGAGAGAGTAAGAGTAGAGGCAGGTAAGGACACCCAAGACCCGGCCGGAAGGGGACAATGAGAAACCACCGTGGACTCCATCAATGCACCTTTTTATAGTCAAAGAGGGAATATCCGGCTTTCGCAATTAAGGTTAGACTATCAGGATCGACTCTAACCTGAAGAATCGGACAAAAATCGGATCGGGCTTGACTTCGCCGACCGAAACTTCGCTTCTTGCTCACGAGAGAAAACGAAGGCGGAGAGAGATAGGAAATCGCCTTGGGGTGAAGATGGGAAGGGAACAGCAGCGGCAGAGGAGAAAGACCAAGACAAAGGGATGTGGGGGAATGGTTGGCCGGAGTGGAAAAAATCGGCGTAGACCACGTACCCACAGCCAAAATCATCGTTGGGGTGAGAGTCGGGGGACGGTAGGTAAAATCTGGGTACCACGTGGGGCTTCGACCCCCCTGAGACAATCGTTAGGGGAGGAGGAATAGTCATGGGAGGAAGAGAAGGCTCGCGCCCGGACAAAAAGGGCTTTAAAGGTTTCAGAAGTGGGGCGAAAGCTGTTGGAGGAGCGGCAGCCCTGAATCGCCTCAATAGCCGGCGGAAAATTCGCAGGCAAGCTTACTCTGTTTCACGGCGGGTGTAGACATTGTAGAAGCTTAGTGAGGAGGCAGAGGACGGCGACAGCAAAGGGGGGACAGAGCACAATAGCAGAGTGGCGAGAGGCGGAGAGGAAGAAGGGAAGTCGAAACGAGAGAATAAAGAAGAGAAGAAAGAAGAAGAAAGAGAAAGAAGCTAAAAAAACTCGAACTTAAGGAAAGTTTTCTCCCACCCAAATAAAAACATATATATATGTGCATGCAAAAAACACTTTTTTGCAGGGGAGGGGAAAAGAAAGAACCGAACGCTTCCTGAAGACGGTTCCGAAGTTGGTGGTCGAAAAGAGGGACCCTGCAAATTCCACACTAAAGACAGGCAGAAAATTTAAAAAGCGGTTCGGTAGGTTAAAAGCAAGTTCGGTCACAAGCTTCGCGTGTGGCCAGTAAAAAGTTCTTTCTCTCCAGATGTGAAGAAAAAGAACTTGTGGGACTGAGATAGGGAAAGGACGAGGCATAGACAGACCAAAGAACCTCACAGGAATAGCCGCAGTCACAAAAAATTTTCACTGAAACACAGGCATAGGACACAGAAGTTCTATCTTCTTCTCCAAGAATTCAGAAAGATAGAAATTGTGGGACTGATGAGAAGGGAAGAAATGGTGCCAAGTCAAAAACAGACACAGAGAGCATCCGGCCGCCTAGCCGGATGAGAATAAAGTTGCATAAAGCATCCGGCCGCTTCAGCCGGATGGAAGTAGAAGCACATAGGGCATCCGACCGTCTCTAGCCGAATGAAAATAGGACTTAGACAAGGCAAAACAACGATACGACCGACCGCCTGTGGTCAGTCATCAAAGATACTAAGAGAGGGTAAAACTGTACTTATACATGTAAAATACAGGCTGGCACCATGGGACCAATGCCCAAAATACTATAAATAGGGATGTACCCCCATGAATGAAGTAACACACGCTAATTTGGCAATCAAATTACACTCGACTCTAACTAAGGCTCTCTCTCTCTCTCTTCACTTCTTGTGAAATCTGTGATCGAGACCAGGGACGTAGAATAGAGGATCAGACGGATTGTATTAGGATAGCATATACTGTTTCAATATTCTCTTTAGGAATTATAAAATCCATTATATAAGTAGGATAATCCTCATTATTTTAAGTGAATCTTTACTTATACTAGTTCCCACTTTAATGACATTAATACTTTATAATTAATGTAACACTTATATAATAACCAACCATATACTAAAATTCATTTCCTACTTTTTGGATTCTCGCAACAGCCCTTACATTTCTGTTAATTACAATCTTACCACATAAAATTATATAATGTTACCATTATAACCTTATATCATTTCATATGACATTTCCACTCTTATAATATAGTTAATCTATTGTTCCAACTATTATTAATTAATGCCAAACAGACCCTACTTTCCAGGTTTATTTTCTCAACTCCCACACTTTTCTTTATTTACAAAGTCACCCCATTTTCCTTAAATTTTACAATGTCATCTTTAAACTATATATATTATACACCTTTATTAATTTAACTCCCAATAAATCTCTAAAAATTCTCAAAAATTCCCAAACATTCCCAAACAGACCCTAGTATGTTCTAGTCACCATTTCACCCCTAGAATTTCAAAAAATTACACTTTCACCCCAATTATTTTATAACTTTTACATTTAACTTCTAAACTTAATTTAAACTTATAATTAACTTATTGCACACATCCATTTGGTCAACACCTACACTATGGTCAAGGTTGACCTTCTTAATACTTCCTTGACCAATACTTTCCAGTATTTAAGGTTTTATCCCCAAATTTCCTAGAATTTACAATTTAGCCCTTAACTTTGTAAAAACTTACAAAATTCATTTAAACTCCTTTTTAATTCTAACTTTCGGCTATAATATCTTATAACCCTCTAATTTTAATTAATTACACCTAACCCATCACTTATTCACCAGAATATTATCTAAGCTTATTTTTGCTGTTCAAATCATTTATGTCATAAAATTCCAAGTTAATATTGTAAATTCGTAGGTATTAATTCCTTAAAATTCGCAGGTGATTAAAACTTGCTATTTAAGCTATGGGTGGCAATTTCAACATGACCCATTTGACCAACACGAACCCGACACAAAGTTAGCGGGTTTGAGTTTTTTAAAATTTGACACGATTAAATAAACGGGTCAACCCGAACACGACTCGTTTAATAACCGTGTCGTGTTTGGGTTTAACATATGTAACCCGCAAACCCGTTTGAGTAATTTATATTAAATAAATTATAGATTAATTATTTTTATCAATTTTTAATATAAATAATGTATAAAAATATTAAAAATTAAGTATTTTAATTTAAGTTAAAGTTAATAATATCATAAAATGACAAAAATAATGTTACTTAGTCAAATTATTTTCTTATGTGTAACCTAACAGGTTAGGTTTGAGTTTAATATAAGCGGATTTGAGTTTCAAATTTGGACACAATTAATTAATTGGGTTAGACGGGTCAACCCGTTTACTAAATGGGTTGGGTTTGGGTTTCATATCTAGACATGGTTAATTAAATGGGTTGAGTCGGGTCAACCCGTTTAATAAACGGGTCAGGTTTGAGTTTAGCCTAACACTACCCCAGGACCCGTTTTGCCACCCCTAATTTAAGCTGCTAGTAACTTATTTTCCCACCAGACCTTATACTAAGTAAATATGAGCTTAAAATGTAAATAAAGCTTTAAATAACATAATAAAATGGTCTACGTACATGGCCTTATTACAAACTTCAATTATAATATAAAATTACATAAAAATGTTCACATGAACAATTTCATTCTTAATTTTTACCAAACAACCCATAACTTTTATTAATTGCATTTTAGCCCTTTAATTCATTTTTATTACATTATAAGTCATGTTACACTTAAGTAACTTAGCCAAATGTGTTACTATATCATCTTGAGCATTAATAATTCAATTTAACCCATTTAAGCTAATACCCATTCGGCCATAATTAAGTTACTTAGTTTAAAGCTTAAAAATGTATATTAAGCTTAACTTACTTGTTCAAGCTTCCAAAATCAGCAAGCAACCTTAATGATTCTCGACCCTAATTATAAAGGAGCCTAGGTTAGTTTTCAACTCAAAACTTAACCTTAAACTTGATGATTAGGTCCTTAAGGCTTAGTAAATTACTTACCCTCCAAAGATTTTTTTTTTTTAGCTTGTTTTCCGCTACCTTGGTCAAGGTCTGATATAGGGTTTGATAGACCATTTTGTTCATGAATTTTACATGGAAAGGAAAGATCAAATTAGGTCTTTGAATGACCTAACAACATAAGGAACTTTTAGGCTTAAAGTGGACTTAAGAATTCAATACTTTCCCTTTGAGTTCAAAGGCAGATTTTTTTCAAAATTTCTGCCCCCTTGAAGAAAAGTGACTAAGGATCATACTTCTTATGAACTTAAGGAATTAAGCCACTTAAAACACTTAAAACCTTAAATACAGACTTATCCTTGAAATCTCTTGAAAGATGATTTCTTGGTGGGATTTGGCTGAACAAATGAAGCTAGAAAATCCTTCATTTCATACATGAAAAGATGGAAAGATATGAGTTTAATAACTTATACAAATCGGCCAAAGTTTGGAAGAAAGGAAAAATGGCTTTAAGGCGCCTTTTTATACCTTAAGACTTGAAAGGACTTTCCTTTCTCCGTGAACATTTTATGGCCAAAATTTTTTCCTTCAATAACACTTGATTCAAGCTATGGTTGAAGGAGTGGAGTGGCTGGAATGATAACTTAGGTGATTTGGAGTAGGAAGAAAGTGAGTTGGAGGTGTTTTGGTGTGTAGATCTTAATCTACCATGGATGACTTTGGTGTTCTGGGTGTTCTTGCTCAAGAACAAGGAAAGAACAAGAGGCTAGAGAGGGTGAAATACCCCAAACCTAAGTATGCTAAGTAAACATCAAATTATGATGTAATAAGGCTAAAACATGCCTTAGAAAGATTGGTAGACAATTTAAACCAAGGAAAACACAAGAAAACGCCTTAAAGGCAATTTAGGCAAAAATGTGCTCTAAGCTTGGAGTGACTTTGATTAGCACCCAAATACCATTATAAGACTTTATTAACATGCTAATGGACATGTTAAATCAATTACCAAAGAAAACCAAGCTCAAAAACAAAGCTTAAACACAAAATGTGCTTTAAGACTCTTTAAAGCACCTTTTTGAGAAATTGTTTTAGAAATGAGTTTTGAGTGGCTAAATGCCCATGATTGCACCTTAATCAACATGTGTACTAATTAGTATCACATTAGGAAGCCTAAATCAATGGGAAACCAAAAATTTCATGAATATGTGCACCAGTTGGTGAATAGTGCTCAAATAGTGCTAGTTTGGACTTAAGTCAACTTTAATTAGTTAAATGGCCAAACAAGGCCTTATGTATGTTAATTATGGAGGAGGGGGATGGTTTTAGTAGTGGTGAGTCATCACCATGACAGCCAATTAAAATAAAAGAGGAAGGAGTATGGAAAAAGACTATTCACCTTTTATAACAAAATATCTTCATTTAAACTACCTTTTCTTCTCTCTCTCTCTTCATTTCTTCTTCCTCCATCAGCTTTACTACCTATTCTCTGCTCAAAAACCGTGAGAGCCCCATCCATGGTGCCTCCACCTTCAAGTAGTCACCAAATGTTCATCTTTGCTCCAAATCAAAAACTAAGCATAGATTTCTCTTAGTTGGAGCAAGCCCTTCCTTTCTATCTTTTCAAATCCTTCAAAGCTCAAGTTTGGTGCCATAAGAAAACCCCATTGATGGAGGAAAATCAAGTTTGAAGAGCTCCTTTGGTTCTCTATTCATCCAAGGTAATGAAAATGTAAGAAAAACCATGTTTCAATCACTTCTTCACATGTCCGAAAATGACACTCAGGGGCTTCATTTTTATGCCTTGTTCTAGCTTATTTTCTAGTTTCCAAGGGCTAGAGGAGGTCCTTCTTGATTCCTATCCAAGCCTATCTTAAGACTCCAAGGTAAAACATTCATTTTAATACCTTATAACACATTTTAACCTAGGGTTTAGTCCTTAAGGTTAGTGTATTGTTTAGCACTCATGAGAGTCATTGTATATTGATTAGGACATTGGCAAAGGAAATTAAATTGGTGGCCGAGATTCATTCAAGAAAAAGGCCTAAGGAGGAAGTAAAGATAAGCTTGAGAGAACAAGGTAAATTGCTTGCCTAATGGTGGTTTAAGGTTTTAAGGGATGAGATGTGGATAAGTACCAATGTAGCTTTAAGCTTACATTAGGTGATGAGTTATATAACCTAGGAAAAAGGAATTTCAACAAGCTTGTGAACTTGTGACTAAGGAGCCAATGAGAATGAGTTAGTAAGATAAGTTTAAGATGGATTTTAAGAGCATTATAACTACTATGAGATTGATGGGTGTAATTGCAGGTTGAAAGCTATTACATGTGGGAAATTCAGTGTTTAAATTCATGTCATTTAAGGGCCTAAGAGCCATGTCATTTAAGGGCCTAAGAGCCATGTCATTTAAGAGCCTTAGTGCTATGCAATTTAAGATTATTGCACTATATTGAGTTTATTATGAATGAGTTGATTTGGGTGAGAATTATGATGAGAAAAAGGTTTGATGTGTGTGAGATGATTGAATGAGAAAAACCATGCATATGGGCATGATAATATACTAGAGGAGCTATGGCAAAATTTGAATGAAAATAAGTTAACAACGGTGTTGTGAGGATTACAATGACCGAGAGTTGTCTAGGAGGAATTAGAGGTAAGGAGGGTGTAAATTGTGTGCTAAGATTGTGTACTAAGGGTTGGGTGTTCATGATTGTATTAAGGGTGAAAAACTAAATGTTGGTTATGGAAATATACTAAGGAAGCCATGTCAAAATTTGGAGAGGAAACTAAGTGTTTAAGGTGTTCTAAGGAGATTTTATGACTAAGGAATGTTCTAGTAATCACTATGGGTTGTTTTGGTGAAATGGATAAACTATGGAGTTCTTGAGTACTAGGAAGACCTAGGGATGTCTAAGAGGGACTAGGGGTTATAATGGTGAGTTTTATGCACCAAAACCATGGTTAAGGAAGCTAGGGAACTTGTACATATTTGAAGGAAAAAAAATAAGATATAATGACTTATAAGGATGTAAGCATGTGCTAGATTATATATGGCTTTGAGAAGTTTGAGTAAAGCAAATGGGTATGCATAATGAAGCTTGAGGAGTAGCTAAGATGGTTGGGAAGAAACATAATGATTAGTTGAGGTCTTAGGCAAAGTCACAAGAGGGAAGTGTAAGGAATCAAGTGTTAAGTGTAAGAATTTTGTAAGAAATTGAGTGTCAAGTTTGGTGATTTTTGAGGAAGGTTTAGTGCATGTTTTAAGGTGTTTAAACATGTAGGAAACATGTGGAAACATTGTGGAATGAGTGGGAAAAGATTGGGGTGAATTTGGAGTTCAAAATGAGGAGAAAAGCACTTGGAAAATAGGTTATGCTGTGGACCGCCCCTAGGGACCGCCCCTGTGGGGAGGTCCAGGTGAATTTTGCAGGAAAATAGCTTCTGGTTGGGACCGCCCCTGAGGGGGGCGGTCCAGTGCAGAGAAAAAGAAAAAAATTTTGTTTTTGGCTTCTAATGATGGGGGATTGAATGGTAATGGTTTTAGATGATGATGTTTAGGCCTTGTTTGGTGACATGTAAAGGCTTTAAGAGGTGTAAACAAGTATGAGGTGTAATGAGAAGTGATTAAATTACATGATAAGTTTAAATTACAATGACTTAGGGGTCCCCCATTAGAAGAGTGATGATGATTAGAAAGATAAGCATATAAGGACTTAAGAGATTAGGGTAAGTAAAATGATTTTAAGTGTTTAAGGTTAAGTTAGTAAGAATTTAAGAGGTACTAAATGGGGATTGATATGTAATGATAATATAAGGTTGTTTAAGACATGTTTGGTGAGTAACATTGATAATTAAGTGGGTGAATAAGTATAAGGTATGAGGAGAAGTGATTCACTTAAGATTAAGTTTATAAGAACTTAAGTGGTGTTAGAAGGGGATCATTAGTGACTAAGTGAGTTAAGTAAGTTAGCTTTATTGGAAAAGTAATTAACAACCTAAAATTGAATGAATGTTTTAGGGTTTGAGAATTTGGACTCCAGAGGAGAGTAAGCAACCGAACGACCAGCGGTGAACGCTACAGTCTTCTTGTGACCTGCTTGCTAACGAGGTGTCCCTCGGCTTGTGTGCTATTTGTTTATGTGTGCCGGCTAAACAAGAATAAGCATGCAACCGGAATATTATGTTTACTGTATTGTTGTGTGATGTTTGAAAACTAACACAACTTACCGTGAGGACTTACTAACTAATGTTTAGTAAAGAATTGTGTAAGACTAAGGAACACTCCCTAATATCAGTTTGTTAATAACCGAAAGAGGTTTAACAAACAAACGTTGCATTGAGACTTCTACTAACTTTAACTTGGGGGGAGTGAGGAATCCGGAATGGTACCGGCACATGTGTATTGGGGGAGGTCGGTATCCTTAGTAGATACCGACTTCCAAATTATGACTTGTCTTCAGGCTCGTCGCCTAGAGTCGACATATAGACTCGGCCTCCTCGGACTACTTGTTCTAGGAGGGAGGCATACTAAGATGGCGTGTGGGGATCTAGCCTACATCCCAACAATTTAAGAATGTTGTTTATTGCCGGTAAGTGCCTACTGCTGGCTAGGGTTAACCAAGCCCTACGAAAATAAACAACGAACTAAGGGTTAACCAGTTCTAATGAGAGAACGGTTGGCATATATGAGATAAGGTTTGAGATAAGATACACCCATTTCTATTTAAAGAACGGTTTGTATTCTAAGATTGAGATAAAGATTAAGATTGAGGTAAAGTAAGATTAGACTGAGATTAAGAGGAAACATAACTTAAGGAGTTAAATAATGACTCACTAATTAATGGAACACATCTAAGTCGTTCATTGTGTTTGAACTTTGATTGTTCATAATTGGTTTGTTGTTTATTGCACTTTCTATTATGTTGTGCATCTAATCAACCTCCATGCTATCGACAATTAGTCGTCGTAGCCACGTTAGCTTGGGGGCCATGAGAGGATCGTACCAGCATTTTTGCTGACCCCCTTTGGGGGCTGTTTTTACTACACATGTGAACGTCAGAAGGCGGCTGTCACGAGAGTAAGATGGGGTAGACGTGATACGGGTAAGTGTGGCCTACGAGATGTGCATGTACACTCGTATGGCATCTTGAGTTAGTAATATGTATAGGATGTGAGGGGATTGTAGAAGGATATGTATTTGGTTAAGACTTGTAAGTACTAATGTTCGGTATATTCTGTTAGTCAGACCGTGGCAAGGTCCTGGTATGTATTTAAATCCACTGCAGTGTTTGTATATATGGTGATAAGTTGTGATAACCACGATTGGATCGAGATGGGGGTGTTACAGAGGGTGAAATAAAATTGCAGCAAGGAGAGAGGAGGGAGCAAGGAAAGTGATGATATTTTATGAAATAAGTTAACGTAAAAGATGACATCTTATTTTGTCTTATCAATTAGGTGAGTCATGACTGAAAAATAGGGTGAGTCACCATGAGGATGCCAACCTCCTATAGATATTTAGGCTTCCATTTGACCATTGACCAAGCTAGGAAAGATTAAGGCCTTGTTTTGCATTATTTGGGTATTATTCACATTTTAGTGTCATATTTCTGATTGTTTGTAAATTCTTTGAAATAGGCTTCCTATTGTGATACTAAATAAAATACATGTTTAAAAAGGTGTATACAAGGCTAATTAGTCACCCTAAGTCAATTTTTGAACATTTTCATAAAAGTGTGTCTTAAGGTGTTTTAGAGCTCATTTTGTGTTTTAACTCATTCTAGAGTTTGGTTTTCTTGGTAGTGGTTTTATCATGTTTATACCTTATTTATAAGGCTTAGGAATCCACTTTGGACCCTAATCTAGGTTACACAATCCTTAGGGTTTGTTAGAGCATAATTTGCCTTAAGTGATTTTAAGCATGTTTTTGCTTGTTTATGATCTTGGATTGTTACCCAATATTGTTAAGGAATATTTTATCCTTAATAGATCATTAATAGATGTTTTAATCATCATTTATAAGTTAGGGGTATTTCACTACTGGTGAGTGTAGATGACTTCCTACATTGGTTCAATCGTTGTTACAGTGTCCTCATGGTGAGTGGTCTTTAGAGTGTTGTCCTAGCGATCATGGACAGATGTCCAACTGTTGACGCCAGTCAAATGATAGAATCACTTGTAACCTTGCATACAAGCGATCCTGACAATATTTGCTAAAAACACTTAACAAACACATTAAACCACAAGGAAATTTTGATATCATCAAAGCTACAAGGAACTTGACTTAACAATTTCCCCTTTTTGATGATGGCTACCAATCCGATAAAAAACTTAAACTAAGTTTTAAATCTAAAATTCCTAAGTGTGAAATTAGTAACTCCAGAAGAGCGTTCCTCGAAGAAAGTTCCCCCTGAGTTAAATGAGTCATTTACAAACAAGAACACAACCATTTTTGTAAGGATTAGAAATTCTAAGAGAAGTATTCAGAAAATTAAATAAGGATTTATCTTCCCCCTTTGCCATCCAACAAAATAGAAGAAGTGTAGTAATTGGAACACATGTAATCAGAAAAAACATTTGAAAATTTCATAGTATTAAGATAGATGATCGAGTACAGTGCAAAAAGAGAACACAAATTTTTAGCCTAAATCTATGGTATCTCTAAGTTGTTTTTTAGAAATCTATTAGGCGTAGAACACTCAAAACAGATGTAGGTGTTGGTTTTTCATTATGGGACTCCTAGTGTCTTCTATGGAAAGCCGTACTCAGCTTCAGCTTGGTACCCAAGGCTTATTGAATTTGACCCTAGAATCTGGATAAGAATCGAGGGTCCCTATCGGACACAATGTTCTATGGCATACCATGGTGCCGAATCACCTCCTTTTGGAAGAGGTCCGCTAACTTCGGGACCTTCCCAGTATCCTTCATAGGTATGAAATTTGCTACCTTCGTTAAACGGTCCACTATGACCCAAATTATGTTCAGTCCTCCCTTAGTCGGTGGGAGACCGACAATGAAATCCATTGAGATGTCCTTGAAATTCCAACAAGGAATAAGTATAGACTGCACTAGTCCGCCGGGTCTCCTGTGCTCAAACTTAACCTTCTGACAGGTCAAGCTTCTAGTCACAAAGTCAGATACGTTCTTCTTATCCCGATCCACCAGAAATGGACCTTCAAGTCCTTATACATCTTGACGAAACAGGGTGGACGGATAAGGACGAACAATGAGCCTTCTGGAGTATCTTCTCCTAAATACACAACCGGCCATTAAGCCGAATCATACCGTCGTTGCTCAGTCGGAAGTCATACTTCTGACCCTCAAAAACTGCCCTCTACCAGCTTCTGCCTGATATTCTGCATATACTGATGACTGTCCTGTGCAACTCGTATTCGTCCATTAAACTGCTACCCGCCAGAAGAGCATACAAGGAATGTGCTTGGCGGCTCAGGGTATCGGCTACAACGTTCGCCTTGCCCTCCTTATACTTGAGGTCTATGTCGTAGTGCTTCAGGAACTCGACCCACTTCCTCTGTCTCATGTTCAGCTCCTTCTGAAATACCCCAAAGATTTATTACCTTAATTAATAAGAATTAAATTAAATCATGAGCAATAATTGCTATAAATATTATATATATATAGTCCAAAATGGACATTAAATATACACTAAATCTCTAATCAAAAGAGAAAATATTATTAAGGAGAAATAAACTCCTAAATTTAATATCACATGTAACATATTAGTACATGTATTAAATACCACTAATATCACTCAATAAATTATATAAATACTTTATATAGTTTAGACAATCATAAATACAATATATACTCATGAATATGCACTTTAAAACCAAAAATACTATAAGTAACAATGTAACACAAAAATATAGTCACATATATAAGTGCACATTTAGTGCCCACATATTAGGAGGATGAAAATCTCAAATTCCCTCCAATTCTTTCTCCTTGCCAGCTGATCACATGGGAAAGGGAAAAGTAGACATCATTAGGCAAAATAAACTAGCATTAAAGGACAATTCAAGTACAAAAAGAAGCCTTACCTTTCCTTACCTTTTCCATGCTGTCTGGTTGCAACCAGCTCTGTAGGACCGGGTGGCTAACTCAAACCAACTCAAGGTGTGAGTCTGTGGGTTGGTTTGACTCAATCAACCTTTGTACGCATGAACACTTAAAAGGTAGATACGCTCAATCGAACTGATTAAATTGAGTGCGCAGAAGACTTAAAGGAATTAAGCGAATAAATGATGTGAAAGATAGAAAGACTCTATGAAGCTCAGCAAGATATACAAATAAGCTATTTTATTCTCTGGTCAAAATAAAATAACTTACAAATGCCCACTAGGTAGAAGAGATCTACTTCGTGGTTTTTCACTCACTCACCCAATACACTTTCTGATCAGCTCAATGGTAAGTGTAGCAAAACTAGGATCTTCCTAGGCAGAGTCTATCTAGATGCACTAACTAATTTGGTATGAATCTCTCTCTTGGCTTACAATGAAAATTCTCTCTCTCTAACCTCTGGAATATTTTCAATAAAAGCGTGAATAAAAAAGCTATTACAAGGCTATTTATACTGGCTTTAGGAGCAATGGGTCGAAGGAGTTAGTTCTGAAATTGTCAGAACTAATTAGTGGGCAACGTCATTAGGTGGTCTTAGTCTAACTTGGTCCGTGAACTTCGGGTGCGACTGGGTTGGTGCATGACCGTTAAGGCGTTGAAGTGTTCACGAATCCATTCCTTAATTTTCGCAACAGCATGGAAGAGTCCGTGGTGTTTTAGTTGTGCGGACTCCCTTGTAGATGGGTTATAACTCGTTCTTTGTGTTTGTCGATGACGAGTGACTCTGTCAGGTTGTTTGACTATCTCTGCAACAATTGCATGTCTCAACAGTTCCCCCTTGTTGCTGATGATAGCAAACCTCCGTGAATCCCGATTGAGTCAATCCTGAAAAAGAACAAAACACAAAGAACTAGTGGAACCGACCCTGTCAAAGTTCCCCCTTAATAGCAGCATTGGAATCCAGAGACTCCATTGTGGTTCGCTCTTATGACTGAGGGACTTCAGGCAAATAACATAGTAGATAGTAAGTAGGCATTTTAATGGGCATAATATCGAAGGTAGTTAAATCACTAGACCACACAGTGTAGCAGCAAGAATTCAAAAGCAGTCCAAAACAGCAAAAAGAGTTGCCCGTACACCAGACGGGATTCAGAGGGAAGCCCATCAGTCACACAGAGTCAGTAAAAAATATTCACAAGCAAACCAACAAACAGTGTTTAGAACTCAAAACAACCTAAGTTCTAACACCACACACACACACCATAGCTAGGGTTCAGGGACGGGGTTAATGGTAGCTTGAATGTCAAGGAGGTTGTCCTGCATGGCCGTCACAGCCATCTCAATCCCAGTAATCTATCCATCATCCGCGAGTTGCTCTGAGTTAACTCTGCTGCCTGTGCGAGGAGTCGCTCGTCCTTATCCAAGATTTGCAGAAGGTGTGTCGTGAGGTACTACCTCTTGAGAAGTCGAAGGACCCACCGTCGTTGGAGTTGACAGTGGAGGCAGCAACTTGGATTTGTCGATGGAGGTGAGCCGGTTCAGATAGCGGAGATTGATGGTGTTTGCCTCTTCGATGGACTCTGGCGTAGATGTCGCCAGCGGTACCTGAAAGAATTTTTAAGATGCAGGGCAGCCAGAAAACATATCCGAGGGAGTGTTGGGGTATCGACAGACTGGGCCAAATGATGGAGAATTAAATGGGCCAAATTGAGGGTGTGACGGTTTATGTGATGTAGTACATGATAGTCAGGTCCAAGTAGTTGACCATTTGATTCCCTTCTTTCTTGGAACGATATTTTGATGACAAGGATGTGGAGAAGTTGGTGGAGTATTGAAAGGTCGCCTCGGGGGATTGGGGAACCCACTTTTTTCTTGGAAGAGAAAAAGCGGTAGAGTTGTTTTGTGGGACCCCGGGAATGTCAGGGAGGATTCCTTTTTCATAGAACTTCAAACCAGTATGAGGTACTCCAAGAATTTTAGACAGCTTCTCAAGATAAAAAAAGACCGGAGTGGAGTGTTTAAAAAGGACTGTGTGGCACCGTTTTTAATAACAAGATTTTGGTAGAAGTCGAGAGACTCTTGCGGATACCACTCGCTGACCTCACAGAACAGATGTTTCCACCCCTGAACGTCTAACATTGTGACCAACTCCCCCAGATTAGTAGATAGAGCCTAGAGAAGTCAAGAAACTTGCCCTTGACAATGTTTCTTTCCGCAGCAGGATCATACAGCATGTAATGTTGAGTGAAGGGGTCTATCTTTGCGCTGCGGCGCTGCGGCTGGGCGGCTTCTGTGTTCTGGTGGAGGTGGCGCCAGTAGATGTGTTGTGGCTGTGGTGGGGCAGTTCTTGGACTGGGGAAGACTCACCAGAACCGGAGAAGACTGGTTGGGTTGACCGATGATCTTAGGACGGTTTGGATGGGTGGGACGGGTTGTGGTTTGTGCCTTTCATTTTTGGGGTTTCGGTTTCGGAGATTGGGGAGGAGTGGGGTTGCCAATTTTTCATGAGATTGTTGTGGGGTGGGTTGTGGATATTTTTTGGGTTGAGCTTGCGGTGGGTCATGGGCTTGGTCAACGAATGTAGGGTTGGTTGATGAGGTGGTGGGGATGGTGGTTTGGTCTGGAGTGGGGTGATGTCTTCGACATCCGTTTCAAGAATGTCTGTCTGGCGGCGGATGGGGGTGTTGGTTTGGGAAGTGTCGTGGGTGGAATGCAGTGGTGTGTGGCGGAGTGTGTGGGAGATGAGGTGGCCATGGTTTTCGTTGGTGAGTGAGTAGTGGTGGTGAGTGGGGATGGATTGGGTTTACCATAGACTGAAGATATGCCTGAAGGCGAAGAGGGTCTTGGAAAATTTTGGCGGGATGTTTATGCCATTAAGGTTAATGCCCTCCATTGTAAAATTGTTTTAGCTCGGGGTGAAAATGGATTGTGAGTGAGAGGGACGGAGTAGAGTGATAGGTGATATAAAGGTGAAAAAGATGGTGGAAGTCACAGAGGTTTTGTGTGTCAGGCGAGAAAAATCAGGGGGCGCGAGATTAAGGACGGAGATTAAGCAAAGCGGGTGTGGATAGGTGACGTGTGTGTGTAGTGATAGGTACATAGAGTTATTCAAACAGAAACACAGTTCACAGATTCATTCACAAACAAAGACAGACTCAGTGAGACATAAGGGTATACCTGCTGACGGTTGCGGTAGGGACAAGGAGATGTAACCGTCTAGGTAGACATAGTCATTCCAATTGCTGATCGAAGTGCATCAAAACGCGCTGTAGACAGAGGTTTAGTAAAAATATCTTCAAGTGATCTTCTGTGGGCACAAAGTCAAGCTGAATAAGCTTTTTCTCGACCTAGTCTTTCAAGAAATGAAAACGGATTTCAATGTGTTTGGTTCTTAAGTGTTGGATTGGGTTTTCTAATATTTTGATTGTGCTTTTGTTGTCACAAAATATTGGGATCTATTCTTGGGTAACATGATAATCTTGAAGTTGTTGTTTCATCCAAAGAAGTTGGGAGCAACAGGCTGCAGCAAAGACATACTCTGCCTATGCTGTAGAGAGTGCGACAGAGTTTTGTTTTTTGGAGGACCATGAAATGAGACAAAGACCCAAGAACTGTGCATTACCTGAAGTACTCTTTTGATCTTGGGAGGGAACCAGCCCAATCAGAGTCACTGTAGCCAGATAAGGTAAAAGTAAGAGATTGAGGATACCATAGATAGAGTGTACTTGTACCTTTGAGGTATCGAAAGATACATTTGACTGCTTTGAGGTGAGACTGCTTTGTTGCTGCCTGAAAGCGGGCGCAAAGACAGACTGCGTGGAGAATATCAGGACGACTGACGGTCAGAAAAGAGAGACCCTATCATTCGTCTATACTCTGTGGCATTGACACCGACTCCGTCGTCATCAAGATGAAGTTTGCAGATGTGTAGCTGGGTGTTGACATGCTCTTGACATTTGTAAGATTGTATTTGTCAAGGAGTTCCTTGATGTACTTTTGTTGGTGGATTTTAATCCCTTCCTTTTCCTGTTGAATTTGTAGTCCAAGAAGAACTTTAGCTCACCTAACTCATTCATGGAAAACTCTTGTTTCAAAGGTTAGCAAAATGGTCACAGAGGGTGTTACTCGTAGAACCATAAATAATATCATCAACATAAATCTGTACTAGAAGTAAGTCATGTGATGAATGAAGAATGAATAGTGTTTTATCAATGTTACCTCTAAAGAAGCCATTTTGCAAGATATATGTAGAGAGTCTTTCATACCAAGCTCGCGGAGCCTGTTTCAGTCCGTAAAGGGCCTTACACAGCTTGTAGACATAGTCGGGATGGACGAAAGTCTGTGAACCCTGGGGGCTGCTCGACATAGACTTCTCTATCAATATAGCCATGGAGGAAGGGCGTTGACGTCCATTTGATATAATGTGAAACCTTTGAATGCAGCAAACACAATTAACATGCGAATTGCTTCAAGACGAGCTACGGGTGCAAAGGTTTCATCATAATCAATCCCTTTTCTTGATTGTAGCCCTGAACAACCAAACGAGCTTTATTCCTAGAAACTTATCTTGCATCATCAAGTTTATTACGAAAGACCCAACGAGTGCCAATGGTTGTTGATGTGTGTTGGGTTGAGGGACTAACTCCCAGACAACATGTCTTTGGAGGGAATTTAGTTCCTCCTGCATAGCAGTGACCCAATCACTATCAAGAAATGCCTCTTTGACATTTCGCGGTTTAGTGCTTGAAAGAAAGGCACCAAAGGCACATAGGTTTTGCTTTTATAAGAGTAGCCAAGAAAGATACCTTCATCACTCTTGGGAGAGAACTTACCCAAGTTGTCCTTACCATTATTATGTATGTAGCACTTACATCCGAAACGCCTGAGATGAATGAGATTTGGTTTGCATTGACGGAGAAGTTCGTAGGGTGTCTTGTGAAGAAATGGGTGGATCAAGGGCGCGATTTAAACACATAGCATGCTGTATAATAGCCTCTGCCCAGTATGATGGGGTTAATTGACTATCAATAAGCATAGTACACGCCATTTCAACCAAGGTCCTATTCTTTCGTTCAACGACTCCTTTCTGCTCTGGAGTGCGTACGGAGGAGACTGGTGATCGACTCTGTTATCCCTGCAAAACTCGTCAAACGACTTGTTAAAAAATTCAGTGCCCTGATCTGTTCTCAAGGTTTTTAATGTAAATGAGAATTTATTGACAAGCACTTTATGGAGTTTGGTAAACTCCGTAAAGGTTTCATCCTTAGCAGACAAAAAGATAACCAAGTCCACCTAGAATAGTCATCGACTATGACTAGGATATACCACTTACCACTTCTACTTTGAGTACGCATGGGGGCCAACAAGATCCATGTGGAGCAACTCCATCGGAGAGCTAGTTGAGAGAGTTAACCTACTTTTGAAGGATGACCGGGTGTGTGTTTACCTTTTATGCCGCTCACAGATGGAGTATGTGTCAAAGTTTGTATCGGGTAAACCAATCACCAAACCTTACTTTTGAGTTTGTTCAAACAACCTGTGATTTACGTGACCAAGTCTGAAGTGCATAGCATTGAATTTTTGGAATGCACATTTAGACAGACTTGATCATCTGGCTTAATAGAGTTTAAGCACATTTGTAGAGGTTCCTTCTCTACGTCCCACAGCTTTTAAGAAACTTGTATGCTCATCAAAAACCTTACAATCCGAAGAAGAGAAAAGTACCAAATTGAATCTATCACAAATTTGAGAAATACTTAACAGACTATGTTGACGTCCAGTGACCAGATGGACTCCATCAATTTTAAATCTAGAGGGGTTACCTACAGAGCCAACTCCCATGATTTCACCCTGGTTGTTGTTTCCAAAGGTAACCTTACCTCCTTGGTAGAGATGAAAAGTGAATGAATTGATTTGGATCTCCAGTCATATGACGAGAGCATCCACTATCCAAGTACCAGCTGTCTTCGTTCGCCTTCACCTACAAAACAAAAGATCATTGTTAGACTTGGGAACCCAGATGTACTTGGGTTCCCTTTTGAGCCAAATTTCTTAACTCTTCTTTAGCTTCAAGAATCAACCTGACTCGTTTGAGATTAAACGAAAGATCTTTATTCAATTTATCGCAAGCACTGTCCCTATGTCTAAGGTTCCCGCAGTAGCCACAAATCTTAGTGGTAGGTAGATTAACGTATTTCTGCTATCATTTCTACCAAGAGTCAAAATTTTCATTTTTGTTGACGTCGTTTGGCTTTGTTATTGGCTTTGGACATATTATTTGGAATATCGAACTTACCTTTTTGCCACTTGGGCTTGGATTGAATGGATCCAACTCCAGATCGTAGGTTGACAATCTCTTGAGAGAGTTGTTCTACCTTTGAACGAAGATCATCACGATCTGACTGATTTCCTTGATTTTGGAGTTAGCCCACTCAGGTAATTCAGAGGGAGTAACTTGTTTGATGAATTTGACTGGCTTGAGAGAGAGAGCATGCTCTTTTTATTTCAATTTTTGAGTGAGGTTTTTGACAGTAGAGTTTAAAGTTATGATTTGGATTCAGAGGTATTTAGTTCATTTTGAAGAGAGCAACATTTATCGGTGAAGATCGTGAGATCATGTTTGAGGGAGTCAATCAGAGTGAGAGACTCTTTTTGCTCTCTTTGGCTAGATTGACTAAGACTTTTGGTGTCGTCGAGTTCTTTTGAAGGGAATCAACATGACGCCGTGAGTCCTGTAAGTCCAGTCTAAGTGAGCAAGAGATAGTCTTGTGTTCCTCAGCTTCATCTCTTAAAGCATACATGAGACCCTTTGAGATTTTGAGTTCCTCAGTTAACTCAGAAAATTTGCTGGTGAGACTAGCTTTGAGGGAGTTAGTCTCAGAGACAATTTAGCAATTAAAGTCATAAAACCCATAGGAGATATACGATAAAGATCTATTTCATGATGGGAATGAGTTACCTCATTGTCGGGGATCATGGACTCAGTCGTATCATGTGCCATGAGACATACTAGGCCGCTGGACTCTGTGTCTTGATCGTCGGAGTCTGAATCACCCCAACCGACAGCTGCCATCAGCGACTGAAGCAGTGCACTAATCCTAATGCGACCAAGCTCGATCCCAATGCAACAGTTCATCTATCCTAGTACGTCTCGATCTAATCTTCTATCCTACCTTACCTGGTTTCAGACACAGAGTTTCGCGAAAGTAGAGAGGGAGAGAGAGAGCTTCTATTAGAATCGAATGCGAGTTTGATTGCCCAATATCACGTGTCTTATTTCATGGGGGTACACCCTTATTTATAGTTTTGGGCCTGGTCCCTTTGGTGCCAGCTGTATTTTACATGTTTAAGTACAGTTCTACCCCTCTTTAGTATCTTTGACCGACCACAAGCGGCCGGTCGAGTAACGTTTTGCTTGCCCAAGTCCCATTTTCATCCGGCTAAGGCGGCCGGATGCCCTACAGCCCCTAATCCATCCGGCCAAAGCGGCCGGATGCTTTACGTGCCTTTAATCTCATCCGGCCAAAGCGGCCGGATGCTTTACGTGCTGCTTTGGTCCGGCGCCATTCTTCCCTTCTCATCAGTCCCACAAGTTCTATCTTTCTGAATTTCGGTGAAGAAAAATAGAACTTCTGTGCCTTGTGTTTTGGTGAAAAAATTTGTGACTTCCTGCGGCCAACTCTGACTCTTTCTTTGGCTTACCAAGCTTTGTTGTCTCTTTATCAGTCCCACAAGTTCTTTTTCTTCATTCGTGGAGAAAAAGGAACTTTTTGTTGGCCACGCGCGTAGCTCTTGTCCTGGTGTATTTCTCTTTCGAATTTCCGCCGTTACCGATGTAGAATATGCAGGGCCTTCCTTCGACTGGACGTCGGTAGCGTCTTTAGGAAGCGTGCGACCCCTTCTCTTCCCCTATAAAAAAAAGACACTTTTTCGCACATATATATATTTTTATTTGAGCGGGAAAAAACTCCCTTAAAGCCCAACTCTTCGAGTTCTCTCCTTTTTTCCTCTTTCCTCTACTGGCCCGTTACTTCGACCTCTCTTCTTCTTGCTTTCCTGTCGTTGTGCGCTACCCTTCCTCTCATCGCCGTCATCCCTCGATTCTTGCCTAACTTGACAATGGCTTCTTCTTCCACTAAACAGAGCAAACTTGCTGCTAAATTTCCGCCCGCCATCGGAGCGATTCAAGGCTCTCAGTCCCCTAACGGCTTTCGCCCTTCGTACCTGAAGCCGATAAGACCCTTCCGTTCTGGGCGTCAAACCTTTCCTTCTTCCTCAACTACTCTTCCCTCTGGACTGTCTCGGTGGGGTCGAAGCTCCACTTGGCACACAAATTTATTTGCCATCCTCTGATTCTCACCCCCACGACGATTTTGGTTGCGGGTACGTCGTCTATGCCGACTTTCTTCCGGTCAGGTTTGACCATTCCCCCACACCCTTTCGTGCTAGGGTTCCTTCTCCGTCGCTGCTGCACCCTCGCCCATCTTCACCCTAAAGCTATTTCACACCTTCAGGCTTTCGTTTCCCTTTGTGACGATATCAAAATTCGGCCGGAGGGTACTGATTTCGTCCGATTCTTCACAGTTAGGAAGGATCCTGAGAGCCTAACCCTCATTGCGAAGAGTGGGTATTCTCTTTTTGACTATAAAAAGGCCCACGAGTGGGGGTCGCGGTGGTTCGTCGTCGTTCCCCCGTCCGGCCGAGTGCTGGGCATACCATACGCTGCTGAGGCCGGGAAAAGGTCAATTAATCAGCCCCGAGACTCCTCCGGCTGAAATTCTATTTCGAAGGTTTGCGGGCGGTAAACAAGAAATTGCCGACCGTCGAGGCATTTTTTACAAAAGAACGTTGTCTTCTCTGAAGACATATCACAGTAAGTGTTCTCTTTTGCTTAGTATGAATTCTGTCGTTTCTTTCGGTCTCCTTATCGTTTGGATGTATTGTCGCAGACTTTTTCCAGAAGGGGGACAGATCGGTCCCTTCTATAACTGGAACTTTGTCACCTTCAAGAATGGGGGGCGAAAAAATTGACTACTATGACACGCTGGATGCGGCCACTGATGCGGCCGAGCAGCTTTGGGAAGACGCTGCTCCGGCAAAGCGTTCCAGACGAGAGGTTGGAGATGACCAAGCGGTAATTTGAAGAAAAAGAAGCGGCTTGAATCTCCTGTTCATGCTGACGCCGGATTGTCAGGTACATGGCACGTGAGCCCCAAGTCTGGGCGCCGTGTCACCCTTCCCCTCACCCCTGGTTCAGGTTCTGACCTTGGTTCTCGCCCGGGGCGGGAGTCCGGTCATCCGACTCCTATTTGTGAGTTGTTTCCTGATTTGACGGTTACTTTCCTCAGATCCTGCTCAGGAAAACACCCTGGAGGCCGGAGACCTCTGTGCTGATCCTTCGACTGGAGAAGGTTTTGTTTGCTTTGTCATCTTCTCTGTCCTTCAAGTTTCCTTCTTTTTTTGGTATTCTTTTTTAGCTTCATTGAAATACCCCAAATCTAAATAATATTATTAAATCATTATTTATTGGAATATAATCAAACATAAATCAGTTCACGTACGCATGCAAAACCCATGCATGAAAGTTACGTATTAAAATAGTCGTTTCTCCATAAACGCTAAAACGCCTTAGAAGCATATGGTCAAACATGACCTTGTATGACCCTCTAATATTCAAAAAAAATGTCATACAATTATTATATGAATATACAAATATATTCCCTAAGCTATATTCAGTCAAATACGCAAAATGCTCGGGAGTGCTCACCCGCTCCTTAAGCACGAAAAGTCCGGAGGAGTGCCGAGGTGGCACGAATCCTATAAAATTAATTCCTAGAGTTCTAACATCATTATTTATCATTCTAAAGAGAACCCACGAAGTGGTTTCTCAAAATTCAGCAAAAACCAAAGGAGGATTTCTTAGCGCTCCTTTTGGCCCGGGAGTGTCCCGATGGCCCGTAAATTATGTCACGGGTTGATATAACCCCATATAACTCAATGTAACATCTTAGTATATGTTTATTTACTATAATAAGTGTTTACAAACACTTGGAACTCATAAGAACAATGGTTTCCCAAAATTTCCTTAGAGCACAAAAACACACCTTCGGGTGTCACGAAAATGCGTTTTACGCAATTACTTGTAGTTTTTGACATGCCACGAATTGGTAATCTTAAAAAGGGTTTAAAATTACCCTATAATCAGTGGTGTGACTAGTCAACAAGGGTTCTATAGGGGCCGATTTTAAGGGCAAAAACTAGTATAAAATTTGCTTTAAAAATTTTATAAAGGCTTAAAACATGATGACTATCATCCCATGTGTTACATTACTTAATGCCAAAGTATTTAGGTCTCATTTGACCTGTGGCTGTCGAAATATGAAGAGAAACAAGGCCATGTGAGTTAGGAAGAAGACAAAATGTAAAAAGGCAAAAGTGGATCTAGATTCCACCTTTTCATTTCTTAAAATTCAAGAGACCTTCCAAGCTTCTTCCTTGGCTCTTCATCAACGAATTGAGACCCCTCTTTTAGCCTTGAAATCGTGCACCATAATGAGGAAGAAGACAAGGCTTTAACTTAGTAAAATCAAAAGTACAACTACCTAAATTCCTGTCTTCTAGCTCACAATTATTTCCTTTCCAACTCTTGCTTAGTCAACACCTCATAACCGATTTCATGCTGGAAGGAGGACATTTATGAGCCAATCAACCATGAAATAAACTAAAAAAAAGTATTGTCAAATGACATTAAAAATTTTGACAAAACAAAATCAACTTCCAAATGCTATTGCATTTACGTGAGCTAAGTCTCACTTTCTTCCTTGCCTCTTCATCCCACGGTTTAGGTAAGCTCCTCCTTATCTCTTCTAGCTCATTTCTTCCTTTGAAGCTCTTAAGTCACATTAATGGAGTTTTAACTTCTATCTTCAATGTTAAGGTAATTTTCCTAGCATTTCTTGGCAAGTCTTGAAGCAAAACTCTTCTAGCATATCAAGTTGGGTTCGGCCACATTTAGTTCTCCAAGGAGATTGTCCAAACCAACATTAAACCAAGGGACATCTCAAGGTAGTTTTAAAGCTTCAAAATCCTTAAAGCACATTTTTATGTGTAACCAAGTTCTACCTCTTCTAAGTCTCTTTTTCTTCTTCATTTTGATGAAGGAAAACTTGTTCTTCACTTACCTTAGGAGTGCCGAATTCATAAGGAGAAAAGTCTAAGGTAAAGTCTTGTAAAACTACTACAAATCTACTTAAGATCTTATTGAAGATCTAACTCCTAAACACCTTACCTCTTGCATAAAACCGAAGAGGAGCATCAAGTTTACCTAGGAAAAAGCTTGGAGATTCAAGAAGAAGTCCAAGCACTTAACCACCTTGTTAAGAGTAAGTTTACTATATAAATCTTTATATTATAAGCTTTGTTAAGCTTCTAAAATTGTACAAAAATTATGTACACCTCCTAGGTTTATTAATACCGAAATTATATGGTTTATATGCCAAAAATAAAACTATAACATATATAGAAATATTTACCTTAAGACACATTTTGTGTCACAAAATTCATTTATGTTACAAATAATTTAGGCCGAAAAGTCTTAGGCAAAAATGCTTTATTTTGAGCTTAGAAATTTATATAAGACATTACAATAATTATACATGAGTTATATGACTCCTATGAATTTATTTATAATTACTTAGACATATAAATCCACTTTTATATAACATAAGGTCTCATTTAAATTATGGCCGAATGTTCTACTTGATAAATAAGTTTTAATGAGCTACTGAAGTATATAAATTTATATCATATAGTTTGGTGAGTTAAAAATATTCTATTAGTGTTTAAATGGCTAATTAATTAAGTTATGTGGATTAAATGTAATTTTTACAAAGTTTAGTGTGCTTATTAGAAAAACCGTGAGCTAAGGGGCTGTTTGTTGTAATTATAATATAATATAAGGTTAGGAATTAAGTTTATGAATTTTAGATAATTTAAACAAGCTTTAAAATAACTTTTTATAAAGTTTTGGGCTATTATGTAATTTATAAAAGTGTTATGAAAGTTGGTATTTAATAGGTGGCGAATTCATAATTAAGAGAATCATTAAGTTCACTTTCGAAATTTTAGAAATTTAATATTTAAACTATCGTTTATAAGTTATTAAGTGACTATTATAAAGTTTTGGGGTGAAATGTAATTAATGGAAAGTTCTAGACCAAACCGATTTAGTTGGTTGTTAGTTTGGTAATTTAAGAATTTATATATTCAGCATTTATGGAGAATTAAAATGAAACTATAGCTTATAAGACATATGTAAAGATTATAAGATTTTGTGGCTAAATGGCAAATATAGAAAGTATATAAACATGCCGATTTTGAGGGGCTAAGATGTAATTTTCGAAAGTTATAATAATTAAAATTATATACCAAAGTATTTATGGTAGTTTGAGATTTAGTAAAATAAGGAATTAAAACTATGTTATGTAAAGAGATTAGAATTTAAATGTAAAGTTTATGGATTAGTGTGGTTGTTTTGTAAATAACCGAAATATAAGTTTAAGAAATTAGATTTAAATAAATATAGGTCCTACATGGATATTTTGAGGGACTTAGAAGAAAGAATTTTAACTAAAGGAATTATGGAATTAGAACTATGGCTTACATGGTTATAAGGAATTAAAAAGATAAACGATATAAATATTATTTATGGTTAAAGGAGAATAAAAAACTATAAGAATTTTTATGTCTATGTATGACATATAAATATAGTTAAGAAATTATAAGTTGTTAATGTCACCTAGACAAATGAAATAAACAACAATGCAATGAACACATATATGTGCATAAAGGATTAGAATAAATCAAAAGGACAATAACAAATAATGTTGTATACTAAATATGAGGTAATTAAAAGAAATAACCTCACATGAAATAACAAATACGGAATTTGTTGAAAGATCCATAAGAATATTATATAAGGGTAACCTAAATTAACCCTCTCAGTAGTTAATCCTATTCTAGGACTTTGTTTGACCAGACGTTGACCGGGAATTACAAGTACAGTCTACGGTGAACGGTATGGGATTCTTGCAACCTGTTTTCTAACGGATTACACCGGCTTGTGTGCTATCTGTTGTTTGAAATAACGACCAAGATAATTAATGTAAAATGTTGTTTTACTCTTGTGCACTGTTGTATTATTTCATGTGCGTGATTGTTGCTGACTACACGTGTATGTCCCACGCATACAAACACTACTATACCAGTGGATTAAATACCTGCGTTTCAGTATACCGAGGACTTGTACTCAAGTCTCTCACTAACTTCAGTTTATAACAAATGTCATTATCCTAAATGATAATTGACAATACACATTGTGTCTTGTTTTAACGTCTTTATATGACACTTAACAACTCTATACTACGAGAATGAGGAGCCCAGTTGGATCTGGCCATGCATGCTACAGGAGTTGTACCTGTCTCAGGTCGTCTCCTATCTACGTCACGACGGAACATTCAGTTGGGAGGAAGACTTTATTCCTTCGGGATTCTAATGCCCTTCAGTTCGAGGAAGACTTTATTCCTCTAGTGGGTTCTTATTTCCCACACATTCAGTTCAGGGTTTAACTACGTTATCTCCTGGGGTTTTTATACCCAACCTTTCTTTATAACGAGGTCACTATACCTCCACTATTTCAGATATTCAGTTATACGGTCAGTCCCATTGTGTGGACCGACTATCAGTAAAGAATTTCAGTTCAGCTAACTCGACCTTCTGTGTCTTGTTCTATGTGACATTATTGTCCTTGTATGGATACTTGTTATTATCAGACTATGCTTGTTTACAGCTTTATAAAATGAACTGCATGTGTTCGACAAAGTAGTTGGTGTGGCCCGGTAGACGATGGGCTGCACGTTTTCCATACCAGCATTGTTTGCTGAGCCCCTTTGGGGGCACCCCCATTTTTCAGGTACCTGAAGTTAAGAAGATTACCACACGAGTGTAGGTGGGGTAGATTTAAGCTATGGGAGTCTTCTTTAGACATTTATTTTACTTAAGTATTTACATTAGAGTTTGATTCCTAGTATCTCGGGTTGTATCTGTATTCCAGACCGTGACATTTGAGGATTGTATTTGGACTTAGCCTTGTTGGTCACAAGGGTGGCCAACGGCATTGTAATACCGCCCGGTTGTTGTATTTATTTCCGCTGCAGTTGTATTTTATTTGGGAGTGATCGCCGTTCAGTTTATTGGATTTCGGGTTGGGGTATTACAAAAATGGTATCAGAGCGTAGTTACGCTCTGGATACAAGGATACACCGAGATTAGGATTTCTAAGACTTAGATTAAGGGTTGAGAGATAGTATTGAAAGGAGTTTAAGTTAGTTACTTAGACTACTATCCAAGACCAAGATTGTGACCTCAGTGTCTAATATACCTCAACATCCTGCAGATGTCAGGAAGAGGAGGACGACGTGGACAGGCTGATGAGGAGCCAAACGTCAGGCTGGCAGACATTGCCACCTTAATCGCTCAGGCATTCGCACAGGCGGGGGTTGGACAGCAGCAGCAGCTACCTCCACCACACCACCAGAGAGAGAGATTGGGTGAAGAGTTTGGCTGATCTGAGGCCAACTGCATTCAAGGGGCAGACTGACCCTGCTCACTTGGAGACCTACATCATGGAGATGGAGACAGCGTTCGAGACGCTTGCAGTCCCAGCTAGGGAAAAAGTAAGACTTGCTGCCTTTTATCTGAAGGATGCAGCTAGAGATTGGTGGAACATGGTGAAAGCCGACCACCTGGATGACCCAGCTTTTACTTGGGGACATTACACTGCATTACTTAGGGGCAAATACTACCCGGCCCACACCAGGATGGTGAAGACTCGGGAGTTTGACGCCTTGGAGTAGACGGGGAAGATGTCAGTGGATGAGTACTATGCGAAGTTCACTTCACTACTCCGACTACTACCCGGTATAGGATACTCGGACCAGGTCTTGGTCGACCGTTCTACGGGGGACTGAGCCCTCGACTTCAGTTTGGGATGGGACCAATCATCCCTACCAGTTTACAGGTAAAACAGGAGAGACATGAACCAGTTGAAAATATTACATACTATACCCCATCATGGGAGATTTAGAGATTGATACCTTGAGATTTCAGGAATGCTATCATGCTGCCTCCGTTGTGGAGATCACTTGTAAGAGAAGGGATGCTTTGAGCCCAAAAGAGGAAGGACGGACCTGGTGGCGAAGATGCCAAGCAGGGGAACTCCAACAAAGGAACAAACCCTATCAGAAAGGACAGGGGTCCTACCAAGGGAAGGGGAACCAAACTACTGGGAACCCCCAGTCAGGAACCTACGGGCGGCAACCTCACAGAAAACCTACCCACCTAAGGGTAGGCACTCTATCAAACAGTTAAATTTTGAGACTTTGTGATTACTTCAACACGTTTAAATGTATAATTGACCTTGATTGTATTAGGTTCTGGATCTGGCTCAAACACGGGCCAGAAGTATATCCGCCGTTTCAACTGTAAACAGTGCGGGAAGGATCACCCCGGCGTGGACTGCCAGGGGAGAAAGTCATGTGCCGCTACTGTCAGATACTCGGCATCGTGCCTTCGAGTGTATCCGAAACCCGGAGAGCAGGAACTACCGCCCGGGAGCAAAGCCAAACCCAGGCCAAAGAATGGAGCTAGCGATACTCGCCCTCCACCAACAAACCAAACTCAGGGGTACAAGGGCGCCCAGCATCGGGACCCGCCCTGCATGTCATGGACCGCTCAGATGAGGCTGGTCCTTCTACTAACCCAGGTATTTCTAAACCGTGTGAACCTATTATCGAGCAATGGATGATGTGAATGAGTGCTTGCATGCCTTGATTGCCTAATTGAGTAGGAAAGAATTAGTAAGACTCACTAGTAAAAATTTAAACCACGTAGGAAGCTATAAGATATGCTTTCCTATCCCCTCACCGCCCTCCCTGGAGGAAACATTATCAGAATACAAGAACCAGGGAACGAACAATGTAAGGTTATCCAACCAGGATTGATACTACTCAAAGGATACCTAACACCGGAGACACAAATTGCAATCATCAGAAAATGTCAAGAATTGGGAGCAGGACCAGGAGGGTTCTACACTCCAGAATTTCCAGGAGGGCAAAAATGAAGCTGAAGCTGAAATGATGTGCTTAGGAAAGGATTGGAATCCTTACACAAAAACCTACCAAGATACAAGAAATGGAGATGGAGCACAAGTACCAAAAATCCCAGAAGAATTTTTACCAATTGTGGAACAAGCAGTTAATACAGCTCAACAACTAGAAGGAGATCCAGTTCCCAACCTAAGGGCTGATCTATGTATCATCAACTTCTATGAAGAAGGAGGCCGTTTAGGACTACACCAGGACAATGATGAAACAAAAGGGTCCCTTGAACAGGGAATACCAGTATTATCTTTGTCAATTGGAGATGACGCAGAGTTCCTTTATGGCGAGCAGAAGCGTGTGGACCTTGCAAAGAAAATAATATTGAGTTCAGGAGATGTTTTGATAATGGGTGGAAAGTCAAGGTTGCTATACCATGGAATTAAAAGGATTAAGCTAAACACAGCACCTTCGACAGTGATAAACACCACTCACATGAGACCAGGAAGATTAAGTTTAACCTTTAGAGAGTACTAGTGTTGTAATTGTTTTTGGACTTCAGAAAGGAGATCATCTCATCAATGAAGCATTATTGTTTGTGAAAGTGAATGTCTTTAGACCCCATCATGTATCAAAGTACTTACTCAGATTCTGTTATTAGGTTGTGCTAAGGAGACGGAAGGTGCCTTAAGTATACTTACTGACGAGGAGGCCCGCAAGGGCGGCTCGATTCTCACTGGTACCTTTCCGGTTAATGGAGTGGATGCATTAGTACTGTTCGACTCCGGAGCCTCACATACTTTCGTTTCGCCTACGCTTGCGGGGAAGTTGGGGCTAGAGCAGTAGAGTTACCGGATTTTAAGGTGGCACTCCCGTCTAAGGAGAAGATCAGTTGCACTCGTCTTTATAGAGGAGCCACTATCAGTATTAAGGAGGAGGAATTTCCTATTGACCTTATTGAGTTCAGAGGTCTAGGATTCGACGTTATAGCCGGGATGGACTGGCTGGGGCGGCACAGAGGCCGCATTCTTTGTGCAGAGCGCAGACTGTTGCTTAAGAGCCCATCAGGAGTGACAGTATCTTACCGTCAGAGCCCTAGGGCACCATCGATAAAAGTTATATCTGCTATGACCATGTACAAGCACGTCAGGAAGCAAGGAGGTATATCTATGTTATGTTCAGAATGTAGAGCATGACCCTGATTTTGATCCAGCTATGCCAGTGGTGTCGGAATTTCCAGATATTTTTCCAAAGGAACTTCCAGGCTTACCGCCATCCAGAGAGGTAGAGTTCTCCATCGAATTACTACCAGGTACCGGTCCCATAGCTAAGGCACCGTACCGTATGGCACCAGCAGAGATGGCTGAGTTGAAAGAGCAGCTGAAAGATTTATTAGACAAGGGATACATACGACCTAGCGTATCTCCTTGGGGAGCACCAGTTCTTTTTGTGAAGAAGAAGGATGGAAGCCTTCGTTTGTGTATTGATTACAGGGAGCTTAATGCAGTATCGGTGAAGAAAAATATCCACTACCACGTATTGACGATTTATTTGATCAGTTGAGAGGAGCAAAGGTGTTTTCGAAGATCGATTTGAGATCAGGCTACCATCAGATACCCACAGGGAGCAAGACATAGAAAAGACAGCATTCAGAACACGGTATGGCCACTATGAGTTTACAGTTATGCCTTTTGGCTTGTCAAATGCACCTGCAGTCTTCATGGATTTGATGAACAGATTATTCAGAGAGCAGTTGGATAAGACCGTGGTTGTATTCATCGATGACATCCTAATCTACTCAAAGTCTAAAGAAGAGCATGAGAGCCACCTTCGACATACACTTCAGATCTTAAGGGAGAACCAGCTTTATGCTAAGTTCTCCAAATGTGAGTTTTGGTTGGACAGAGTTTCCTTTTTAGGACATGTTATCTCAGATGCTGGGATCGCAGTGGATCCAGCAAAGATAGAAGCAGTTCGCACTTGGCCTAGGCCAAAGACAGTTACGACATCAGGAGTTTCCTTGGTTTAGCAGGATACTACAGAAGGTTTGTCAGAGACTTCTCCAAAATAGCCAACCTATGACCAGCTTAATGAAGAAGGATGCACCTTTCACATGGACTACTGAATGTGAGACCTCATTCGAGCTTCTGAAGAATGCTTTGACATCAGCACCAGTTTTGACTATCCCTGAAGGCACAGAGGGTTATGAGGTTTATTGTGATGCATCAGGAAGGGGACTAGGGTGTGTACTCATGCAGAATGGGAAGGTAGTCGCCTACGCTTCCCGACAGTTGAGAGAAAGACGAGGAAAACTATCCCACACATGACTTGGAGCTTGGAGCTATTGTTTTTGCCTTGAAGATCTGGCGCCACTACCTGTATGGTGTCCAGATGACCGTATATTCGGATCATAGAGTTTGTGAAATATGTATTCACCCAGAAGGAGTTAAACATGAGACAAAGAAGATGGGTGAATTTCTTAAGGATTATGACATTGATTGCAGTACAAGGAAGGGAAAGCTAATGTGTAGCAGACGCATTGAGTCGACGAGCATATTCTCTTAATGCCATTGTGGCTAGCTCGAGTCTTATGGACGACATACGCAGAGCACAGCAGAGGATCAGCGAATGATGGAGATCAGTCAGAAGTTGTCTGACGGTACATTTGAAGGTGGGAAGTATGAGTTCCAGTTACATGATGATGGACTCATCAGATTGAAGGGAGGATTGTGTACTCCCAGAGACAACACAAATATAAGGAGCATATTCTTCGAGAGTCCCACACTTCTTCCACATCTGTCCATCCAGGAGCTTCTAAGATGTACACAAGATCTAAAGAGGCATTTCTGGTGGAGTGGTATGAAGGGCGACGTGACAGAATATGATCGATGTCTCACTTGTCAGAAAGTGAATTCGAACATAGACGACCAGGAGGTATGGTGCAGCCTATGCCAGTTCCAGAGTGGAAGTTTTATGATATCTCTATGGACTTCGTGGTGGGACTACCACCTACGAGAGGAGGATTAAATATGATTTGGGTTGTTGTTGATCGACTGACTAAGGTTGCTAGGTTTATTCCGATGAAAGACACTTGGAAAGGCCTAAGTTAGCAGAGCTATTTGAGACAGGATTATCAGACATCACGGAGTACCTAAGACTATTGTTTCAGATCGAGACACTAGATTTCTCTCACGTACTGGCGAGCTACTCGCGAGGCACTTGGCACTGAATTGAAGCTTAGCACAGCATTTCATCCTCAGACAGACGGTCAGTCAGAGAGGACTATTCATACCTTAGAGGACATGCTACGAGCATGTGCCTGGATTTCCAGGGCAGCTGGATAGATAGATTACATCTCATCGAGTTCGCTTACAATAACAGCTATCACGCCTCTATACAGATGTCACCTTTTCAGGCTTTATCTAATGGCAGACCATGCCGCACACCTTTGTGCTGGGACGAGTCTAGTGAGACCGTCATCATGGGCCTGAGTACTTGGAGCAAGTCAGGCAGAAGTTCAGCAGAATCAGAAACAATATGAAAGCAGCACAGGACAGACAGAATCATATGCTGATGAGAGCGACGAGACCTTGAGTTCGCAGTTGGCGACCAGGTATTTCTACGAGTTTCACCCATGAAGGGTGTATTCAGATTTGGTCAGAAGGGCAAAGCTAAGCCCGAAATTTTAGGACCCTACGCTATCATAGAGCGGGTGGGCCTAGTGGCATATCGACTTGATTGCCAGCCGAGTTGGGCGCAAAGACACAATGTTTTTCACGTGTCTCAGCTAAGAAATACATGCCTCTCCTTCTCATGTTCTACAACCAGAGACACTCTCTTTAGAACCAACAATGCGGTATGTGGAAAACCGCAAAGAATCTTAGATAGAAAGACACGAGAGACTCGAAACAAGTCTGTGAGCTCGTGAAGGTTCTTTGGTCGAACCACGATGGTGGAGAGGCACACATGGGAACTCGAAGCTGATTGCGAGCGAAGTTTCCCTCATTATTTACCGACTAGGCACTTTAGTCTAGGGTACGGCGGGGCGTAACCCTTCTTTTGGGGGTAGAGCCTTTTTCATTTTTGAGTTTAGTGTGCACGCGTATGTTGCACCCTTGTGCATTGCATTTGTTGTTTGTGCATTTCAGTTGTTGTGCACTTTTGTGCATTTCAGTTCGTTTGCACTTTTGTGCATTTCAGTTGTTGCACTTTTGTGCATTTCAGTGACACCTTGTCTTGTATGGGTTCTTGTGTAACACTGTGTGTTTAAATGTACCTTGTACTTCTACTTGATTGTGTGTACTTCATTACACTACAATGGAAATATTATATGCACTACGTTGCACCATTTGAAATGAAAGTGATTGTGTTCACTACCTTGCTTTACACTGCAAGTATATGTTATGACATTCCAAGTATTTCTGTTGTACTTGATATACACTATGAACTTAGGGATATACAGACCTTGGGACTTGATCCCTAAAAATTAGATTGAGTGTGGATATTTAGTGGAACTTGATTCCCCACAACCTTATACTTTAAATATGAGACTTTCGGGGCGAAGTCCTTTTTTAAGGGGGTAGATTGAAATACCCCAAATCTCAATAATATTATTAAATCATTATTTATTGGAATATAATCCAAACATAAAACAGTTCACGTACGCATGCAAACCCATGCATGAAAACGTGTACGTAAAAATAGTCGTTTCTCCATAAACGCTAAAACGCCCCTTAGAAGCATATGGTCAAACATGACCTTGTATGACCCTCTAATATTCAAAATAAATGGTCATACAATTATTATATGAATATACAAATATATTCCCTAAGGCTATATTCAGTCAAATACGCAAAATGCTCGGGAGTGCTCACACCCGCTCCTTAAAGCACGAAAAGTCCGGAGGAGTGCCGAGGTGGCACGAACTCCTATAAAATTAATTCCTAGAGTTCCTAACATCATTATTTATCATTCTAAAGAGAACCCACGAAGTGGTTTCTCAAAATTCAGCAAAAACCAAAGGAGGATTTCTTAGCGCTCCTTTTTGGCCCGGGAGTGTCCCGATGGCCCGTAAATTATGTCACGGGTTGATATAACCCCATATAACTCAATGTAACATCTTAGTATATGTTTATTTACTATAATAAGTGTTTACAAACACTTGGAACTCATAAGAACAATTGGTTTCCCAAAATTTCCTTAGAGCACAAAACACACCTTCGGGTGTCACGAAAATGCGTTTTACGCAATTACCTTGTAGTTTTTGACATGCCACGAATTGGTAATCTTAAAAGGGTTAAAATGACCTTCTAAATCAGTTGGTGTGACTAGTCAACAAGGCTCTCTATAGGGGCCGATTTTAAGGGCAAAAACTAGTATAAAATTTGCTTTAAAATTTATAAAAGGCTTAAACATGATGACTCATCATCCCATGTGTTACATTACTTAATGCCAAAGTATGTAGGTCTCATTTGACCAGAGGCTGTCGAAATTATGAAGAGAACAAGGCCATGTGAGCTAGGACAAACAAAATGTAAAAGGCAAAAGTGATCTAGATTCCACCTTTTTCATTTCTTAAAATTCAAGAGACCTTCCAAGCTTCTTCCTTGGCTCTTCATCAACGGTTGAGACCCCTCTTCAGCCTTGAAATCGTGCACCATAATGAGAAGAAGACAAGGCTTTAACTTAGAAAAATCAAAAGTACACTTACCTAAATTTTCCTTGTCTTCTAGCTCACAATTATTTCCTTTCCAACTCTTGCTTAGTCACACCTCATGGCCGATTTTCATGCTGGAAAGGAGGACATTTATTGAGCCAATCAACCATGAAATAAACTAAGAAAAAGTAATTGTCAAATGACATTAAAATTTGACAAAACAAAATCAATTCCAATGCCTATTTCATTTACGTGAGCTAAGTCTCACTTTCTCTTCCTCCTCTTCATCCACGGTTTGGTAAGCTCTCTCCTCTCTCTTCTAGCTTCATCTTCTTCCTTTGAAGCTCTTAAGTCCATTAATGGAGTTTTAACTTCTATCTTCATCTTAAGGTAATTCCTAGCATTTCTTGGCAAGTCTTGAAGCAAAACTCTTCCTAGCATAACAAGGTGGGTTCGGCCACATTTAGTTCTCCAAGGAGATTGTCCAAACCAACATTAAACCAAGGGACATCTCAAGGTAGGTTTTAAAGCTTGAAAATCCTTAAAGCACATTTTTATGTGTAACCAAGTTCTACTCTTCTAAGTCTCTTTTCTTCTTCATTTTGATGAAGGAAAACTTGTTCTTCATTACCTTAGGAGTGCCGAAATTATAAGGAGAAAGTCTAAGGTAAAGTCTTGTAAAACTACTACAAATCTACTTAAGATCTTTATTGAAGATCTAACTCCTAAACACCCTTCACCTCTTGCATAAAACCGAAGAGGAGCATCAAGTTTACCTAGGAGAAAGCTTGGAGATTCAAGAAGAAGTTCAAGCACTTAACCACCTTTGTTAAGAAGTAAGTTTACTATAAATCTTTATATATAGCTTTGTTAAGCTTCTAAAAATTGTACAAAAATTATGTACACCTCCTAGGTTATTAATACCGAAACTATATGGTTTTATATGCCAAAATATAACTATAACATATATAGAAAATATTTACCTTAAGACACATTTTTGTGTCACAAAATTTATTTATGTTTACAATAAATTTAGGCCGAAAGTCTTAGGCAAAAATGCTTTATTTTGAGCTAAGAATTTATATAAGACATTACAATAATTTATACATGAGTTATATGACTCCTATGAATTTATTTATAATTATTAGACATATAAATCCACTTTTATATACTAAGGTCTCATTTAAATTATGGCCGAATGTTCTACTTGATATAAGTTTTAATGAGCTACTTAGGTATATAATTTATATCATAAAGTTTGGTGAGTTAAAAATATTCTATTAGTGTTTAAATGGCTAATTAATTAAGTTATGTGGATTAAATGTAATTTTTACAAAGTTTAGTGTGCTTATTAGAAAAACCGTGAGCTAAGGGGCTGTTTGGTGTAATTATAATATAATATAAGGTTAGGAATTAAGTTTATGAATTTTAGATAATTTAAACAAGCTTTAAAATAACTTTTTATAAAGTTTTGGGCTATTATGTAATTTATAAAAGTTGTTATGAAAGTTTGGTTTTAATAGGTGGCGAATTCATAATTAAGAGAATCATTAAGTTCACTTTCGAAATTTTAGAATTTAATATTTAAACTATAGTTTATAAGTTATTAAGTGACTATTATAAAGTTTTGGGGTGAAAATGTAATTAATGGAAAGTTCTAGACCAAAGCCGATTTAGTTGGGTTAGTTTGGTAATTTAAGAATTTATATATATATCAGCATTTATGGAGAATTAAAATTAAACTATAGTTTATAAGACATTATGTAAAATTATAAGATTTTGTGGCTAAATTGCAATTATATAAAATATATATAAATGCCGAGATTTTGAGGGGCTAAGATGTATTTTCGAAAGTTATAATATTTAAATTATATACCAAAATATTATGGTAGTTTTGAATTTAGTAAATAAGGAATTAAAACTATGTTATATAAAGAGATTAGAATTAAATGTAAAGTTTATGAATTATGTGGTTGTTTTGTAAATAACCGAAATATAAGTTTAAGAATTTAGATTTAAATAAATATAGGTCCTATATGGATATTTGGAGGATTTAGAAGAAAGAATTTTGATTAAAGGAATTATGGAATTAGAACTATGGCTTACATGGTTATAAGGAATTAAAAGATAAACAATAAATATTATTTATGGTTAAAAGGAGAATAATAAAACTATAAGAATTTTATGTCTATGTATGACATATAAATATAGTTAAGAAATTATAAGTTGTTATGTCACCTAGACAAATAAAATAAACACAAATGCAATGAACACATATATGTGCATTAAAGGATTTATAAATAAATCAAAAGGAATAACAAATAAGTTATACTAAATAATCATGAGGTAATTAAAAGAAATAAACCTCACATGAAATAACAAATACGAGATTTGTTAAAGATCCAATAGAATATTATATAAGGGTAACATAAATTAACCCTCTCAGTTAATCCTATTCTAGGACTTTGTTTGACCAGACGTTGACCGGGAATTTACAAGTACAGTCTACGGTGAACGGTATGGGATTCTTGCAACCTGTTTTCTAACGGATTACACCGGCTTGTGTGCTATCTGTTGTTTGAAATAACGACCAAGATAATTAATGTAAAATGTTGTTTTACTCTTGTGCACTGTTGTATTATTTATGTGCGTGATTGTTGCTGACTACAACGTGTATGTCCCACGCATACAAACACTACTATACCAGTGGATTAAATACCTGCGTTTCAGTATACCGAGGACTTGTACTCAAGTCTCTCACTAACTTCAGTTTATAACAAACGTCATTATCCTAAACGTGATAATTGACAATACACATTGTGTTCTTGTTTAACGTCTTTATATGACACTTAACAACTCTATACTTCGAGAATGAGGAGCCCAGTTGGATCTGGCCATGCATGCTACAGGAGTTGTACCTGTCTCAGGTCGTCTCCTACTACGTCGCGACGGAACATTCAGTTGGGAGGAAGACTTTATTCCTTCCGGGATTCAAATGCCCTTCAGTTCGAGGAAGACTTTATTCCTCTAGTGGGTTCTTATTTCCCACGCCATTCAGTTCAGGGTTTAACTACGTTATCTCCTGGGGTTTTTATACCCAACCTTTCTTATAACGAGGTCACTATACCTCCACTATTTCAGATATTCAGTTATAACGTCAGTCCCATTGTGTGGACCGACTATCAGTAAAGAATTTCAGTTCAGCTAACTCGACCTTCTGTGTCTTGTTCTATGTGACATTATTGTCCTTGTATGGATACTTGTTATTATCAGACTATGCTTGTTTACAGCTTTATAAAATGAACTGCATGTGTTCGACAAAGTAGTTGGTGTGGCCCGGTAGACGATGGGCTGCACGTTTTCCATACCAGCATTGTTTGCTGAGCCCCTTTGGGGGCACCCCCATTTTTCAGGTACCTGAAGTTAGAAGATTACCACACTGAGTGTAGGTGGGGTAGACCAAGCTTTGGGAGTCTTCTTTAGACATTTATTTTACTTCAGTATTTTACATTGAGTTTGATTCCTAGTATCTCGGGTTGTATCTGTATTCCAGACCGTGACATTTGAGGATTGTATTTGGACTTAGCCTTGTTGGTCACAAGGGTGGCCAACGGCATTGTAATACCGCCCGGTTGTTGTATTTATTTCCGCTGCAGTTGTATTTTATTTGGGAGTGATCGCCGTTCAGTTTATTGGATTTCGGGTTGGGGTATTACAAAAATGGTATCAGAGCGTAGTTACGCTCTGGATACAAGGATACACCGAGATTAGGATATCTAAGACTTAGGTTAAGGGTTGAGAGATAGTATTGAAAGGAGTTTAAGTTAGTTTTACTTAGACTACTATCCAAGACCAAGATTGTGACCTCAGTGTCTAATATACCTCAACATCCTGCAGATGTCAGGAAGAGGAGGACGACGTGGACAGGCTGATGAGGAGCCAAACGTCAGGCTGGCAGACATTGCACACCTTAATCGCTCAGGCATTCGCACAGGCGGGGGTTGGACAGCAGCAGCAGCTACCTCCACCACCACCACCCAGAGAGAGAGATTGGGTGAAGAGTTTGGCTGATCTGAGGCCAACTGCATTCAAGGGGCAGACTGACCCTGCTCACTTGGAGACCTACATCATGGAGATGGAGACAGCGTTCGAGACGCTTGCAGTCCCAGCTAGGGAAAAAGTAAGACTTGCTGCCTTTTATCTGAAGGATGCAGCTAGAGATTGGTGGAACATGGTGAAAGCCGACCACCTGGATGACCCAGCTTTTACTTGGGGACATTACACTGCATTACTACTTAGGGGCAAATACTACCCGGCCCACACCAGGATGGTGAAGACTCGGGAGTTTGACGCCTTGGAGCAGACGGGGAAGATGTCAGTGGATGAGTACTATGCGAAGTTCACTTCACTACTCCGACTACTACCCGGTATAGGATACTCGGACCAGGTGTTGGTCGACCGGTTCTACGGGGGACTGAGCCCTCGACTTCAGTTGGGATGGGACCAATCATCCCTACCAGTTTGCAGGTAAAACAGGAGAGACATGAACCAGTTGAAAATTTTATTACATACTATACCCCATCATGGGAGATTTAGAGATTGATACCTTGAGATTTCAGGAATGCTATCATGCTGCCTCCGTTGTGGAGATCACTTGTAAGAGAAGGGATGCTTTGAGCTCCCAAAAGAGGAAGGACGGACCTGGTGGCGAAGATGCCAAGCAGGGGAACTCCAACAAAAGGAACAAACCCTATCAGAAAGGACAGGGGTCCTATCAAGGAAGGGGAACCAAACTACTGGGAACCCCCAGTCAGGAACCTACGGGCGCAACCTCACAGAAAACCTACCCACCTAAGGGTAGGCACTCTAATCAACAGTTAAATTTGAGACTTTTGTGATTACTTCAGCACCGTTAGAATGTAATAATTGACCTTGATTGTATTAGGTTCTGGATCTGGCTCAAACACGGGCCAGAAGTATATCCGCCGTTTCAACTGTAAACAGTGCGGGAAGGATCACCCCCCCGGCGTGGACTGCCAGGGGGAGAAAGTCATGTGCCGCTACTGTCAGATACTCGGGCATCGTGCCTTCGAGTGTATCCGAAACCCGGAGAGCAGGAACTACCGCCCGGGAGCCAAGCCAAACCCAGGCCAAAAGAATGGAGCTAGCGATACTCGCCCTCCACCAACAAACCAAACTCAGGGGTACAAGGGCAAAGGCCCAGCATCGGGACCCGCCCTGCATGTCATGGACCGCTCAGATGAGGCTGGTCCTTCTACTAACCCAGGTATTTCTAAACCGTGTGAACCTATTATCGAGCAATGGATGATGTGAATGAGTGCTTGCATGCCTTGATTGCCTAATTGAGTAGGAAAGAATTAGTAAGACTCACTAGTAAAAATTTAAACCACGTAGGAAGCTATAAGATATGCTTTCCTATCCCCTCACCGCCCTCCCTCCCTGGAAAAACATTATCAAATACAAGAACCAGGGAACGAACAATGTAAGGTTATCCAACCAGGATTGATACTACTACTCAAAGGATACCTAACACCGGAGACACAAATTGCAATCATCAGAAAGTGTCAAGAATTGGGAGCAGGACCAGGAGGGTTCTACACTCCAGAATTTCCAGGAGGATCAAAAATGAAGCTGAAAATGATGTGCTTAGGAAAGGATTGGAATCCTTACACAAAAACTACCAAGATACAAGAAATGGAGATGGAGCACAAGTACCAAAAATCCCAGAAGAATTTTTACCAATTGTGGAACAAGCAGTTAATACAGCTCAACAATCAACAACTAGAAGAGATCCAGTTCCCAATCTAAGGGCTGATCTATGTATCATCAACTTCTATGAAGAAGGAGGCCGTTTAGGACTACACCAGGACAATGATGAAACAAAAGGGTCCCTTGAACAGGGAATACCAGTATTATCTTTGTCAATTGGAGATGACGCAGAGTTCCTTTATGGCGAGCAGAAGCGTGTGGACCTTGCAAAGAAAAAATATTGAGTTCAGGAGATGTTTTGATAATGGGTGGAAAGTCAAGGTTGCTATACCATGGAATTAAAAGGATTAAGCTAAACACAGCACCTTCGACAGTGATAAACACCACTCACATGAGACCAGGAAGATTAAGTTTAACCTTTAGAAAGTACTAGTGTTGTAATTGTTTTTGGACTTCAGAAAGGAGATCATCTCATCAATGAAGCATTATTGTTTGTGAAAGTGAATGTCTTTAGACCCCATCATGTATCAAAGTACTTACTCAGATTCTGTTATTAGGTTGTGCTAAGGAGACGGAAGGTGCCTTAAGTATACTTACTGAGGAGGAGGCCCGCAAGGGCGGCTCGATTCTCACTGGTACCTTTCCGGTTAATGGAGTGGATGCATTAGTACTGTTCGACTCCGGAGCCTCACATACTTTCGTTTCGCCTACGCTTGCGGGGAAGTTGGGGCTAGACGCAGTAGAGTTACCTGATTTTAAGGTGGCACTCCCGTCTAAGGAGAAGATCAGTTGCACTCGTCTTTATAGAGGAGCCACTATCAGTATTAAGGAGAGGAATTTCCTATTGACCTTATTGAGTTCAGAGGTCTAGGATTCGACGTTATAGCCGGGATGGACTGGCTGGGGCGGCACAGAGGCCGCATTCTTTGTGCAGAGCGCAGACTGTTGCTTAAGAGCCCATCAGGAGTGACAGTATCTTACCGTCAGAGCCCTAGGGCACCATCGATAAAAGTTATATCTGCTATGTCCATGTACAAGCACGTCAGGAAGCAGAAGGAGGTATTCTATGTTATGTTCAGAATGTAGAGCATGACCCTGATTTTGATCCAGCTATGCCAGTGGTGTCGGAATTTCCAGATATTTTTCCAAAGGAACTTCCAGGCTTACCGCCATCCAGAGAGGTAGAGTTCTCCATCGAATTACTACCAGGTACCGGTCCCATAGCTAAGGCACCGTACCGTATGGCACCAGCAGAGATGGCTGAGTTGAAAGAGCAGCTGAAAGATTTATTAGACAAGGGATACATACGACCTAGCGTATCTCCTTGGGGAGCACCAGTTCTTTTTGTGAAGAAAAGGATGGAAGCCTTCGTTTGTGTATTGATTACAGGGAGCTTAATGCAGTATCGGTGAAGAATAAATATCCACTACCACCACGTATTGACGATTTATTTGATCAGTTGAGAGGAGCAAAGTGTTTTCGAAGATCGATTTGAGATCAGGCTACCATCAGATACCCCAGGGAGCAAGACATAGAAAAGACAGCATTCAGAACACGGTATGGCCACTATGAGTTTACAGTTATGGATGCCTTTTGGCTTTTCAAATGCACCTGCAGTCTTCATGGATTTGATGAACAGATATTCAGAAGCAGTTGATAAGCCGTGGTTTGGATAAGACCGTGGTTGTATTCATCGATGACATCCTAATCTATTCAAAGTCTAGGAAGAGCATGAGAGTCACCTCCGACATGTACTTGAGATCTTAAGGGAGAACCAGCTTTATGCTAAGTTCTCCAAATGTGAGTTTTGGTTGGACAGAGTTTCCTTTCTAGGACATGTTATCTCAGATGCTGGGATCGCAGTGGATCCAGCAAAGATAGAAGCAGTTCGCACTTGGCCTAGGCCAAAGACAGTTACGGACATCAGGAGTTTCCTTGGTTTAGCAGGATACTACAGAAGGTTTGTCAGAGACTTCTCCAAAATAGCCAAACCTATGACCAGCTTAATGAAGAAGGATGCACCTTTCACATGGACTACTGAATGTGAGACCTCATTCGAGCTTCTGAAGAATGCTTTGACATCAGCACCAGTTTTGACTATACCTGAAGGCACAGAGGGTTATGAAGTTTACTGTGATGCATCAGGTAGGGGATTAGGGTGTGTACTCATGCAGAATGGAAGGTAGTCGCCTACGCTTCCCGACAGTTGAAGAAACATGAGGAAAATATCCCACACATGACTTGGAGCTTGGAGCTATTGTTTTTGCTTTGAAGATCTGGCGCCACTACCTGTATGGTGTCCAGATGACCGTATATTCGGATCACAAGAGTTTGAAGTATGTATTCACCCAAAGGAGTTAAACATGAGACAAAGAAGATGGGTTGAATTTCTTAAGGACTATGATATTGATTTGCAGTACAAGGAAGGGAAAGCTAATGTTGTAGCAGACGCACTGAGTCGACGAGCAATTCCCTAAATGCCATTGTGGCTAGCTCGAGTCTTATGGACGACATACGTAGAGCACAGCAGAGTGATCAGCGAATGATGGAGATCAGTCAGAAGTTGTCTGACGGTACATTTGAAGGTGGGAAGTATGAGTTCCAGTTACATGATGATGGACTCATCAGATTGAAGGGAGATTGTGTATTCCCAGAGACAGCACAGATATTAAGGAGCATATTCTTCGAGAGTCCCACACTTCTTCCACATCTGTCCATCCAGGAGCTTCTAAGATGTACAAAGATCTAAAGAGGTATTTCTGGTGGAGTGGTATGAAGGGCGACGTGACAGAGTATGTGATTCGATGTCTCACTTGTCAGAAAGTGAAATTCGAACATAGACGACCAGGAGGTATGGTACAGTCTATGCCAGTTCCAGAGTGGAAGTTTTATGATATCTCTATGGACTTCGTGGTGGGACTACCACCTACGAGAGGAGGCCTTAAATATGATTTGGGTTGTTGTTGATCGACTGACTAAGGTTGCTAGGTTTATTCCGATGAAAGACACTTGGAAAGTGCCAAAGTTAGCAGAGCTATTTGAGAAGAGATTATCAGACATCATGGAGTACCAAGACTATTGTTTCAGATCGAGACACTAGATTTCTCTCACGATACTGGCGAGCTACTCGCGAGGCACTTGGCACTGAGTTGAAGCTTAGCACAGCATTTCATCCTCAGACAGATGGTCAGTCAGAGAGGACTATTCAGACCTTAGAGGACATGCTACGAGCATGTGCCTTGGATTTTCAGGGCAGCTGGATAGATAGATTACATCTCATCGAGTTTGCTTACAATAACAGCTATCACGCCTCTATACAGATGTCACCTTTTCAGGCTTTATATGGCAGACCATGCCGCACACCTTTGTGCTGGGACGAGTCTAGTGAGACCGTCATCATTGGGCCTGAGTACTTGGAGCAAGTCCAGGCAGAAGTTCAGCAGATCAGAAACAATATGAAAGCAGCACAGGACAGACAGAAATCATATGCTGATGAGAGGCGCGACGAGACCTTGAGTTCGCAGTTGGCGACCAGGTATTTCTACGAGTTTCACCCATGAAGGGTGTATTCAGATTTGGTCAGAAGGGCAAGCTAAGCCCGAAATTTGTAGGACCCTACGCTATCATAGAGCGGGTGGCCTAGTGGCATATCGACTTGATTTGCCAGCCGAGTTGGGCAAAGTACACAATGTTTTTCACGTGTCTCAGCTTAAGAAATACATGCCTCATCCTTCTCATGTTCTACAACCAGAGACACTCTCTTTAGAACCAACAATGCGGTATGTGGAAACACCGCAAAGAATCTTAGATAGGAAACACGAGAGACTCGAAACAAGTCTGTGAGCCTCGTGAAGGTTCTTTGGTCGAACCACGATGTGGAAGAGGCCACATGGGAACTCGAAGCTGATATGCGAGCGAAGTTTCCCTCATTATTTACCGACTAGGCACTTTAGTCTAGGGTACGGGGGCGTACCCCTTCTTTTTGGGGGTAGAGCCTTTTTCATTTTTGAGTTTAGTGTGCACTTTGTTGCACCTTTGTGCATTGCATTTGTTTGCTTTTGTGCATTTCAGTTGTTGCACTTTTGTGCATTTCAGTTGTTGCATGTACTTTTGGTGCATTTCAGTTGTGCACTTTTTTTGTGCATTTCAGTTGTTGCACTTGTGCATTTCAGTTGTTGCACTTTTGTGCATTTCAGTGACACCTTGTCTTGTATGTGTTCTTGTGTAACACTGTGTTTGAATGTACCTTGTACTTCTACTTGATTGTGTGTACTTCATTACACTACAATGGAAATATTATATGCACTACGTTGCACCATTTGAAATGAAAAGTGATTGTGTTCACTGCCTTGCTTTACACTGCAAGTATATGTTATGACATTCCAAGTATTTCTGTTGTACTTGATATACACTATGAACTTAGGGATATAGAGACTTGGGACTTGATCCCTAAAATTAGATTGAGTTGTGGATACTTAGTGGAACTTGATTCCCCCACAACCTTATACTTTAAATATGAGACTTCGGGGCGAAGTCCTTTTTAAGGGGGGTAGATTGAAATACCCCAAATCTAAATAATATTATTAAATCATTATTTATTGGAATATAATCCAAACATAAATCAGTTCACGTACGCATGCAAACCCATGCATGAAAACGTTACGTAAAAATAGTCGTTTCACCATAAACGCTAAAACGCCTTAGAAACATGTGATCAAGCATGACCTTGTATGACCTTCTAAACTCAAACCAAATGGTCATACACTCATATATGAATATATAAATATATTCCCTAAGCTATTCAGTCAAATACGCAAAACGCTCGGGAGTGCTCACGCGCGCCCTTAAAGCAAGAAAAGCTCGGAGGAGTGCCGAGGTGGCACGAACTCCTATAAAATTAATTCCTAGAGTTCCTAATATCATTATTTACCATTCTAAAGATAACCCACGAAGTGGTTCATCAAAATTCAACAAAAACCACAGGAGGATTTCTTAACGCTCCTTTTTGGCCCGGGTGTCCCGATGGCCCGTAAATTATGTCAGGTTGATATATAACCCCATATAACCAATGTAACATCTTAATATATGTTTAATTACTATAATAAGTGTTTACAAACACTTGGAACTCATAAAAACAATTTGTTTCCCAAAATTTCCTTAGAGCACAAAAACACCTTCGGGTGTCACGAAAACGCGTTTTACGCAATTGCTTGTAGTTTTTGACATACCACGAATTGGTAATATTAAAAAGGGTTAAAATGACCTTCTAAATCAGTTGGTGTGACTAGTCAACAAGACTCTCTATAGGGGCCGATTTTGAGAGCAAAAACTAGTATAAAATTGCATTAAAAGTTTATAAAAAGCATAAGAACATGGTGACTCACCTTCCCATGTGTTATATTACTTAATGTCTAAGTATGTAGGTCTCATTTGACCAGCAAGCTGTCGAAATTAGGCCATGGAATAAGGCCATGTGAGCTAGAACAAAAACAAATGAGAAAAAGTAAAAGTGGATCTAGAATTCATTTCTAGATTCCTTCTTTCCATGTGACCTAACATGCTTGTCCTTGGCTCTTCAATGTCAATTAAGACACCCATTTGACCCTTGAATTCGTGACTCTACAAGGGAGGAAGAAGACAAGCCTAACTTAGAAAAATCAAAAGAATAACTTACCTAAATTACCTTGTCTTCTAGCTCACAATCATCTTCTTTCCAACTCTTGCCTTGTCACACACCACATGTCCGAAATTATGCAGAGAAACAGGGCATTTATTGAGCCAATAAACCATGTAATAAACTAAGGAAAAAGTATAGTCATTTGACATTAAAAATTAACAAAACAAAAATCAAATTCTAAGGCACTCTCTTACCTTATACGTAAGTTTAGTGTCATTTCCCCTCTTGCACTCCACACCACGAATTTGGTAAGCTCTCTCCTCTCTCTTCTAAGCTTCATCTTCTTCCTTTGAAGCTCTTAAGTCCATTAATGGAGATGTAACTTCTATCTTCATCTTTAAGGTAATTCTTAGCAATTCTTGTCAAGCCTTGAAGCAAAACTCTTCCTAGCTTAACAACAAGTGTTCGACATCAATTAGTTCTCCAAGGAGGTTGTCCAAACCAACATTAAACCAAGGAGCATCTCAAGGTTATCTTAAGGTAGTTTAATGCTGTAAATCCTTAAAGCACATTTTTTGTGTAACCAAGTTCTACTTCTTCTAAGACTCTTTCTTCTTCATTTTCATGAAGGAAGGAAAAGTTGTTCTTCATCTACCTTTGGTGTGCCGAAAAATAAGGAGAAAAAGCTTAAGGTAAATTCTTGAAAACTACTTACAAATCTACTTAAGATCTTTATTGAAGATCTAACTCCTAAACACTTCACCTCTTGCATAAAACCGAAGAGGAGCATCAAGTTTACCTAGGAGAAAGCTTGGAGATTCAAGAAGAAGTTCAAGCACTTAACCACCTTTTGTTAAGAAGTAAGTTTACTAATAAATCTTATGTTATAAGCTTTGTTAAGCTTCTAAAAATTGTACAAAAATTATGTACACCTCCTAGGTTATATAAACCGAAACTATATGGTTTTATATGCCAAAATATAAACTATAAACATATATAGAAAATATTTACCTTAAGACACATTTTTGTGTCACAAATTTATTTATGTTACAAATAAATTTAGGCCGAAAAGTCAAGGGCAAAAATGCTTTATTTTGAGCTAAGAATTATATAAGACATTACAATAATTTATACATGAGTTATATGACTCCTATGAATTTATTTATAATTACTTAGACATATAAATCCACTTTTATATAACTAAGGTCTCATTTAAATTATGGCCGAATGTTCTACTTGATAAATAAGTTTTAATGAGCTACTTAGGTATATAAATTTATATCATAAAGTTTGGTGAGTTAAAAATATTCATTAGTGCTTAAATGACTAATTAATTAAGTTATGTGGATTAAATGTAATTTTTACAAAGTTTAGTGGCTTATTAGAAAAAACCGAGAGCTAAGGGGCTGTTTGGTGTAATTATAATATAATATAAGGTTAGGAATTAAGTTTAAGAATTTTAGATAATTTAAACAAGCTTTAAAAAACTTTTTATAAAGTTTTGGGCTATTATGTAATTTATAAAAGTTGTTATGAAAGTTTGTAAAATATTTAGTGGGCGAATTCATAATTAAGAGAATCATGAGTTCACTTTCGAAATTTGAAGGAAATAAAACATTTAGACTTTAGTTATAAATTATTAAGATACTAATATAAAGTTTTGGGATGAAATGTAATTAAGGAAAAGTTAAATGACAAAGCCGAATTACTTTGGGGTTAGTTTGGTAATTTAAGAATTTATATATATATATTCGGCATTTATGGAGAAATAAAATTAAAACTATAGTTTATAAGACATTATGTAAAGATTATAAGATTGTGGTTAAATTGCAATTATAGAAAGTATATAAATATATGCCGAGATTTTGAGGGGCTAAGATGTAATTCTTGAAAGTTATAATATTTATAAGTTATGTCCAAAAGATTAGTGGTAGTTTTGTAATTTATTAAATGAGGAATTAAAATTATTATATAAAGAGATTAGAATTTAAGTGTAAAGTTTATGAATTAATGTGGTTGTTTTGTAAATAACCGAAATACAAGTTTAAGAATTTAGATTTAAATAAATATAGGTCCTATATGGATATTTGGAGGATTTAGAAGAAAGAATTTTGATTAAAGGAATTATGGAATTTAAAACTATGGCTTACATGGTTATAAGGAATTAAAAGATAAACAATAAATATTATTTATGGTTAAAAGGAGAATAATAAAACTATAAGAATTTTATGTCTATGTATGACATATAAATATAGTTAAGAATTATAAGTGTTATGTCACCTAGACAAATAAAATAAACAACAAATGCAATGAACACATATATGTGCATTAAAGGATTTATAAATAAATCAAAAGGAATAACAAATAAGTTATACATTAAATCATGAGGTAATTAAAAGAAATAAACCTCACATGAAATAACAAATACGAGATTTGTTAAAAGATCCAATAGGATTATTATATAAGGGTAACATAAATTAACCCTCTCAGTTAATCCTATTCTAGGACTTTGTTTGACCAGACGTTGACCGGGAAATTTACAAGTACAGTCTACGGTGAACGGTATGGGATTCTTGCAACCTGTTTTCTAACGGATTACACCGGCTTGTGTGCTATCTGTTGTTTGAAATAACGACCAAGATAATTAATGTAAACTGTTGTTTTACTCTTGCACACTGTGGTATTATTTATGTGCGTGAATGTTGCTGACTACATCGTGTATGTCCCACGCATACAAACACTACTATACCAGTGGATTAAATACCTGCGTTTCAGTATACCGAGGACTTGTACTCAAGTCTCTCACTAACTTCAGTTATAACAAACGTCATTATCCTAAACGTGATAATTGACAATACACATTGTGTTCTTGTTTAATCTTTATATGACACTTAACAACTATATACTTCGAGATTGAGGAGCCCAGTTGGATCTGGCCATGCATGCTACGGGAGTTGTACCTGTCTCAGGTCGTCTCCTACTACGTCGCGACGGAACATTCAGTTGGGAGGAAGACTTTATTCCTTCCGGGATTCAAATGCCCTTCAGTTCGAGGAAGACTTTATTCCTCTAGTGGGTTCTTATTTCCCACGCCATTCAGTTCAGGGTTTAACTACGTTATCTCCTGGGGTTTTTATACCCAACCTTTCTTTATAACGAGGTCACTATACCTCCACTATTTCAGATATTCAGTTATAACGGTCAGTCCCATTGTGTGGACCGACTATCAGTAAAGAATTTCAGTTCAGCTAACTCGACCTTCTGTGTCTTGTTCTATGTGACATTATTGTCCTTGTATGGATACTGTTATTATCAGACTATGCTTGTTTACAGCTTTATAAAAATGAACTGCATGTGTTCGACAAAGTAGTTGGTGTGGCCCGGTAGACGATGGGCTGCACGTTTTCCATACCAGCATTGTTTGCTGAGCCCCTTTGGGGGCACCCCCATTTTCAGGTACCTGAAGTTAAGAAGATCACCACACAGTGAGTGTAGGTGGGGTAGACCAAGCTTTGGGAGTCTACTATTAGTTAATTATTTTATTTCAGTATTTACTTTGAGTTTGATTCCTAGTATCTCGGGTTGTATCTGTATTCCAGACCGTGACATTTGAGGATTGTATTTGGACTTAGCCTTGTTGGTCACAAGGGTGGCCAACGGCATTGTAATACCGCCCGGTTGTTGTTGTATTATTTCCGCTGCAGTTGTATTTTATTTGGGAGTGATCGCCGTTCAGTTTATTGGATTTCGGGTTGGGGTATTACATCAAATACGGGAGTGGGGCCCAGTTGCTTACAGGTTTAAATCTACCTATGAGCTGGTAAAGTGAATGATGTCTTCCAGTTTCACAGCTAAGACTACATGCACCACGCCTCTCCTGTTTGCTGCCGGAAAGACTATCTCTGAGCCGACTATCCGATCAGTGGAGACCCATCAGAGGATCTTGGGATACTAAGATAGGGACACACGCCCAAGTCAGTGCGAATGGTGAAGGTTCTCTGGTCTAACCAGGACGTCGAGTAGGCTTTACGTGGGAGTCTAGAGGATCGGGATGAGGGAGAAGTACCCTAAAATTTTTACCGACTAGATTGTCTTGATAGGTACGGGCGCCCCTATTTAAGGGGGGTAGAGCCTCTTTGCTTTTGATGTAGTTATTGTAGTAAACGAACATCACCATAGGGTTGTTTGTCATTTGCTTGGTTTGTTGAGATAGATGGTATGGTACCGTGTGTATTGGACTTTGTGACAAACCATATTGTCTGAGGATATATAATGATTATAACCTATGGTATTAATGTAAACACCCCTTCTTTAAAAAACCAACTAACTAGAGCGCCTAACAGTAATAGCCAAGATCACAACGGAATTAAAGTCAACATCTAAAGTGCACCGGTGTCACCAGCAATGACCAACAATGCGAGTAATGAAGCGGCTACCTCAACAACAACCCGCAGTGACGACAGAGACTATTTAAACCACTTGCAACAGCAACAGTGAGCATTACCTTTAATTAAATTAAAAACCACATCTTTAAAATATAAAGCAATTAACACCCGGCACCCGCGCTTCGTGTCCTCCTCAGCAGCTACACACCTGTAATGTTAAGGCCATAAAGGCTCAGCACAACTTGCTGAGTATGCTACTGTATAGTCCTCTTGGACCTAAAACATCTGATTATTTAGCCCAATTGTTAACAGATAAGTCCATTTTTATGCTATCCGGTTTATAACACAATAACAAAAAACAAAATCAGTAAACGCAACAATATTCCCAACAACAATACATAACCACAAGAGCATATAACAACAATACTTAACTTTAGTTTGTAGAAACCTTAATCACTTATTGGTTCATCCATTATTTACTTCATCATTCCTTTCCCTTATTGTACCACACTTTACTCATGTTAACCTGTCTAGGCCCACATGCCCTTCCTATTTTAATCTTTTCTGGGCCCACTTGCCCTTACACCAGCGACGGTGCCTACGACCAAGTAACCTTGTCACTGGATAACCTTGGGGTGGAACAATCATCAGTCATCCCTGTGATCACAATGCGCAACCAAGAACCTTTGGATTCCTCACGAGTACCAACATTTCTTGTTTAACAACTCTTTCTTTGACTTAGTTCAATTATTTAACCTCAGTGATAATAGCGGAATGTCATGGACCCCTTTAGGTCGTTAGAGTATACCTAGAAGTTATCCAGTGTATCATGTATTCGAGTTCATTCCTTCAGGAGTACAGCATTAAACAGATAAAACATACATGTAACACCCCATCCAACAACAAACACATAAAACAATCTGCAGCGGAAACTCAACTCATCACATTACTTATTCAATGGTGTTACACGCCGTTAACCACCCACGTGGCTAACAGGCTAATACTGTACATTATAATATCGGTCTGATGGACTAGATTCCGAGCAACTACACAATACAATCCTCATTCCATTTTCAACATTTATTATATACATACACTCCCACCGTACCGAGTATTTATAAACTGATGCCGACAACAATATCGGTCTCACTACACCTACTGTAATATACACTAAATGATACCCAAGTACAAATGTCTACCCCGTCCTACTCTCGAACGGCTTCCAGCTCTCCGTACCTGAAATAGGAAAAGAAGAGAAGGGTGGCCCCCAAGGGGCTCAGCACCTTTGCTGGTATGGTAATCCCGCAGCCCACATGCTAAAGGCCACGCACAACTAATTGTCGTCTTAGCATGCAGTTGATTATATTTAAATCATCATACAAGCCATAACATACAACACATAATATTTCGCCTCAATGGGCTCAACCATAACCAAACACATCCACACTTAACCAACCATCCAATGATTCCTTAAACCCTAGAGTGGCTCTCACCTAAAACGGAGCTACCTCCTTAGCGAACGACATGTACCCATTAATCGGGTTATCCTTAAACGCCTCTTGTCAAACTGGGATTCATTTCATGACCCCACACACTCCATATCCTACAAACATACCTCATTCCTCATATAACAAAAACATAACGAACCTTTCTTGTTTCGACGTACACATGATAACATCACCATCATTTTAAACATCCAATATGTAATATATATACTGTAGCATAGCAGGGAATTTGCATAGCACCATAACATTACATAACACCATAAAATCGGTTCTCACAAGGAACCTTCCACCATAGTTAGTATACCATGTGAGCCTAGGGATTTGCCAATCCCATGTTAAGCTCGTTACCATCCTCGTTACCGTCCGGTTATATAGAATGGTTAAATTATACCCAGGTGGTGCGGATATAGTAATCCAAGCACACCGAAATAACATTCGTATGCCCCTGTGGCCCCGACGTGAGTCAGTAACTAGCTTTGGATAAGCTAAGGGAAGGTAGAAACCAAATTGGAATACAACTATAACATACACCAAGAGAGCCGAACCGGATATGATATCGACTCCCGTCCATCACACGCGTGGCCGGAAACAACCGGACTCCTCACCCCCATTAGTACATATACACTTATAGATAAGTAGTTAGAGATCCATTATGGAGCCTACCACATCCACACACCATACGGTTTCATAAACCGTGGTTAAGCACGCAAGGGAGGTTCACACACTTGCATACAACAACATATCCAACTAACTCAACATAGCCGGGGTAGCACGTTCCCAAGGTTTGGCCGTCAACTCCGTATACGATCACTCATGTGTTCCTAGTTTTGGTTAGCTAAGGTTTAACACATACTTGAGGCTAAATGGTATCGGAGGCCAAATTCGCCACAATAAATGAATTACTTAAACTCAACATGTTTTAATCTTACAAGGTGGCAAACACTCAAGGAAACATATTGGCATACAAGCCGGTGTAATCCGGTAGGACACAGGTTGCAAGAAAACCATACCTGTCACCGGAGTCCACTTACCACGTCCACTTATTTCCTCGAGCGATTCTCGAACAATGTTAACATCACATGTGTTTTTTATAACTTCGGGGTTTGCTTGATTATTTAATGTCTAATGCTTAACTTTCCCGGCAACTTAGTTACACAACTTTACATTTAACTTGTTTACTTTCACATTTTGATACAACTTTTCACCACTTAATTGTCATTTAAAACTCACCTAAAACGTCCTTAACACCCTAAACATCATTAAACCATCAATCCCCATCATTACACATCATTCCATACCTTAAACAATGTTTTTGGTCCATACAACACCTTGTCCGACTTGTGTCGGGACTTCCCAAGTTCGGACACAAGCCGCGACCTTATACTGAAAACCTTACACACGTCCGACTTGTGTCCGGACTTCCCAAGTTCGGACACAGTTCGAGAGTAATTCCAGATAGAAAACAGTCACGTCCGAACTTGTGTCCGGACTTCCCAGTTCGCGACACAGTTCGAGAATGAGAAAATCCTTTACCCAACAGGCTGTCCGAACTTCCATGTCCGGACGGAAGTTCGGACACGCCAAAACATTCAATTTCCAAATCTTTAACACTTAACCAAATTACCAAACTTCTACTAAAGTCTCATGATGTTTCCTAACACCATTTCGCACATCAAACACACTTTAGCCATGTGCTAAACTCTTTAAATCACTCACCAAAACCATCTTATCATTCACAAATTTCTTACAAAATTCCTAGCACTTGGGATGTTTCTCCTTAAGATCTCTAAGTGGTAGTTCACAAATATGACCATACACCAAGGTGTTTCCTCTACACTTAACATCATCTCCCAACTCCTTTTCTTACTAACTAAATCTCCTTTTCACAACTTCTTAAAATTCTTACTCAAAACCCTTACCTAAACACCATTCCCTCCTTATCATCAACATTACCTAAACCTTAAACAAACTTCTCCAAGACTTAAATACATTCTCAAAAACACACATGAATTCCTAGAAATCCTAAGATAATCCTTAAGTCCTTGCATCACTCTAAATCACCTTAATACATGTTTTCTTCCCAAGTAAACATGTATCCATTCCTAACAATTCCTAGTTCAACAAAGTTCATTTAAGCACTTAAAACTCCTTATACATTTTACAAATTTTGCCATAGGTTCTCTTAGCACATCATCATTCCAAAACTCATAGTTTGTCACCTTAAGCACTCAAGAACACCTAAAATCCATCAAGAACATTTTTACACACAAACTTCACAATTAAGCACTACATCACAATATAGTGCATAACTTAAATTGCTTGGCACTTAGGCCCTTAAACTGCATAAAACCTTAAACACTGAATTTCCCACATAAGTAATGCCTTTGACCTGCAAATACACCCAACAATACATATGTCTTTTACTAGTCTCCTTGAGAACACTTTACTAGGTCATTCACCTTTTGCTCTTTAGGTAGTTTTAACAAGCATTATAAGCTTATTTCTCCTAAGGCATTAAAACCACATTAAGATTAATATTTACCTCTTTTCTCCCAAATTTCTTTCTTGTTTCCTTACAAAACCGGTAAGGCATTTGGTTCCTTGCCAACTACTAAACATTATACAAAAAACATAATGAGTATTTCAAGCTTTAAGCTCAATCTCATTGTAAACCCTAGTACATATATGGTTTTAACACATCAAGGTAATTGTTTACCTTCGAATGGAAAGGAGCTTGAATGATATCAAGAGAGGACTCCTCCTAGCCCTTGGAAGATTTAAATGAAGCTAAAACAAGACAAGAGAAGACACCATTCAAGGTGAATTTTCGGTCAACACCAAAAAATGAAGGAAATGGAGTTTTCTTTGTTTTTTCCTTACCTTGAAGCAAAGATGATCAACAAGGCATAAAAATATTAGCTCAAGCGCCTTCCATGGAAGTTCTCCTTGGCACCGAAATGGTGGTTTTGAGGATTTGAAAAGATAGGAATGAAGAGCTTGCTCCAACTAAGAGAACGGTAGTCTCGGAATTAAATCGGAGCATGGAGTCATAAGTTAACAAGTGAAGAGGGTGAGGATAATGACATGGTTCTGTTTGGAAACGACCTGGAGAGAGGGGAAGAAGGTAGCCACCGTGGGAATGAAGAAAGGAATGAGAGAGAATGAGGGGAAATGAGTTTGCTTTTGTTAGTTTAGATATTTAAGTAAAGTAAATAGTGTTTACTTTATCAATTTCTATCTTATCAATTAATTAACAAAGGGATGACTCATTCCCTATTATGAGGAAACCGGCCCCAAATAGTAGCAAGGGGGGTATTTTAGACTTTATTAGTCAATGTCTCACTTATAACATCATATGTTACAAACTAGTTATAAAAATCACTATTCACCAAAAACAAGGCACATAGAGTGAAATTTTGATTTCCCATTGATATAGCCACCCAAATGTGATACTATATAGTACACATTTTAATTTAAAGAGTAATGATGGACATTTAGCCATTCAAAACTCATTTACGAGACAACTTTTCAAAAACGTGCTTTAAGACTCCTTAAAGCACATTTTGTGTTTTAACTTGTTTTCAAGCTTGGTTTTCTTTATTAATTGATTTAATATGTTCATTAACATATAAATAAGGCATAGGTATGCCATTAGGTCTTATACACCTTTATCCCAAGCTTAGAGCACATTTGGGCCCATATTGACCTTAAGGTATTATTTGTGTTTTGTTTGGTTTCATTGTCTACCAAAGTTTCCTAAGGACTTAATTAGCCTTATAAAGTCATAATTAAACATTATCAAGTCTTGGTAGGCTCCTTTGGGTCCTAACCAAGTTCACTCAAGCTTAGAGCATGTTTTTGCTCAAACCGTGTCTTAGTGTTTTATTGTGTTTTACCATGGTTTTAATGATTCATTTATGTTTCTAAGGCACTTTTTAGCCTTTAAATACCATAGTTTAACATTTACACAACATACTAAGGTTTGGGGTATTTCAATCTACCCCCTTAAAAGAACTTCGTCCTCGAAGTTCACATTTCCTCGCATCATTGGATTAGAATACGGGAATTACTTATAGCCATAAAAACTTCCATTACCAACCACCCTTTACATCCAACCCGGACTTAATGGTCCGGGCAACATATCCACATACACATAAAATATCATACTCACATGGTAACCTCGGACTTAATGGTCCGGGTACCTTCACCACACTTGCACTAACATAATATCCCTCAGACTCTTAGGTCTGGGTACATAACCACATTTGGACTCGTAGGCCCGGGTAACACAACACATTTAGACTCATAGGTCTTGATAGCATACACTTTAGGAGATCAAAGCCAGAATAACCTTTATCACACATACCAAACAACATGTCATAGCATGTTATATCAAACAGAAATACCTTTCCATCTCTCCATGGGTTCGAATCCCACGTTGAGTAATATACACAGTGATCCCGCAGAACCCGTTCGCGATGGACACCTTCTGGTCCCCGTTCCTTTAGGAGATCAAAACATTCACTACTTTTTTAACATATGTTACTTCTCATGTCACCGGTCCGAAGACAAAGGCTCATACGTCCTCAGCTCGTGAGCAAGTACTACAAAATATTCTTTACTAGGTTAAGTATAAGAAGATCTTTTATTCAAAATATTAATCGATTGTTGAAAACACCAATTGAAAATCCCTTTGAAAACACCACACAACTCCAAGTCCGATTTATGCTCGATGTATCTTTCTTAACATGGTTGTTTGTGACCACTTACAGGGAGCTTCTAGAGTTATCCAACCCTGATGTGATCAGCATCAGTGTTGAAACTATCCTTCCACCCCAAATTGTGTTCGGCTTCCCTTGATCTCATGATAATCAAAGTTTTCCACCTAACCTCTTTTTCAACCAACAATTATTCAAGCAATCCCATTTTCTATCTTTGAATCCTTCTAGTCATAATCATTACATCTCCAAGGATAGAACTCCGTCTATCAATCATCACCAAATCCAACTTAATTCAAGTACCTAGGGAATTTAATTCTCACTAGGGTTCTATGTCGGTCTCATAACCCTTCATAAATCACAAACATTGTATATATATAAATATATTTTTTTATCAAATACAATACATGGTTTACATTTATTGCACCGTCGGGGTTTTAGTTCCCCGGGAGTTTCTTACTCCTTCCACTTGTACTCTCACACACATGTTAACAAAGATAAACACACTTCCCACATGGTATTCGCATCTTCTGTGCGCAATTACCACAATTTAACCACAAATAAATGCGTATGTTTATATAAACACACGCGCCAACTATCATAACAATCATTTTGTGCTAGCACAACCCATGTTCGCGTACACTTGTACGGTAAAAAACATAAGTGGTTTGCGCTCTACCCCCCTTAAAAGGGATTACGCCCACGTAATCAATCACTGAGCAATTAGCTTAAAGGTTCTGCCGTCGTGAAGTGTTTTAACTTCACGCTGGTCTATTACAAAAGGGATTCTGATTAGAGGATCTTAACATATAAGCGGTTTAGTTCCTAACACCAAGATTAGCATTGGAGGGTATCATTTGGCTATTAAGACTGTTAGGCGCGCTAGTTAGTTCGGTTTTAAAGAAAGGGGGGTTTACATAATACCATAGGTTATAATCATGTATATAAACCTTCAGACTCAATATGGTGTGTCACAAAGTACAATACAACGGTACCATACACATCTCATACATAAAACCAAGCAAATGACAAACAACACTATGTGATTGTTCGTTTACTACATCAAAAGCAAAGAGGCTCTACCCCCCTTAAATAGGGGTACGCCCCGTACCTTATACAAGACAATCTAGTCGGTAAAAATTGTAGGGTACTTCTCCCTCATCCTATCCTCTAACTCCCAAGTAGCCTACTCGACGTCCTGGTTAGACCAGAGAACCTTCACCAGTCGCACTGACTTGTGGCGTGTGTCCCTAGTCTTAGTATCCAAGATCCTCTGAGGGGTCTCCACTGATCGCATAGTCGGCTCAAGAGATAGTCTTCCGGCAGCAAAACATGAGAGGCGTGGTGCATGTACTTCTAAGCTGTGAAACTTGGAAGACATCATTCACTTTACCCAGCTCAGTAGGTAGATTTAACCTGTAAGCAACTGGGCCCACCTGCTCCGTAATTGTAATACCCCAACCCGAAATCCAATAACTGAACGGCGATCACTCCCAAATAAAATACAACTGCAGCGGAAATAAATACAACAACCGGGCGGTATTACAATGCCGTGGCCACCCTTGTGACCAACCAGGCTAAGTCCAAACACAATCCTCAAATGTCACGGTCTGGAATACAGATACAACCCGAGATACTAGGAATCAAACTCTAATGTAAGATACTTAAGTAAAATAAATGTCAAGAAGAAGACTCCCATAGCTTGAATCTACCCCACCTACACTCGGTGTGGTAATCTTCTTAACTTCAGGTACCTGAAAAATGGGGGGGCCCCCAAAGGGGCTCAGCAAACAATGCTGGTATGGAAAACGTGCAGCCCATCGTCTACCGGGCCACACCAACTACTTTGTCGAACACATGCAGTTCATTTTTATAAAGCTGTAAACAAGCATAGTCTGATAATAACAAGTATCCAAACAAGGACAATAATGTCACATAGAACAAGACACAGAAGTCGAGTTAGCTGAACTGAAATTCTTTACTGATAGTTGGTCCACACAATGGGACTGACCGTTATAACTGAATGTCTGAAATAGTGGAGGTATAGTGACCTCGTTATAAAGAAAGGTTGGGTATAAAAACCCCAGGAGATAACGTAGTTAAACCCTGAACTGAATGGCGTGGGAAATAAGAACCCACTAGAGGAATAAAGTCTTCCTCGAACTGAAGGGCATTTGAATCCCGGAAGGAATAAAGTCTCCTCCCAACTGAATGTTCCGTCGCGACGTAGTAGGAGACGACCTGAGACAGGTACAACTCCCGTAGCATGCATGGCCAGATCCAACTGGGCTCCTCAATCTCGAAGTATATAATTGTTAAGTGTCATATAAAGACGTTAAACAAGAACACAATGTGTATTGTCAATTATCACGTTTAGGATAATGACGTTTGTTATAAACTGAAGTTAGTGAGAGACTTGAGTACAAGTCCTCGGTATACTGAAACGCAGGTATTTAATCCACTGGTATAGTGGTTGTATGCGTGGGACATACACGATGTAGTCAGCAACATTCACGCACATAAAATAATACCACAGTGTGCAAGAGTAAAACAACAGTTTACATTAATTATCTTGGTCGTTATTTCAAACAACAGATAGCACACAAGCCGGTGTAATCCGTTAGAAAACAGGTTGCAAGAATCCCATACCGTTCACCGTAGACTGTACTTGTAAATTCCCGGTCAACGTCTGGTCAAACAAAGTCCTAGAATAGGATTAACTGAGAGGGTTAATTTATGTTACCTTATATAAATTCTATTGGATCTTTTAACAAATTTCATATTGTTATTTCATGTGAGGTTTATTTCTTTTAATCACCTCATGATTTAATGTATAACTTATTTGTTATCCCTTTGATTTATTTATAAATCCTTTAATGCACATATATGTGTTATTGCATTTGTTGTTTATTTTATTTGTCTAGGTGACATAACAACTTAAATCTCTAACTATATTTATATGTCATACATAGACATAAAATTCTTATAGTTTTATTATTCTCCTTTTAACCATAAATAATATTTATTGTTTATCTTTTAATTCCTTATAACCATGTAAGCCATAGTTCCAATTCCATAATTCCTTTAATCAAAATTCTCTTCTAAATCTCCAAATATCCATATAGGACTATATTTATTTAAATCTAAATTCTTAAACTGTATTTCGGTTATTTACAAAACAACCACATTAATTCATAAACTTTACTCTTAAATTCTAATCTCTTTATATTATAGAGTTTTAACTTCTTATTTAGCTAAATTGCAAAGCCATCCCTAATATTTTGGTATATAGCTTTTAAATATTATAACTCTCAAAAATTACAACTTAGCCCCTTAAATTCTCGGCTTTAATAATTTATTCTATAATTACAATCTAACCACAAAATCTTATAACTTTTCACAATGTCATGTAAACTATAGTTTTAATTTTAATTCTCCATAAATGCCGAATATTATTTATAAATTCCTAAATTACCAAACTAACCCCAAAGAATTCGGCTTTGGTCTTGAACTTTCCATTGATTACATTTTCACCCCAAAACTTTCTATTAGTTACTTAATAACTTATAAAACTATAGTCTAAATATTAATCCCTTAAAATTTTGAAAGTGAACTAATAATTCTCTTAATTATGAATTCGCCCACTAATAAATTATAAACTTTCATAACAACTTTTATAAATTACATAATAGCCCAAAACTTTATAAAAAGTTATTTCAAAGCTTGTTTAAATATCTAAAATTCTTAAACTTAATTCCTAACCTTATATTATATTATAATTACACCAAACAGCCCTTTAGCTCTCGGTTTTTAATATAAGTACACTAAACTTTGTAAAAAATTACATTTAATCCACATAACTTAATTAATTAGTCATTTAGACACTAAAAGAATATTTTTAACTCACCAAACTTTATGATATAAATTTATATACCTAAGTAGCTCATTAAAACTTATTTCAAGTAGAACATTCGGCCATAATTTAAATGAGACCTTATGTTATATAAAAGTGGATTTATATGTCTAAGTAATTATAAATAAATTCATAGGAGTCATAAACTCATGTATAAATTATTGTAATGTCTTATATAAATTCTAAGCTCAAAATAAAGCATTTTTGCCTAAGACTTTTCGGCCTAAATTTATTTGTAACATAAATGAATTTTGTGACACAAAAATGTGTCTTAAGGTAAATATTTCTATATATGTTATAGTTTATATTTTTGGCATATAAACCATATAATTTCGGTATTATAAACCTAGGAGGTGTACATAATTTTGTACAATTTTTAGAAGCTTAACAAAGCTTATAATATAAAGATTTATATAGTAAACTTATTCTTAACAAGGTGGTTAAGTGCTTGAACTTCTTCTTGAATCTCCAAGCTTTCTCCAAGGTAATAATAGATGCTCCACTTCGGTTATATGCAAGTGGTGAAGGAGTTTTAGGAGTTAGATCTTGAATAAAGATCTTAAGTAGATTTGTAAGTATTTTACAGAGTTTACCTTAGACTTTTCTCCTTATGAATTCGGCACTCCTAAGGTAGATGAAGAACAAGGTTTCCTTCATGAAAATGAAGAAGGAAAGAACCTTAGAAGAAGTAGAACTTGGTTACACAAAAATGTGCTTAAGGATTTACAAGCATTAAGACTACCTTAAGATAACCTTGAGATGCTCCTTGGTTTAATGTTGGTTTGGACAACCTCCTTGGAGAACTAATTGATGTCGAACACTTGTTGTTAAGCTAGGAAGAGTTTTGCTTCAAGGCTTGACAAGAATGCTAAGAAATTACCTTAAAGATGAAGATAGAAGTTAATCTCCATTAATGGACTTAAGAGCTTCAAAGGAAGAAGATGAAGCTTAGAAGAGAGAGGAGAGAGCTTACCAAATTCGTAGGTGTGGAGTGCAAGAGGAAATGACACTAAACTTACGTATAAGGTAAGAGAGTGCCTTAGAATTTGATTTTTGTTTTGTTAATTTTTAATGTCAAATGACTATACTTTTCCTTAGTTTATTACATGGTTATTGGCTCAATAAATGCCCATGTTCTCTGCATAATTTCGGACATGTGGTGTGTGACAAGGCAAGAGTTGGAAAGAAGAAGATGATGTGAGCTAGAAGACAAGGTAATTTAGGTAAGTTATTCTTTTGATTTTTCTAAGTTAGGCTTGTCTTCTTCCTCCCTTGTAGAGTCACGAATTCAAGGGTCAAATGGGGGTCTTAATTGACATTGAAGAGCCAAGGACAAGCATGTTAGGTCACATGGAAAAGAAGGAATCTAGAAAAGTGAATTCTAGATCCACTTTTTACTTTTCTCATTTGTTTTTGTTCTAGCTCACATGGCCTTATTCCATGGCCTAATTTCGACAGCTTGCGTCAAATGAGACCTACATACTTAGACATTAAGTAATATAACACATGGGAAGTGAGTCACATGTTCTATGCTTTTTATAAACTTTTAATGCAATTTTATACTAGTTTTTGCTCTCAAAATCGGCCCCTATAGAGAGTCTTGTTGACTAGTCACACCAACTGATTTAGAAGGTCATTTAACCCTTTTTAATATACCAATTCGTGGTATGTCAAAACTACAAGGCAATTGCGTAAAACGCGTTTTCGTGACACCCGAAGGTGTGTTTTTGTGCTCTAAGGAAATTTTGGGAAACAAATTGTTTATGAGTTCCAAGTGTTTGTAAAACTTATTATAGTAATTAAACATATATTAGATGTTACATTGGGTATATGAGGTTATATCAACCCATGACATAATTTAGGGCCATCGGGACACACCCGGGCAAAAAGGAGCGTGCTAAGAAATCCTCCTGTGGTTTTTGTTGAATTTTGATGGAACCACTTCGTGGGTTTCTTTATAATGGTAAATAATGATATTAGAAACTCTATGAATTAATTTTATAGGAGTTCGTGCCACCTCGGCACTCCTCCGAGCTTTTCTTGCTTTAAGGGGGGCGTGAGCACTCCCGAGCGTTTGCGTATTTGACTGAATATAGCTTAGGGAATATATTTATATATTCATATGATGAGTGTATGACCATTGGTTTGAGTTTTAGAAGGTCCATACAAGGTCATGCTTGATCACATGTTTCTAGGCGTTTTAGCGTTATGGTGTGAAACGACTATTTTTACGTAACGTTTTCATGCATGGGTTTGCATGCGTACGTGAACTGATTATGTTTGGATTATATTCCAATAAATAATGATTTAATAATATATTTAGATTTGGGGTTTTCAATCTACCCCCTTAAAAAAGGACTTCGCCCCGAAGTTCATATTTAAGTTAAGGTTGTGGGGGATCAAGTTCCACTAAGTATCACAACTCAATCTAATTTTTAGGGATCAAGTCCCAAGATCTCATATCCCTAAGTTCATAGTATTATATCAAGTACAACAGAAATACTGGAAGTCATAACATATACTTGCAGTGTATAAGCAAGGCAGTGAACACAATCACTTTTCATTTCAAATGGTGCAACGTAGTGCATATAATATTTCCATTGTAGTGTAATGAAGTACACACAATCAAGTAGAAGTACAAGGTACATTCAAACACAGTGTTACACAAGAAACACATACAAGACAAGGTGTCACTGAAAATGCACAAAGTGCAACAACTGAAATGCACAAAAGTGCAACAACTGAAATGCACAAAAGTGCAACAACTGAAATGCACAAAAGTGCAACAACTGAAATGCACAAAGCAACAAATTGCAACAACGTGCACACTAAACTCAAAAATGAAAAGGCTCTACCCCCAAAAAGAAGGGGTACGCCCCCGTACCCTAGACTAAAGTGCCTAGTCGGTAATAATGAGGGAAACTTCGCTCGCATATCAGCTTCGAGTTCCCATGTGGCCTCTTCCACATCGTGGTTCGACCAAAGAACTTCACGAGGCTCACAGACTTGTTCGAGTCTCTCGTGTCTTCCTATCTAAGATTCTTTGCGGTGTTTCCACATACCGCATTGTTGGTTCTAAAAGAGGTCTCTGGTTGTAGAACATGAGAAGGATGAGGCATGTATTTCTAAGCTGAGACACGTGAAAAACATTGTGTACTTTGCCCAACTCGGCTGGCAAATCAAGTCGATATGCCACTAGGCCCACCCGCTCTATGATAGCGTAGGGTCCTACAAATTCGGGCTTAGCTTGCCTTCTGACCAAATCTGAATACACCCTTCATGGGTGTGAAACTCGTAGAAATACCTGGTCGCCAACTGCGAAATCAAGGTCTCGTCGCCTCTCATCAGCATATGATTCTGTCTGTCCTGTGCTGCTTTCATATTGTTTCTGATCTGCTGAACTTCTGCTGGACTTGCTCCAGTACTCAGGCCCAATGATGACGGTCTCACTAGACTCGTCCCAGCATAAAGGTGTGCGGCATGGTCTGCCATATAAAGCCTGAAAAGGTGACATCTGTATAGTGGCGGATAGATGTTATGGTAGCAAACTCGATGAGATGTTAATCTATCTTATCCAGCTGCCCTGAAAATCCAAGGCACATGCTCGTAGCATGTCCTCTAAGGTCTGAATAGTCCTCTCTGACTGACCATCTGTCTGAGGATGAAATGCTGTGCTAAGCTTCAACTCAGTGCCAAGTGCCTCGCGAGTAGCTCGCCAGTATCGTGAGAGAAATCTAGTATCTCGATCTGAAACAATAGTCTTTGGAACTCCATGATGTCTGATAATCTCTTCTCAAATAGCTCTGCTAACTTTGGCACTTTCCAAGTATCCTTCATCGGAATAAACCTAGCAACTTAGTCAGTCGGTCAACACAACCCAAATCATGTTTAGGCCTCCTCTCGTAGGTGGTAGTCCCACCACGAAGTCCATGGAGATATCATAAAACTTCCACTCTGGAACTGGCATAGACTGTACCATACCTCCAGGTCGTCTATGTTCGAATTTCACTTTCTGACAAGAGAGACAACGAATCACATACTCTGTCACGTCGCCCTTCATACCACTCCACCAGAAATACCTCTTTAGATCTTGTACATCTTAGAAGCTCCTGGATGGACAGATGTGGTAGAAGTGTGGGACTCTCGAAGAATATGCTCCTTATATCTGTGCTGTCTCTGGGAATACACAATCTTCCCTTCAATCTGATGAGTCCATCATCATGTAACTGGAACTCATACTTTCCACCCTCAAATGTACCGTCAGTCAACTTCTGACTGATCTCCATCATTCGCTGATCACTCTGCTGTGCTCTGCGTATGTCGTCCATAAGACTCGAGCTAGCCACAATGGCATTAAGGAAATATGCTCGTCGACTCAATGCGTCTGCTACAACATTAGCTTTCCCTTCCTTGTACTGCAAATCAATGTCATAATCCTTAAGAATTTCAACCCATCCTTTGTCTCATGTTTAACTCCTTCTGGGTGAATACATATTTCAAACTCTTATGATCCGAATATACGGTCATCTGGACACCATACAGGTAGTGGCGCCAGATCTTCAAGGCAAAAACAATAGCTCCAAGCTCCAAGTCATGTGTGGGATAGTTTTCCTCTGTTTTCTTCAACTGTCGGGAAGCGTAGGCGACTACCTTCCCATTCTGCATGAGTACACACCCTAATCCCCTACCTGATGCATCACAGTAAACTTCATAACCCTCTGTGCCTTCAGGTATAGTCAAAACTGGTGCTGATGTCAAGGCATTCTTCAGAAGCTCGAATGAGGTCTCACATTCAGTAGTCCATGTGAAGGTGCGTCCTTCTTCATTAAGCTGGTCATAGGTTTGGCTATTTTGGAGAAGTCTCTGACAAACCTTCTGTAGTATCCTGCTAAACCAAGGAAACTCCTGATGTCCGTAACTGTCTTTGGCCTAGGCCAAGTGCGAACTGCTTCTATCTTTGCTGGATCCACTGCGATCCCAGCATCTGAGATAACATGTCCTAAAAGGAAACTCTGTCTAACCAAAACTCACATTTGGAGACTTAGCATAAAGCTGGTTCTCCCTTAAGATCTGAAGTATGTCGAAGGTGACTCTCATGCTCTTCTTTAGACTTTGAATAGATTAGGATGTCATCGATGAATACAACCACGGTCTTATCCAACTGCTCTCTGAATAATCTGTTCATCAAATCCATGAAGACTGCAGGTGCATTTGACAAGCAAAAGGCATACTGTAAACTCATAGTGGCCATACCGTGTTCTGAAGGCTGTCTTTTCTATGTCTTGCTCCCTGATAGGTATCTGATGGTAGCCTGATCTCAAATCGATCTTCGAAAATACTTTTGCTCCTCTCAACTGATCAAACAAATCATCAATCCGTGGTAGTGGATATTTGTTCTTCACCGACACTGCATTAAGCTCTCTGTAATCATACATAACGAAGGCTTCCATCCTTCTTTTTCACAAAAAGCACTGGTGCTCCCCAAGGAGATACGCTAGGTCGTATGTATCCCTTGTCTAATAAATCTTTCAACTGTCTTTCAAGCTCAGCCATCTCTGCTGGTGCCATACGGTACGGTGCCTTAGCTATGGGACCGGTACCTGGTAGTAATTCGATGGAGAACTCTACCTCTCTGGATGGCGGTAAGCCTGGAAGTTCCTTTGGAAAAATATCTGGAAATCCGACACCACTGGCATAGCTGGATCAAATCAGGGTCATGCTCTACATTCTGAACATAACATAGATATACCTCCTTCTGCTTCCTGACCTGTTGCTTGTACATGGACATAGCAGATATAACTTTTATCGATGGCCCTAGGGCTCTGACGGTAAGATACTGTCACTCCTGATGGGCTCTTAAGCAACAGTCTGCGCTCTGCACAAAGAATGCGGCCTCTGTGCCGCCCCAGCCAGTCCATCCCGGCTATAACGTCGAATCCTAGACCTCTGAACTCAATAAGGTCAATAGGAAATTCCTCCTCCTTAATACTGATAGTGGCTCCTCTATAAAGACGAGTGCAACTGATCTTCTCCTTAGACGGGAGTGCCACCTTAAAATCAGGTAACTCTACTGCGTCTAGCCCCAACTTCCCCGCAAGCGTAGGCGAAACGAAAGTATGTGAGGCTCCGGAGTCGAACAGTACTAATGCATCCACTCCATTAACCGGAAAGGTACCAGTGAGAATCGAGCCGCCCTTGCGGGCCTCCTCCTCAGTAAGTATACTTAAGGCACCTTCCGTCTCCTTAGCACAACCTAATAACAGAATCTGAGTAAGTACTTTGATACATGATGGGGTCTAAAGACATTCACTTTCACAAACAATAATGCTTCATTGATGAGATGATCTCCTTTCTGAAGTCCAAAACAATTACAACACTAGTACTTTCTAAAGGTTAAACTTAATCTTCCTGGTCTCATGTGAGTGGTGTTTATCACTGTCGAAGGTGCTGTGTTTAGCTTAATCCTTTTAATTCCATGGTATAGCAACCTTGACTTCCCACCCATTATTAAACATCTCCTGAACTCAATATATTTTCTTTGCAAGGTCCACACGCTTCTGCTCGCCATAAAGAACTCTGCGTCATCTCCAATTGACAAAGATAATACTGGTATCCCCTGTTCAAGGGACCCTTTTGTTTCATCATTGTCCTGGTGTAGTCCTAAACGGCCTCCTTCTTCATAGAAGTTGATGATACATAGATCAGCCCTTAGATTGGGAACTGGATCTTCTTCTAGTTGTTGAGCTGTATTAACTGCTTGTTCCACAATTGTAAAAATTCTTCTGGGATTTTTGGTACTTGTGCTCCATCTCCATTTCTTGTATCTTGGTAGGTTTTTGTGTAAGGATTCCAATCCTTTCCTAAGCACATCATTTTCAGCTTCATTTTTGATCCTCCTGGAAATTCTGGAGTGTAGAACCCTCCTGGTCCTGCTCCCAATTCTTGACATTTTCTGATGATTGCTATTTGTGTCTCCGGTGTTAGGTATCCTTTGAGTAATATCAAACCTGGTTGGATAACCTTACATTGTTCGTTCCCTGGTTCTTGTACTTTGATAATGTTTTCTTCCAGGGAGGGCGGTGAGGGGATAGGAAAGCATATCTTATAGCTTCCTACGTGTTTAAATTTTACTAGTGAGTCTTACTAATTCTTTCCTACTCAATTAGGCAATCAAGGCATGCAAGCACTCATTCACATCATCCATTGCTCGATAATAGGTTCACATGGTTTAGAAATACCTGGGTTAGTAGAAGGACCAGCCTCATCTGAGCGGTCCATGACATGCAGGGCGGGTCCCGATGCTGGGCCTTTGCCCTTGTACCCCTGAGTTTGTTTGTTGGTGGAGGGCGAGTATCGCTAGCTCCATTCTTTTGGCCTGGTTTGGCTTTGCTCCCGGGCGGTAGTTCCTGCTCTCCGGGTTTCGGATACACTCGAAGGCACGATGCCCGAGTATCTGACAGTAGCGGCACATGACTTTCTCCCCCTGGCAGTCCACGCCGGGTGATCCTTCCCGCACTGTTTACAGTTGAAACGGCGGATATACTTCTGGCCCGTGTTTGAGCCAGATCCAGAACCTAATACAATCAAGGTCAATTATTCATTCTAACGGTGCTGGAGTAATCACAAAAGTCTTAAAATTTAACTGTTTGATTAGAGTGCCTACCCTTAGGTGGGTAGGTTTTCTGTGAAGTTCACTCCGTAGGTTCCTGACTGGGGGTTCCCAGTAGTTTGGTTCCCCTTCCCTTGATAGGACCCCTGTCCTTTCTGATAGGGTTTGTTCCTTTTGTTGGAGTTCCCCTGCTTGGCATCTTCGCCACCAGGTCCGTCCTTCCTCTTTTGGGAGCTCAAAGCATCCCTTCTCTTACAAGTGATCTCCACTACGGAGCAGCATGGTAGCATTCCTGAAATCTCAAGATATTAATCTCCAAATCTCCCATGATGGGGTATATTAGGTAATAAGATTTCCAACTTTTTATTTCTCCCGTTTTACCTGCAAACTGGTGGGGATGATTGGTCCCATCCCAAACTGAAGTCGAGGGCTCAGTCCCCCGTAGAATCGGTCGACCAACACCTGGTCCGAGTATCCTATACCGGGTAATAGTCTGAGTAGCGAAGTGAACTTCGCATAATACTCATCCACTGACATCTTTCCCGTCTGCTCCAAGGCGTCAAACTCCTCCCGAGTCTTCACCATCCTGGTGTGGGCCGGGTAGTATTTGCCCTAAGTAGTGCAGTGTAATGTCCCCAAGTAAAAGCTGGGTCATCCAGGTGGTCGGCTTTCACCATGTTCCACAACCCCTAGCTGCATCCTTTAGATAAAAGGCAGCAAGTCTTACTTTTTCCCTAGCTGGGACTGCAAGCGTCTCGAACGCTGTCTCCATCTCCATGATGTAGGTCTCTAAGTGAGCAGGGTCAGTCTGCCCTTTGAATGGAGTTGGCCTAGATCAGCCAAACTCTTCACCCAGTCTCTCTCTCTGGGTGGTGGTGGTGGAGGTAGCTGCTGCTGCTGTGCAACCCCCGCCTGTGCAAATGCCTGAGCGATTAAGGTGGCAATGTCTGCCAGCCTGATGTTTGGCTCCTCATCAGCCTGTCCACGTCGTCCTCCTCTTCCTGACATCTGCAGGATGTTGAGGTATATTAGGCACTGTGGTCAAAATCTTGGTCTTGGATAGTGGTCTAAGTAAACTAACTTAAACTCCTTTCAATACTATCTCTCAACCCGTAACCTAAAGTCTTAGATATCCTAATCTCGGTGTATCCTTGTATCCAGAGCGTAACTACGCTCTGATACCATTTTTGTAATACCCCAACCCGAAATCCATAAACTGAACGGCGATCACTCCCAAATAAATACAACTGCAGCGGAAATAAATACAACACCGGGCGGTATTACAATGCCGTTGGCCACCCTTGTGACCAACAAGGCTAAGTCCAAATACAATCCTCAAATGTCACGGTCTGGAATACAGATACAACCCGATACTAGGAATCAAACTCAAAAGTAAATACTGAAATAAAATAAATTAATAAGTAGACTCCCAAAGCTTGGTCTACCCCACCTACACTCAGTGTGGTGATCTTCTTAACTTCAGGTACCTGAAAAATGGGGGTGCCCCCAAAGGGGCTCAGCAAACAATGCTGGTATGGAAAACGTGCAGCCCATCGTCTACCGGCCACACACCAACTACTTTGTCGAACACATGCAGTTCATTTTTATAAAGCTGTAAACAAGCATAGTCTGATAATAACAAGTATCCATACAAGGACAATAATGTCACATAGAACAAGACACAGAAGGTCGAGTTAGCTGAACTGAAATTCTTTACTGATAGTCGGTCCACACAATGGGACTGACCGTTATAACTGAATATCTGAAATAGTGGAGGTATAGTGACCTCGTTATAAAGAAAGGTTGGGTATAAAAACCCCAGGAGATAACGTAGTTAAACCCTGAACTGAATGGCGTGGGAAATAAGAACCCACTAGAGGAATAAAGTCTTCCTCGAACTGAAGGGCATTTGAATCCCGGAAGGAATAAAGTCTTCCTCCCACTGAATGTTCCGTCGCGACGTAGTAGGAGACGACCTGAGACAGGTACAACTCCGTAGCATGCATGGCCAGATCCAACTGGGCTCCTCATCTCGAAGTATATAATTGTTAAGTGTCATATAAAGACGTTAACAAGAACACAATGTGTATTGTCAATTATCACGTTTAGGATAATGACGTTTGTTATAAACTGAAGTTAGTGAGAGACTTGAGTACAAGTCCTCGGTATACTGAAACGCAGGTATTTAATCCACTGGTATAGTAGTGTTTGTATGCGTGGGACATACACGATGTAGTCAGCAACATTCACGCACATAAAATAATACCACAGTGTGCAAGAGTAAAACAACAGTTTACATTAATTATCTTGGTCGTTATTTCAAACAACAGATAGCACACAAGCCGGTGTAATCCGTTAGAAAACAGGTTGCAAGAATCCCATACCGTTCACCGTAGACTGTACTTGTAAATTCCCGGTCAACGTCTGGTCAAACAAGTCCTAGAATAGGATTAACTGAGAGGGTTAATTTATGTTACCCTTATATAAATTCTATTGGATCTTTTAACAAATTTCATATTGTTATTTCATGTGAGGTTTATTTCTTTTAATCACCTCATGATTTAATGTATACTTATTTGTTATCCCTTTTGATTTATTTATAAATCCTTTAATGCACATATATGTGTTTATTGCATTTTTTGTTTATTTTAATTTGTCTAGGTGACATAACAACTTATAATCTCTTAACTATATTTATATGTCATACATGACATAAAATTCTTATAGTTTTATTATTCTCCTTTTAACCATAAATAATTTATTGTTTATCTTTTAATTCCTTATAACCATGTAAGCCATAGTTCCAATTCCATAATTCCTTTAATCAAAATTCTTTCTTCTAATCCTCCAAATATCCATATAGGACCTATATTTATTTAAATCTAAATTCTTAACTTGTATTTCGGTTATTTACAAACAACCACATTAATTCATAAACTTTACTCTTAAATTCTAATCTCTTTATATTATAGAGTTTTAACTTCTTATTTAGCTAATTGCAAAGCCATCCCTAATATTTTGGTATATAGCTTTTAATATTATAACTCTCAAAAATTACAACTTAGCCCCTTAAATTCTCGCTTTAATAATTTATTTCTTATAATTACAATCTAACCACAAAATCTTATAACTTTTTCACAATGTCATGTAAACTATAGTTTTAATTTTTAATTCTCCATAAATGCCGAATATATTTATAAATTCCTTAATTACCAAACTAACCCAAAGAATTCGGCTTTGGTCTTGAACTTTCCATAATTACATTTTTCACCCCAAAACTTTCTATTAGTTACTTAATAACTTATAACTATAGTCTAAATATTTAATCCCTAAAATTTCGAAAGTGACCTAATATTCTCTTAATTATGAATTCGCCCACTATAAATTATAAACTTTCATAACAACTTTTATAAATTACATAATAGCCCAAAACTTTATAAAAAGTTATTTCAAAGCTTGTTTAAATTATCTAAAATTCTAAACTTAATTCCTAACCTTATATTATATTATAATTACAACCAAACAGCCCTTAGCTCTCGGTTTTTTAATATAAGTACACTAACTTTGTAAAAATTACATTTAATCCACATAACTTAATTAATTAGTCATTTAGACACTAAAAGAATATTTTTAACTCACCAACTTTATGATATAAATTTATATACCTAAGTAGCTCATTAAACTTATTTATCAAGTAGAACATTCGGCCATAATTAAATGAGACCTTATGTTATATAAAAGTGGATTTATATGTCTAAGTAATTATAAATAAATTCATAGGAGTCATATAACTCATGTATAAATTATTGTAATGTCTTATATAAATTCCTAAGCTCAAAATAAAGCATTTTTGCCTAAGACTTTTCGGCCTAAATTTTATTTGTAACAAATGATTTTTGTGACACAAAATGTGTCTTAAGGTAAATATTTTCTATATATGTTATATTTATATTTTTGCATTAAAAACCATATAATTTCGGTATTAATAAACCTAGGAGGTGTACATAATTTTTGTACAATTTTTAGAAGCTTAACAAAGCTTATAATATAAAGATTTATATAGTAAACTTACTTCTTAACAGGTGGTTAAGTGCTTGAACTTCTTCTTGAATCTCCAAGCTTTCTCCTCCAGGTAATATAGATGCTCCACTTCGGTTTATATGCAAGTGGTGAAGGAGTTTTAGGAGTTAGATCTTGAATAAAGATCTTAAGTAGATTGGTAAGTATTTTTACAAGAGTTTACCTTAGACTTTTCTCCTATAATTCGGCACTCCTAAGGTAGATGAAGAACAAGGTTCTTCATGAAAATGAAGAAGAAAGAACCTTAGAAGAAGTAGAACTTGGTTACACATAAAAATGTGCTTTAAGGATTTACAAGCATTAAAACTACCTTAAGATACCTTGAGATGCTCCTTGGTTTAATGTTGGTTTGGACAACCTCCTTGGAGAACTAATTGATGTCGAACACTTGTTGTTAAGCTAGGAAGAGTTTTGCTTCAAGCTTGACAAGAATTGCTAAGAAATTACCTTAAAGATGAAGATAGAAGTTACATCTCCATTAATGGACTTAAGAGCTTCAAAGGAAGAAGATGAAGCTTAGAAGAGAGAGGAGAGCTTACCAAATTCGTAGGTGTGGAGTGCAAGAGGGAAATGACACTAAACTTACGTATAAGGTATAGATTGCCTTAGAATTGATTTTGTGTTTGTTATTTTTAATGTCAAATGACTATACTTTTTCCTTAGTTTATTACATGGTTTATTGGCTCAATAAATGCCCATGTTTCTCTCATAATTCGGACATGTGGTGTGTGACAAGGCAAGATTGGAAAGAAGATGATGGTGAGCTAGAAGACAAGTAATTTAGGTAAGTTATTCTTGTTTGATTTTTCTAAGTTAGGCTTGTCTTCTTCCTCCCTTGTAGAGTCACGAATTCAAGGGTCAATGGGGTGTCTTAATTGACATTGAAGAGCCAAGGACAAGCATGTTAGGTCACATGGAAAGAGGAATCTAGAAAAGTGAATTCTAGATCCACTTTTTACTTTTTCTCATTTGTTTTTGTTCTAGCTCACATGGCCTTATTCCATGGCCTAATTTCGACAGCTTGCTGGTCAAATGAGACCTACATACTTAGACATTAAGTAATATAACACATGGGAAGGTGAGTCACCATGTTCTATGCTTTTATAAACTTTTAATGCAATTTTTATACTAGTTTTTGCTCTCAAAATCGGCCCCTATAGAGAGTCTTGTTGACTAGTCACACCAACTGATTTAGAAGGTCATTTTAACCCTTTTTAATTACCAATTCGTGGTATGTCAAAAACTACAAGGCAATTGCGTAAAACGCGTTTTCGTGACACCCGAAGGTGTGTTTTTGTGCTCTAAGGAAATTTTGGGAAACCAATTGTTTTTATGAGTTCCAAGTGTTTGTAAACACTTATTATAGTAAATAAACATATACTAAGATGTTACATTGGGTTATATGGGGTTATATCAACCCGTGACATAATTTACGGGCCATCGGGACACTCCCGGGCCAAAAAGGAGCGCTAAGAAATCCTCCTGTGGTTTTTGTTGAATTTTGATGAACCACTTCGTGGGTTATCTTTAGAATGGTAAATAATGATATTAGGAACTCTAGGAATTAATTTTATAGGAGTTCGTGCCACCTCGCACTCCTCCGAGCTTTTCTTGCTTTAAGGGCGCGCGTGAGCACTCCCGAGCGTTTTGCGTATTTGACTGAATATAGCTTAGGGAATATATTTATATATTCATATAATGAGTGTATGACCATTTGGTTTGAGTTTTAGAAGGTCATACAAGGTCATGCTTGATCACATGTTTCTAAGGCGTTTTAGCGTTTATGGTGAAACGACTATTTTTACGTAACGTTTTCATGCATGGGTTTGCATGCGTACGTGAACTGATTTATGTTTGGATTATATTCCAATAAATAATGATTTAATAATATTATTTAGATTTGGGTATTTCCGGGGTATTTCAGAAGATTTCAAGAATGGGAGCAGGGGACCAGAGGGTTCTACACTCCAGATTTCCAGGAGGATCAAAAATGAAGCTGAAATGATTTGCTAGGAAAGGATTGGAATCCTTACTCAAAAACCTACCAAGATACAAGAAATGGAGATGAGCACAAGTGCCAAAAATCCAGAAGAATTTTTACCAAATTGTGGAACAAGCAGTTACTACCGCTCACAGATGGAAGAAGATCCAGTTCCCACTTAAGGCTATCTATGTATCATCAACTTTATGAAGAAGGAGGCCGTTTGGGCTACACCAGGACAATGATGAAACAAAAGGGTCCCTCGAACAGGATACCAGTATTATCTATGTTATTGGAGATGACGCAGAGTTCCTTTATTGCGAGCAGAAGCGTGTGGACCTTGCAAAGAAAATCATATTGAGTTCAGGAGATGTTTTAATAATGGGTGGAAAGTCAAGGTTGCTATACCATGGAATTAAGAGGGTTAAGCTAAACACAGCACCTTCGACAGTGATAAACACCACTCACATGAGACCAGGAAGATTAAGTTTGACTTTTAGAAAGTATTAGTGTTGTAATTTGTTTTTGGACATCCGAAAGGAGATCATATCATCAGTGAAGCATTATTGTCATGAAAGTGAATGTCTTTAGACCCCATCATATACAAAAGTACTTACTCAGATTCTGTTATTAGGTTATGCTAAGGAGACGGAAGGTGCCTTAAGTATACTTACTGAGGAGGAGGCCCAGCAAGGGCGGCGCGATCCTCACTGGTACCTTTCCGGTTAATGGAGTGGATGCATTAGTACTGTTCGACTCCGGAGCCTCACATACTTTCGTTTCGCCTACGCTTGCGGGGAAGTTGGGGCTAGACGCAGTAGAGTTACCTGATTTTAAGGTGGCACTCCCGTCTAAGGAGAAGATCAGTTGCACTCGTCTTTATAGAGGAGCCACTATCAGTATTAAGGAGGAGGAATTTCCTATTGACCTTATTGAGTTCAGAGGTCTAGGATTCGATGTTATAGCCGGGATGGACTGGCTGGGGCGGCACAGAGGCCGCATTCTTTGTGCAGAGCGCAGACTGTTGCTTAGAGCCCATCAGGAGTGACAGTATCTTACCGTCAGAGCCCTAGAGCGCCATCGATAAAAGTTATATCTGCTATGTCCATGTACAAGCACGTCAGGAAGCAGAAGGAGGTATATCTATGTTATGTTCAGAATGTAGAGCATGACCCTGATTTGATCCAGCTATGCCAGTGGTGTCGGATTTTCAGATATTTTCCAAAGGAACTTCCAGGCTTACCGCCATCCAGAGAGGTAGAGTTCTCCATCGAATTACTACCAGGTACTGGTCCCATAGCTAAGGCACCGTACCGTATGGCACCAGCAGAGATGGCAGAGCTGAAGGAGCAGTTGAAAGATTTATTGGACAAGGGATACATACGACCTAGCGTATCTCCTTGGGGAGCACCAGTCTATTTGTGAAGAAGAAGGATGGAAGCCTTCGTTTGTGTATTGATTACAGAGAGCTTAATGCAGTATCGGTGAAGAACAAATACCCACTACCACGGATTGATGATTTGTTTGATCAGTTGAGAGGAGCAAAGTATTTTCGAAGATCGATTTGAGATCAGGCTACCATCAGATACCTATCAGGGAGCAAGACATAGAAAAGACAGCATTCAGAACACGGTATGGCCACTATGAGTTTACGGTTATGCCTTTTGGCTTGTCAAATGCACCTGCAGTCTTCATGGATTTGATGAACAGGTTATTCAGAGAGCAGTTGGATAAGACCGTGGTTGTATTCATCGATGACATCCTAATTTACTCAAAGTCTAGAGAAGAGCATGAGAGTCACCTCCGACATGTACTTGAGATCCTAAGGGAGAACCAGCTTTATGCTAAGTTCTCCAAATGTGAGTTTTGGTTGGACAGAGTTTCCTTTTTAGGACATGTTATCTCAGATGCTGGATCGCAGTGGATCCAGCAAAGATAGAAGCAGTTCGCACTTGGCCTAGGCCAAAGACAGTTACGGACATCAGGAGTTTCCTTGGTTTAGCAGGTTACTACAGAAGGTTGTCAGAGACTTCTCCAAAATAGCCAAACCTATGACCAGCTTAATGAAGAAGGATGCACCTTTCACATGGACTACTGAATGTGAGACCTCATTCGAGCTTCTGAAGAATGCTTGACATCAGCACCAGTTTGACTATACCTGAAGGCACAGAGGGTTATGAAGTTTACTGTGATGCATCAGGGGAGGGATTAGGGTGTGTACTCATGCAGAATGGGAAGGTAGTCGCCTACGCTTCCCGACAGTTGAAGAAACATGAGGAAAACTATCCCACACATGACTTGGAGCTTGGAGCTATTGTTTTTGCTTTGAAGATCTGGCGCCACTACCTGTATGGTGTCCAGATGACCGTATATTCGGATCACAAGAGTTTGAAGTATGTATTCACCCAAAAGGAGTTAAACATGAGACAAAGAAGATGGGTTGAATTTCTTAAGGACTATGATATTGATTTGCAGTACAAGGAAGGGAAAGCTAATGTTGTAGCGGACGCACTGAGTCGACGAGCACATTCCCTAAATGCCATTGTGGCTAGCTCGAGTCTTATGGACGACATACGTAGAGCACAGCAGAGTGATCAGCGAATGATGGAGATCAGTCAGAAGTTGTCTGACGGTACATTTGAAGGTGGGAAGTATGAGTTCCAGTTACATGATGATGGACTCATCAGATTGAAGGGGAGATTGTGTATTCCCAGAGACAGCACAGATATTAAGGAGCATATTCTTCGAGAGTCCCACACTTCTACCACATCTGTCCATCCAGGAGCTTCTAAGATGTACAAAGATCTAAAGAGGTATTTCTGGTGGAGTGGTATGAAGGGCGACGTGACAGAGTATGTGATTCGAGGTCTCACTTGTCAGAAAGTGAAATTCGAACATAGACGACCAGGAGGTATGGTACAGTCTATGCAGTTCCAGAGTGGAAGTTTATGATTATCTATATGGACTTCGTGTGGGACTACCACCTACGAGAGGAGGATTTAATATGATTTGGGTCGTTGTTGATCGATTGACTAAGGTTGCTAGGTTCGTTCCGATGAAAGACACTTGGAAAGTGCCTAAGTTAGCAGAGCTATTGAGAAAGAGATTATCAGACATCCATGGAATTCCAAAGACTATTGTTTCAGATCGAGATACTAGATTTCTCTCGCGATATTGGCGGGCTACTCGCGAAGCACTTGGCACTGAATTGAAGCTTAGCACAGCATTTCATCCTCAGACAGATGGTCAGTCAGAGAGGACTATTCAGACCTTAGAGGACATGCTACGAGCATGTGCCTTGGACTTTCAGGGCAGCTGGATAGATAGATTACATCTCATCGAGTTTGCTTACAATAACAGCTATCACGCCTCTATACAGATGTCACCTTTTCAGGCTTTATAGCAGACCATGGCACAACACTTTGTGCTGGGACGAGTCTAGTGAGACCGTCATCATTGGGCCTGAGTACTTGGAGCAAGTCCAGGCAGAGTTCAGCAGATCAGAAACAATATGAAAGCAGCACAGGACAGACAGAAATCATATGCTGATGAGAGGCGACGAGACCTTGAGTTCGCAGTTGGCGACAGGTATTTCTACGAGTTTCACCCATGAAGGGTGTATTCAGATTTGGTCAGAAGGGCAAGCTAAGCCCGAAATTTGTAGGACCCTACGCTATCATAGAGCGGGTGGGCCTAGTGGATATCGACTTGATTTAAGCCGAGTTGGGCAAAGTTACACAATGTTTTTCACGTGTCTCAGCTTAAGAAATACATGCCTCATCCTTCTCATGTTCTACAACCAGAGACACTCTCTTTAGAACCAACAATGCGGTATGTGGAAACACCGCAAAGAATCTTAGATAGAAAGACACGAGAGACTCGAAACAAGTCTGTGAGCCTCGTGAAGGTTCTTTGGTCGAACCACGATGTGGAAGAGGCCACATGGGAACTCGAAGCTGATATGCGAGCGAAGTTTCCCTCATTATTTACCGACTAGGCACTTTAGTCTAGGGTACGGGGGCGTACCCTTCTTTTTGGGGGGTAGAGCCTTTTTCATTTTTGAGTTAGTGTGCATTTTGTTGCACCTTTGTGCATTGCATTTGTGCTTTTTGCATTTCAGTTGTTGCACTTTTGTGCATTTTAGTTGTTGCACTTTGTGCATTTCAGTTGTGGCACTTTTGTGCATTTCAGTGACATTTTGTCTTATAGTGTCTTGTGTAACACTGTTCAGTATATTCAGTGACACTTTGTCTTATATGTGTTCTTTTGTGACACTGGTTTGAATGTACCTTGTACTTCTACTTGATTGTGTGTACTTCATTACACTACAATGGAAATATTATATGCACTACGTTGCACCATTTGAAATGAAAAGTGATTGTTTCACTACCTTGCTTTACACTGCAAGTATATGTTATGACATTCCAAGTATTTTGTTGTACTTGATATACACTATGAACTTAGGGATATAGAGACTTGGGACTTGATCCCTAAAAATTAGATTGAGTTGTGGATACTTAGTGGAACTTGATTCCCCCACAACCTTATACTTTAATATGAGACTTCGGGGCGAAGTCCTTTTTTAAGGGGGGTAGATTGAAATACCCCAAATCTAAATAATATTATTAATCATTATTTATTGGAATATAATCCAAATATAAATCATTTCACGTACGCATGCAAACCCATGCATGAAAACGTTACGTAAAAACAGTCGTTTCACCATAAACGCTAAAACGCCTTAGAAGCATATGGTCAAACATGACCTTGTATGACCCTCTAATATTCAAACTAATGGTCATACAATTATTATATGAATATACAAATATATTCCCTAAGCTATATTCAGTCAAATACGCAAAATGCTCGGGAGTGCTCACACCCGCTCCTTAAAGCACGAAAAGTCCGGAGGAGTGCCGAGGTGGCACGAACTCCTATAAAATTAATTCCTAGAGTTCCTAACATCATTATTTATCATTCTAAAGAGACCCACGAAGTGGTTTCTCAAAATCAGCAAAAACCAAAGGAGGATTTCTTAGCGCTCCTTTTTGGCCCGGGAGTGTCCCGATGGCCCGTAAATTATGTCACGGGTTGATATAACCCATATAACTCAATGTAACATCTTAGTATATGTTTATTTACTATAATAAGTGTTACAAACACTTGGAACTCATAAGAACAATTGGTTTCCCAAAATTTCCTTAGAGCACAAAAAAACACACCTTCGGGTGTCACGAAAATGCGTTTTACGCAATTACCTTGTAGTTTTTGACATGCCACGAATTGGTAATCTTAAAAAGGGTTAAAATGACCTTCTAAATAAGTTGGTGTGACTAGTCACAAGGGCTCTATAGGGGCCGATTTTAAGGACAAAAACTAGTATAAAATTGCATTAAAAAATTATAAAAAGCATAGAACATGGTGACTCACCTTCCCATGTGTTATATTACTTAATGTCTAAGTATGTAGGTCTCATTTGACCATATAGCTGTCGAAATTATGCAGGAATAAGGCCATGTGAGCTAGGAAGAAAAACAAATGTAAAAAGGCAAAAAGTAGATCTAGATTCCTTCTTTTTGATTCTTATAATTCAAGACCTACATGCTTGTCTTGGCTCATTAATGCCGATCATATGCTCCATTCAGTCCCTAAAATCGTCCATATACAAGAGAGGAAGAAGACAAGTTAAACATTGAAAAATCAAAGGAATATCCTTACCTTTCTCACCTTGTCTTTTAGTTGCATTATTTTGCTCCACCTTGCCATGTTCACATTATGGCCGATTTCAATGCTGGAAAGGAGGCATTTATTGAGCCAATAACTCATTGAATAAACTAAGGAAAAGTTAGTCTTTGACATTAAAAATAAGAAACAAAAATCAAATCCAAGTCACTCCTTCCTTGCATTTACGTGAGCTAGGTCTCACTTTCTTCTTGCCCTCTTCATCCACGGTTAGGTAAGCTCCCTCCTCTCTCTTCTAGCTTCATCTTCTTCCTTTGAAGCTCTTAAGTCCATTAATGGAGTTTTAACTTCTATCTTCATCTTTAAGGTAAATTCCTAGCATTTCTTGGCAAGTCTTGAAGCAAAACTCTTCCTAGCATAACAAGGTGTGTTCGGCTTCATTTAGTTCTCCAAGGAGATTGTCCAAACCAACATTAAACCAAGGAGCATCTCAAGGTAGGTTTTAAAGCTTGAAAATCCTTAAAGCACATTTTTATGTGTAACCAAGTTCTACCTCTTCTAAGTCTCTTCTTCTTCATTTTGATGAAGAAGGAAAACTTGTTCTTCACTACCTTAGGAGTGCCGAAATATAAGGAGAAAGTCTAAGGTAAAGTCTTATAAAACTACTTCCAAATCTACTTAAGATCTTTATTCAAGATCTAACTCCTAAACACCTTCACCTCTTGCATAAAACCGAAGAGGAGCATCAAGTTTACCTAGGAGAAAGCTTGGAGATTCAAGAAGAAGTTCAAGCACTTAACCACCTTTGTTAAGAAGTAAGTTTACTAAGTAAATCCTTATATTATAAGCTTTGTTAAGCTTCTAAAAATTGTACAAAAATTATGTACACCTCTTAGGTATATTAATACCGAAACTATATGGTTTTATATGCCAAAATATAAACTATAACATATATAGAAAATATTTACCTTAAGACACATTTTGTGTCACAAAATTCATTTATGTTACAAATAAATTTAGGCCGAAAGTCTTAGGCAAAAATGCTTATTTTGAGCTTAGAATTTATATAAGACATTACAATAATTTATACATGAGTTATATAACTCCTATGAATTTATTATAATTATTTAGACATATAAATCCACTTTTATATACCATATGGTCACCAAATATTTATGGCCGAATACTCTAATTGAAAAATAGGTTTTAATGACCTACTTAGGTATATAAACTTATACTATAAAGTTTGGTGAGTTAAAAATATCTTATTAGAGCTTAAATGGCTAATTAATTAAGTTATGTGGCTTAAATGTAATTTTTACAAAGTTAGTGCAAATATTGTGAAGCCGAGAGCTTAAGGTGTATTAGTGTAATTATGATATAATATAAGGTTAGGAATTAAGTTTAGTGATTTTAGATAATTTAAACAAGTTTTAAAATAACTTTTTATAAAGTTTTGGGCTATTATGTAATTTATAAAAGTTGTTATGAAAGTTTAGAATATAAATGGGGCGAATTCATAATTAAGGAAATTATTAGGTTCGCTTTGAATTTTGAAGAATTAAATACTTAAAACTATAGTTTATAAGTTATTAAGTAACTATTATTAAGTTTTGGGGTGAAAATGTAATTAATGGAAAGTTCAATGACCAAGCCGAATTGTTTTGGGGTTAGTTTGGTAATTTAAGAATTTATATATTTATATTCAGCATTTATGGAGAATTAAAATTAAAACTATAGTTTATAAGACTTTATGTAAAGATTATAAGATTTTGTGGTTAGATTGCAAATATAAGAAGTATAAATATACATGCCGAGATTTTGAGGGGCTAAGATGTAATTTCCGAAAGTTATAATATTTATAAGTTATGTCCAAAAGTATTAGTGGTAGTTTTGTAATTTAATTGAATAAGGAATTAAATTATGTTATATAAAGAGATTAGAATTTAAATGTAAAGTATTTATGATTAATGTGGTTGTTTTGTAAATAACCGAAATATAAGTTAAGAATTTAGATTAAATAAATATAGGTCCTATATGGATATTTGGAGGATTTAGAAGAAAGAATTGATTAAAGGAATTATGGAATTAGAACTATGGCTTATATAGTTATAAGGAATTAAAGGTAACAATAAATATTATTTATGGTTAAAAGGAGAATAATAGAAAACTATAAGAATTTTAATGTCCATGTATGACATATAAAATATAGTCAAGATTACAAGTTGTTATGTCACCTAGACAATTGGAATAAAACACAAATATAGTACATGAGAATAAATACATATATGTACATTAAAGGATTTATAAATAAATCAAAAAGGAATAACAAATAAGTTATACATAAAATCATGAGGTAATTAAAAGAAATAAACCTCACATGAAATAACAAATACGAGATTTGTTAAAAGATTCAAAAGAATCATTATATAAGGGTAACATAAATTAACCCTCTCAGTTAATCCTATTCTAGGACTTTGTTTGACCAGACGTTGACCGGGAATTTACAAGTACAGTCTACGGTGAACGGTATGGGATTCTTGCAACCTGTTTTCTAACGGATTACACTGGCTTGTGTGCTATCTGTTGTTTGAAATAACGACCAAGATAATTAATGTAAACTGTTGTTTTACTCTTGCACACTGTGGTATTATTTTATGTGCGTGATTGTTGCTGACTACAACGTGTATGTCCCACGCATACAAACACTACTATACCAGTGGATTAAATACCTGCGTTTCAGTATACCGAGGACTTGTACTCAAGTCTCTCACTAACTTCACTTTATAACATACGTCATTATCCTAAACGTGATAATTGACAATACACATTGTGTTCTTGTTTAACGTCTTTATATGACACTTAACAATTATATACTTCGAGATTGAGGAGCCCAGTTGGATCTGGCCATGCATGCTACGGGAGTTGTACCTGTCTCAGGTCGTCTCCTACTACGTCGCGACGGAACATTCAGTTGGGAGGAAGACTATTCCTTCCGGGATTCAAATGCCCTTCAGTTCGAGGAAGACTTTATTCCTCTAGTGGGTTCTTATTTCCCACGCCATTCAGTTCAGGGTTTAACTACGTTATCTCCTGGGGTTTTTATACCCAACCTTTCTTTATAACGAGGTCACTATACCTCCACTATTTCAGATATTCAGTTATAATGTCAGTCCCATTGTGTGGACCGACTATCAGTAAAGAATTTCAGTTCAGCTAACTCGACCTTCTGTGTCTTGTTCTATGTGACATTATTGTCCTTGTATGGATACTTGTTATTATCAGACTATGCTTGTTTACAGCTTTATAAAAATGAACTGCATGTATTCGACAAAGTAGTTGGTGTGGCCCGGTAGACGATGGGCTGCACGTTTTCCATACCAGCATTGTTTGCTGAGCCCCTTTGGGGGCACCCCCATTTTTCAGGTACCTGAAGATGAGAAGTTACACACACTGAGTGTAGGTGGGGTAGACCAAGCTTTGGGAGTCTACTATTAGTATTTGTTTTATTTCAGTATTGTACTTTGAGTTTGATTCCTAGTATCTCGGGTTGTATCTGTATTCCAGACCGTGACATTTGAGGATTGTATTTGGACTTAGCTTGTTGGTCACAAGGGTGGCCAACGCATTGTAATACCGCCCGGTTGTTGTATTTATTTCCGCTGCAGTTGTATTTTATTTGGGAGTGATCGCCGTTCAGTTATTGGATTTCGGGTTGGGGTATTACAGCCTTGTTATGTTGCTTGTATGTGGGTTTGATTAGGTTGAACCAGCCATTGTGATTGTATTAGTAGTCATTTGTTGTTGTTGTATTAAGAAAAATGTGGTTATGTATGTTTTTTCTAATCACTCTCTGCTCATCAAGAAACGTGGTATTCTATTTATGTTGATTAAGTATGCTATGCCTTTTAGTGGAGTTGTTTGGTTGAAAACTATTTTAGCAAGAGAAAACCTGGGGAACTACATGAGACATTGAAGACATGACTAATGTACACAAAGAACAGCAGAGTGGGACAGCACAAAAGTTGAGGCGCCATTTGATCCAGACAGATACTCAATGATAGAGCTGGTAATGATTGTCTTAAACGTTGATTAAGAATACCGCAGGATTGCCAGAATTATGATGTCCTATTTTCTTCTACAAGCACCCTAAAAAGTAAGAAAAAATTGAATTGGAATTGGGTGCGACAAAAACAACTGATGACAATGCTAGCTTTGTTTGAGGGAAAGAGCTCATTGAGAATATAGTGGAAGAGAGGTCAAAGAACACTGAGCTCATGTCAACTTACGAAACTGGTTGAAAGATGCATACAAAAGGGATGGAACAGAGGAGACAACCCAGATGATGGTGATTCACTTGATATTGGTGTTGACTGGGAATAGTTGAAGATAGATGGCAAGCAGTTATATGTCCCAACTCACCACCACAACACAACCCCTTTTAGGCACAACCCATTGCCCAACCAGAATCACAGCCGCCTCTTTCACAACCAGCCGGTCCTTCAACACAGCCACCTCCTTCACAATTAGCCCCACCTCAAACACAAGTGAAGAAGAAGAAAAGGCCAAGAGGTCTCAATCTCATTCAAGTAGGTGCCCCATTAGTTCCTCCATGTATGGAACAACCACCACATCAAAATAATAAAACATTTAGTGGCTCCATAGCTACTATGAGGACGGTTCCAACCACTACAGTAGCACAAACCTTGTCTAGTCCTCGAGTTGCATTAAATCACAATAGTGCAACTAACAACATCATGGGCGGCACAAGGGTTTTTGGAAATTATGATTTACATATTGTCCAGTTAACAACAAAAAACATCAAACCTGCAAAGTCCAGGAAACAATGAAGAATTCACTAAGGAACAAAATCCTCACTTTGAGACTCTTGGGACATTAAATCCGACGAAGACAGAAATTTCAGCTTAAGTGAAGGGGATGAGTCAGATTTGTTTTCAATGTTGAGGGTGTTGATGTTGAAGACAATGACCTATATGCTTTGCGTGAGGGTGAGTGCTTTTCCGGCGATGAGGATGAAGGTGTCAAGGATATGAATCGTACTGAGAAATAGGAAGCCCTTTTAAGATGCAGCCAGATGGCACCATCAAGTTAGAACCTCACCAAATGTTCCTGAACAATAACATGTTAGAGAAGTAATGTAGGACTACGCTATCCAAGAAGGTATTGACTTGTACAGAGTGGCAAATGACCATCAAAGTATACGGTTAGGTGTAACAACCTTGACACATGTGAGTGGCGGCTTCAAGCTTCTCTGTTGGCAGACAATGTCACCTTTATGATCAAGACAATCAAAGGAGAACATACATGTTCAAGGCTGTCAGGAAACCCTGCAGCAACTTCGAGTTGGATTATGAGAAAGGTCTTGCCTGAGCTGAGGGAAAACTTGACTATGTCCCCAAATGCAATTAGCATTCATTCTGACAAAGTATGGCATGCAAGCTAATACATGAAATGCTTCAAAGCGAAAGAAAGAGGCGACGAAGTTGTTACAGGGAAATTATGTTGAATCTTACGCCAATCTTTACCAATACACCAAAGTAGTCCTTGAAAGGAACCCCAGGTCTATTATAGACTTGAAATATCAAGAATACCTAAAGGTCCTCCACATTCAGCAAGCTATTCATTTGCTTTAGAGCATTGAAGGAGGGCTTATCAAGGGTTGTAGGCCTTATGGGTGGTGACGGTTGCCATCTGAAGGGGTCGTATGGTGGTGTTCTACTAAGCGATGTTTCGCTTGATGGAAACAACGACATTTTTCCCATAGCTTTTGCTATCGTCGCTAGTGAGACAATAGAGAGTTGGACCTACTTCTTCAGTAACTTACGATTGATTGCAGATATAAAGATGTGAGGAGAAATTGGATCATCATTTCTGATCGACAAAAGGTAAGAATTAATATTGCATTATTAGGTTCTTAGTCTATTGATTCATAGTGTGCTTTATGATTTTTTACAACATATTCATGTCTTGTAATAAGGTGTTGAACCCGCACTAGATGTTGTCATGCCAGAGGTTACCCAAAGGATATGTTATAGACACTTATATGCCAATTTCAAAAGGATCATCCTGATACTCATAGTCAACTATTGATTTTGCGTTCTTGTATTACTTTTCCTTATATTAGCACTTGTATAACAGAATTGCCAATCTTTATCAGGTGCTCTACTGAGAAATTTATTTTGGGAGGCGGCACATTGTTACACAAATGCGGCTTAAGGATATCCTTAAGAGGATTGAGGAGACATCCTTAGGCGCGTTTCGTTACCTAAGAGAAGTTGACTACATCATGTGGGTAAGGCTGCATATGTCGAAGGATGTCAAAGTTATAGAGACAACTTCCAACTTTGTGGAATCTTTCAAAACAAGTTGTCTGGAATAAGGGGCAGTCAAATATTTGCTCTTCTAGAGTCCCTTAGGCGTACATTGATGAAGAAGATCAACGAGAGAAGAGAATCTGTTAAAAAGGTGTGAGCGTGAGGATCACACCTTACGCAAAAAAGGTGTTATACCAGAACAAAAAAGCTGGTTGTTGATGTGGGCATACAGAAAGTAGTTATTAAGTCACAGATGCAAACAGACATTACATAGCGAATCTTAGAGATAGGCATTGTGACTGCATGGCTTAGGATTTGTCAGGAATCCCTTGCAAGCACGCTTGTGCTATCCTCAGTTGAAAGAGAATGGACAAGGACCATTTTGTTGATCCTTACTTCTCTATTTCAAAGTATGCAGCCACATACAAATTTGCAATATCCCCTATCCCGGATCCATCTCTATGGCCAGAACAGTTGGCTTGAAGATTTTGTCCCCCCTCCCATTCCTTAAAACTACCAATGAAATAACCGGACTTAAATATGGTGGATAAATTATTCTAATATGATATTTGGAGGCCTAATGATGTCTAGAGAATATTGGTGAAGAAAGTAAAACCAAAAGAAAAGAGAAAACACGTAAAAAGCACAAAACGTAAAAACGTGAGTTACGCAATCTTAGGAGGCATATGACCTCGATTAGGGTCCTAGATGGATTCCTAGAGCTTAATTATGCCTAAATAGTATGGGAAACAATTACCGAAGAAAACGGATCCATATAGTGGGGTTAAAACCGTAAACGAGGCTTTAAAGCACGTTTTTTTCGAGAAAACATAAAATGGACTTTAAGTGGTTAAATGGACTCGTAAAAACTATAGTTGATCATATACTATAATTAAACATTAATGAAGGTCTAAGAACCATTAAAAGTAAAGAAACAAGAAAGCCCGGAAAACGGGCCCGGTTAATGAATAGAGCCAAACCGGGAAATTTATGAGTGTTTTCTTGCGAAAAGATGAAAATGCCCCTCCCTCACTAATTATAGGGCGCCGGTTTTTGTAAGTCAGTCAGCACTCCCCTATCTTAACTAATAAACTAGCTAATAAGCTAGAAGAGAAAAGAAGAAAAGTAAAAAAGTAGAAAAGAAGTACAAAAGTGCTTTTGCATACTCTCCCTCTTCCATTTCCCCCCATTCTCTCACGTTTTCTTCCTCCCATTCAGAACTCTCTATTCCCTCTCTTTTCCACCTATTTTAAGCTCCTTCCATGGCTTCACCAACTTCTTTAACTTGCCCAAGCCACTACAAGGCTCAAAATGGAAAACAAATTACATATTCTTACTCCTCTCATCAAGGGCTTCTTTCCCTCCTTTCAAAATCTCCATTGGTGGAAAGTGACATTTTCTGGAGCTAGTTCATCTCCTCTTTGTGTTAAGGTAAGAAAATACCCAAAAACTCACCTTTCTCTTCATTCCTCTCTTGACTGAAAATTTCCAGATTTTGAACCCCCATTGTTGCTCCTTGTTCCAGCCGGTTCATCTTCAAGATAGGGGCTAGAGTCTTGTTAGTTTGGTTGCAAAATACTTCATGTAGAGATTGGAAGGTAAATGCCCTAATTTTGTGCTTTAAGCACCTTCCTTTGTTCTAGATTAATTCATGAGCCTAAGTATGTCACTTAGTCCTCATTTCCTTCAAATTAAATGTTGGTATAGAGGTTGGCAATGGTTTTTCCCCATGACCGAAAATGAAAGAGAAAAGAGAAGAGGAAAAGAGAAGTGAAAAAGAACTTAAGGTAATAAGCTACCCTAATATATATCTTTAATGCTTTAGAAATTTTGGGACGGGAAATTAAAAGAATGAAACAAATTGAGTTAAGAATGTGTTTGGTAGTTAGAAGAGAGAATGGTGAATTGATGTGTGATTTAAGGGCCTTGGATCCAAGTAATTTATGATTATTGCGTTTATAATATAAGGTGAATTGTGGATGAGATTTGGATGAGTTTGTGTGCTGGTAGAATCCACTAGGGATTGGTTAGTTGATATTGATTGAGAAGAGAAAATGTGTGAATTGTGAATATTTGGATTTAGGTGATGAAGATGATGAAATTCGGATGAGTTAGTATAGTAACGGAGTTATGGCGAAATTTCGGTAGAAACCTAAGGAGTTTAGGTGATGTTATGAGTAGATAATGACCTAGGATTAGCTAGGTGTTGTTAGGAATTGATTTAGTTGATTACACACCCTAGGATGTTAATTGAAGGAGTATATTAAGATGAACAAAAGTCTGTAGCAAAAAGGGAGAAGGAATGTCTTGGAATGGCTAGAAAAGAACTAGAGTGTAAAACTTTGAAATAAGGTTTGAACTTGAGTAATGAAATCGTAAATGCCTAGAAAGAATGTGGTATGGTCAAAATGATTGTAGGAGAAACAAAGGAGTTAGAGAATTGGTGAGCAAAGTGTGAGCCTCGATTTTAAACCCTATCCTATGTTGATTAAAGCTGATTAGGATCTAACCGGGTTTTAGGTCCACTTATAACCTAAGATTAATAACTATGTCATATAACAATAACTATTAAAACCTAAGCTAGCTCACTGGAACCTATTATGAGTTGCCACCTAATTTTGACCTATAGTAAATTAGGAAGGTAGAGTTTGGGTTCGGGGGCTTGGTATTCGACTTAATTAGGGTTCAATTACTTTCATTACCCCTAGAAGTCGTTTTTCCTTTACTTAGTTTATTTACGGCTTACTACGAGTCGTTTTTAACCTAAGTGCACGCTTCTGATTTTTTGTATTTTTAACATTTTTTGACAGAAAATTAAAGTGAAATCTAAAAATACCTAAACTAGGGTTTCGGAGGCAGAATTAGGTCAAGTTTTAATTTTGTCCATGGCCACGGACCCGATGTCCGAGACCACGGACCCCAATTGAATTAAATGATCACGAAAACATAACTAAAATATAAACGTAAACTTGAAAAGTCCGGGCCACGGACAGGGTGTCCGTGGGCCCGGACATGTATTCAAAACCCCTAAAATTTGAAAAATTGAAAAATATGAAATCCAGCCACCGTTTGTGGGTGTCCGTGGTCACGGACAACCCGTCCATGGTCTCGGACCATGCATCCGAGGTCGCGGACCACTCACAGACAGTGGGTTTTTGGTGGTTCCCGACGGTGTTTTGAGCTCACATTTTATGGGTGTGTAGCCTGAAAGATGTACAAGACGTTAGTGCATAACAGTCTTCAATTTAAAATCGAATTCAATGCGAAACTTAATGAACAAGTAATTGGACAAAAGCTTAAACAAACAACAATACAGAAGCCGAAAAGGGTTGGTTTGAGCCCAAAATTTAAAAGAAGACCAATGAGGTCATAGTGAATCAAAGGAAGGAGGTCCCAACCTGTTTTACCTTCTGTATCAATGAGATTCTTCTTGTCGGGAATCTTTCGGTGCCCTTTTGAAGCCGTTTATGAATTGGATTCTAACTGAGCTTCTAACCTTTGAGAATTGGTGATGTTCTTCACGTTTTGGTGGTGGTTTGAAGGTGTTTTGATGATTGTGGATGTGGTGGGAATTGAAAAACGTGTTTCGGTGTTGATTTTGGTGAGATTTCGGTGTTGTTTTGGTGCTTAAAGGTGCAAAAATGTAGGAGGCTGGCTATGGAGAAGAGTTTTGACTGCCTAGGGTTCTAAGAGCTTGTGATATTCTCATTTTATCAAAAGCCCTATCCCTTTATATAGACTTTCTTAAAGATAAAGAAAATCTAGTAAAAGTAAGATTTTTTTGGCATTTTAATTAAATGACTTCCCAAAGGAATTTTGCTATTAAATTTTAACCACATGTCAAGGATGGAAATTATGATTTTTCTGAAGTAAAATCGAATTTTTAAATGTTGGATTATTTTTAAATTCAATTTCTTGTAAGATTCAATCAGAAATTGCTAGAAAATTATTGGAATTTTGAAAAATCAAAATTCCAACGCCATTATGCTTAAATTGCCATCCTCTATCATGGGTTAAAATTTCAAAACATTTCAAGCTGATTTGGGTATCTTTTGGAAGAGAGAGAAAGCTTATAGGAGGTCTCAAGAGCCTTAAAAATTACGAAAACGCCCCTGACAGTGACGAAACTGCTCCCCATGCTCTGGAATGCGCCGATCGAACCCGAATCTCTCATTACTTGATTGAAATGCCCCTCACAATGCCAAAACCTCATAGACCCTAACCAGGGGGTCAAAATTTTGGGTATAACAGATTGCCCCCCGTCAACTAGACTTTGTAATGGATGTGAAAAGTCTGGTTGATGCTTGAGTGATGCCCCAAAATTTTGGATTCCCCAAAATCTTCCATGTTGTCCAAAACCGCGTTGACTACGTTAAGCTATTCGGAGGCGCTGACTACCTAAGCAATAAAACATTGTCGAGCTATTCTAAGGCGCTGACTACCTATAAGCGAAAGATGTGTCAAGCTATTCTAAGACACTGACTACCTAGGTGACAAAATTGAAATAATGTCAAGCGGTTCTAAGGCGTTGAATACCTATAATAAATGAAATGATGTCAAGCTATTCTAAGGCGCTGCCTACCTATAACACATGAAATAAAGCAATGCCAAGTGATTCTGAGGCGTTGACTACCTAGGATGTGAAAACTAGGTGGTATGCAAATGCAAGAATGCCGAAATGCTAACGATGCTATGATGCTGATGCTGATGATGATGCTGATGATGTTGATGATGCTCGGATGCTTCTAGGACTGAAACCCGTGCCAATGCTCCTAGCTGGACCCAATGTGGACTTATTGCCATCGCCTCCCAAGCCGGTGTGCAGGGATAACTCCTGGTAAAAACCCTGGGGACTTATTGCCTTTGCCCACCATTCGTTGATCCCAAAGTAAGCTGACATAACACAGTAGGATTTATTGCCATCACCTCGCCAACTTTTCTGTCGCCAGGTCTTGTGACGTGCCTGGATAATGCAACTAGGTCTTATGACAAGCCTATATGAATGAGATGAATGAATGTGTTTGATGAGAATGGGTAAGCTAAAGGGTCTTATTACGAGCCTAAAGGAATGCACCTAGGTCTTATGACCTAAAGATTGGATCTAGGTCTTATGACGAGCCTAAAGGAGTGCAACTAGGTCTTATGACGAGCCTAAAGGTTGGATCTAGTCTTATGACGGGCCTAAAGGTTGGGTCTAGGTCTTATGACGAGCCTAAAGGTGGGATCTAGGTCTTATGACGAGCTTAAAGGTTGGGTCTAGGTCTTATGACGAGCCTAAAGGTGGGATCTAGGTCTTATGACGAGCCTAAGGAAGGATCTAGGTCTTATGACGAGCCTAAGGAAGGATCTAGGTCTTATGACGAGCCTAAGGATGGTTCTAGGTCTTATGACAAGCCTAAGGAAGGATCTAGGTCTTATGACGAGCCTAAGAAAGGATCTAGGTCTTATGACGAGCCTAAGGATGGTTCTAGGTCTTATGACGAGCCTAAGGGTAGTTGAAAGTGAGTCAAGTGCATGACGGGTCTAAATGAATGTGGAAAGATTAAGGCTTATGTCAAACCTGGAGATGGTAGGGCTCAAGACGGGCCTGTGGATGTTTAAATGTGGAGGAAGGGCTTAGGACGGGTCTGTGAATGTTTGAATGTGGAGGAAGGGCTTAGGACGGGCCTGAGGATGTTTGCTTGTGGAGGAAGGGCTTAGGACGGGCCTGAGGAGATTTGAATGTAGAGGTAGGTCTTAGGACGGGCCTGTGGAAATTTGAAGTGGAGGTAGGGCTTAGGACGGGCCTGAGGATGTTTGAAGTGGAGGTAGGGCTTAGGACGGGCCTGGGGATGTTTGAAGTGGAGGTAGGGCTTACGACGGGCCTGTGGATGTTTGAATGTGGAGGTAGGGCTTATGACGAGCCTGAGTGATATGAGAGAGTTTTAAACCTTTAGGTTTCAGGTTCTTGGGCCTCCATCGGTGTCGTTGTTGCAATTGTTGGGACCAACAGTATTTTTCCTTAAGGCGATCTGAGTTTTTAGGATTTTATGGCAATCAATCGTTCCGATCGATTGCCCCCAGCATTTTCTTTGATTAATTGCGCAAAAACAAGTCTTACCCTCACAAGGTCAGGGTTTATCTTGATGTGGGGCTTTCTATCCTACACTCAAGGTGTTTGATGCTTGCACTCATGCTCTCCTTCTGGTCAAAACATCTCAACCATTGAATTTGACATTTGTTAGATTTACGCATTCAACTTGTTACTTTCACGTGATTGAATACACAACTACTAAGTCGAAAGTCATTTGGGCCTATAACGTGGCTATGGGGTGTAATGAAAGACAATGGGATGATGGAGGAATGTTTAGGATATGTGGAGCTATAAGGGTGACCAAAGCTACAACTTGCACCTTCTCTCGGACTTGTCTTCTTTGTCTTGAAGTCGTTTGGCTACTTTGTGATGACTTCGCTTGGGACCTTTGGGTGCTCCTTGCACCTTCTTTCTTTCTTCCAATTTTGGATTTCTTTGAGGCTTTTCAGGTTTGCTTTCTTTGAATCTCCTTTCCTTCGGGGTTCTTGTGTTTCCCGGTTTTGAACTTTGAGAGCTGTTTTTGATGTTAGCTCATTTGGATCCTGTGTCACTTTGGGACCGTTTACGGATCGTCTCGTCTTGCTGGTAGTAGTTTCGCTTCTTTGGACTTGTGAAGTTGCCGTTTGAAAGTCAGGCTCCTTGCTCCCTTTGGTCACCGGGTCGTTATTCTTCATTGGATGGCTTGTTTTGTGGAGTTTGTAGCGTTGTAAAAGAGGACGTATACGAAAAGCTCAGCGGGGGTGCCTAAGGTGTAATGTCAGGGTTCACAAGCTTTTGGCTGTGTGGTGCCGTACCTAGGTGCTTTGTCATCTCTAATAGTTGTGTATCCGTTCTTTGTTACTTTTCATAGGTTTAAGCGTAAATTTACAAATTATCTCCTTCGGCCGGAGTTATGCCATTTACCTCACCTTTGAATGTAATCTCTCTAGATTCATGTAAAAATGACATGCTTTTTCACTGATGGTTTTACTGCTCAAGGCACTCTCGCGAAATGTACACTCAAAGACTTGTTTGCATGTTTAAACAAAATAAATAGACATTATCGTTCCTTAACTCAGATTGCCCCGGTATTGTTGTGGGGTTTTTTGACAAGCCTTTTGAATACCCAAGTTATTTGTGGAGGGTAATTGCATGTGTGATGGTAAATGATGGTCGTGAGTGGTGATGGAGTGACTGCTGAATGATTTATCTTTTGGTTCTTTTGGTGGCAGCAGTTTTGTTTTTATGTGTCTGGTGAAATGGCAAAAATGATGGAATGATGAGATATGTACGGTGGCCGCAATAGAGGTGGTGAACATATGGACGGGAAAGTGGTTTTGTACAGGGAGCTTCGTGAAAAGCAAAGGTTTTTTCTTAAATATGTTTGCGGACATGCTTTGTGAGTGAGAGTTTTTTTCTTTCTCTTCTTTCTCTTTTTCTTTTTTTAGCACATGAACGAATGTATAAACATTAAAACATGAACAAAGAAGGAACTTTATTGATAACCAAAAGAACCAACAGTGGCATTGAGTACCAACTAAATGGAAAAGAACAACTAAACTAACTATAGTAAGAAAGAAGCTATGTAAAACAACCGAAGGAAAACAACAATGACTCCTAATGACCCTAAAGCGAGAAGTGAGTGACTAACTACTCCTAAACTATGATCTATTCTTCAGGGAACATCCAATCAGGCATCGCTTCCTCCTCTGCCGCTCTTACCGTATCCAAGTCCTTGACGACCAGGATTCATTGCCGGAGATAGGACGTCTGGGATTCCTTGGAGATCCTTGCCAAGGCCCTTGCCCTCTTGATAACCATACTTCTCCATGATAACCTTCCCAGCTCCAACTTTAAGTTTCTAAAGAGAAATTGGGTCGGACTGCTCTGGTACAACATTGAACATATTCAGATGGGACGAACCCTCCTCTTCAGCCATGCAAACAGGCAACTCCTTTTGATGTGGTTCACCTCTAACGACATGAACCTTCCCGTCCCTTTTGAACTTCAAACATTGATGCACCATAGAAGGGTCGGCCTTCAAATCTTGAAGGAAATCCCGTCCTAGAATCAGATTAAAAGAATGGGGAATTTGCAGAACCAAGAACTTCACTGGATGAATAACCATCCCAAACTTGAGTGGAAGATCCAGTAGGCCGAAGAAATGTCTTGGGTTGTCATCTTACCCTCGTAACACTATTTGGCAAGACTCAAACTTGTCGTAACCCATACCCTCTACCACTTTCAGAGGACAGATGCTGACGTCTGCTCCTGTGTCAATGAGGACCTTTGGCACCTTGAAGGCCCCGCACCAAATAGTAATATACAGTGCTTTTCCCGAGTGCTCGGAGATCTCACCATTGTGAAAACTGGTCTTCTCTTCCTGCTTTTGCCAAAGAGTTGCGACCATTCTTTTCGGGGCTAAACTTTCCTCTGGCCCACCCAAATGTCTGGCAATGGCCCGTCGGTGCTCTGGTGAAATCGTAAGCAAAGACCAAATTGCCATAGGGATAGTTGTTGCCTTCAGCTTCTGAAGCAGTTCTCGTTCACCTGGAATTTCTTCAGCTACCGGGGGAGACAACATTGGCTCTTCCCCTTGCGACGGCCTTTCAGGGGATCCGTAGTGTTTGCCCGACCGGGTAATATGAGCATTTGCCGGGACAAAGCTGACCGTGGATGTGGGCTTTCATCCTGCCCCTCGTGCCGGCTTTTTGTCATCCCAGAAAACAGTAAAGGCAGCACACTGAACTTTGGATTCTGAAGTCTCGAGGTCATCCAAACGCTGATATCCCTGATCGATGAGGTCTTGGATCCGATGTCTCAGCGCTTTGCAATCATTGGTATCATGTCTCGCTAGCTGATGGTACCTACAAAATTGACTGAGCCTACTCCCCTTTCGCGTCTCTCCATGGCAAGGAATGAGCGGTCGTATTAGCCCTTCGTCCTACAGCTCCTCAAAGGCCTGGCTTAAGGGACAACCAATGGGTGTGAATTCCCTTTCGGCTTTGCAAGGAAGCTCCGGTACTGGGGTTGCAATCCGGATTTTTTCTTCTTGGGCCAATAACAAAATTTTAGACCTCAAATTACGGTAATCATCTGTGGAGTGGCCTGTGAGTAGGTGGAAACGACAGAACTGCTCGGGATATGCCCCTAAATGACGCCCGCGAAACCGTGGGGCTTTGAGTTGGACTAACTTCTGCCCCAGAAGCACTCTCAGAATCTGACTCTGCGGCTGCTGCAGATCTATGATAGGCACCTGCGCGGCCTGCTCTTTTTGCGGTTCTTGGTTCTCCGGTGGCTTGACCTCGTCCTTGTTGGGGGCCAGATCTAAAGGGATGATTTCTCCGAGAGCATGAATGAGAGCTCTCGTTCCCTTGCAGCCGACACAAATCTTGAGCTTAACTCTTCCAAGGCACTCCTGTGGATAAATTCTAACTCAGCTAGTTTCCCTATCAAATCCACAAGCTCAGCGAGCTGAGTACTTCGATCGTTAACTCCAGACAACATCCTAGCTTGCGAGGGGTGCTGCCTGTTTTGAGCAAAAAAGATAAGTCAGCATTGCGGGAGTAAGGCTGGGACTAAGCTTAGGAATACAGGCCGAGAGTTAGTGCGCTGCAATGAATGCTAGACTCTAAAATTTTGGAAGGGTCCGCCATAGACTAAACTTTTGGGTTACAAGATACGTTGGTCTTACGAGTGGGTATTACGAGAACCGGGCTTTGTAACAAGAACCAGCCTAAAGGATTTTTTTTTGGGTGATAGAAGTATTTGGACTATTGAAACCCTTTAGATATTTCATTTGAACTAGAAGAGATTGAAAGATTGATACAGATACTGGGCTTGAGGCCCAGGAAAACATATACACATGAGTCTTGCATAGGGAGTTAATGCGAATGTCCTCACAAAACGTCTTAGTCCAATGGGTACAGATCGATCCGGAAGGTGCTTGGGGCGCAGGCCCAGGTCACCACAAAGGAATAGGGCTTGCACGCTATTCTCTTTGGGCTTCCCCACTTTTTTCACATCACTTGAAGGTGTGCGTCTACGGTCAGGTCTTTGACTGACCAAACAATGGGCTAGGTAAGGGTACTGCCAGGAAAATGCTTGGGGCTAAAGCCCAGGTATTAAGGGGGTGTGGTTAGACGACACCCTCCTCTTTTCCCCCATGTATTCACATCACCTAGAAGGTGTGAGTCCCTGACAGGGACCCTCAAACGGGTCCCGGGGTGAAATTGGTTTGCGTGGACCCTCGCTCTCATATGATGCAAAGGTGTAGAAAATTAAAGTGCGCACGAAAAGTAAACAAATAGAGTAATAAAGACATAAATAAACATTTTTGAGTTAAGCCCTCTTTCTTAAAATTAAACAAGTCAAAATTAAGAATTTTGTCCCCAGCAGAGTCGCAGTCTGTGAGCCTCGATTTTAAACCCTATCCTATGTTGATTAAAGCTGATTAGGATCTAACCAGGTTTAGGTCCACTTATAACCTAAGATTAATAACTATGTCATATAACAATAACTATTAAAACCTAAGCTAGCTCACTGGAACCTATTATGAGTCGCCACCTAATTTTGACCTAGAGTAAATTAGGAAAGGTAGAGTTCAGGTTCGGGGGCTTGGTATTCGACTTAATTAGGGTTCAATTACTTTCATTACCCATAAAAGTCATTTTTTTTACTTAGTTTATTTACGGCTTACTACGAGTCGTTTTTAACCTAAGTGTGTGCTTCTGATTTTTTGTATTTTTAACATTTTTGACAGAAAATTAAAGTGAAATCTAAAAATACCTAAACTAGGGTTTTGGAGGCAAAATTTGGTCAAGTTTTAATTTTGTCCGTGGCCACGGACCCGATGTCCGAGACCACGGACCCCAATTGAATTAAATGATCACGAAAACAGAACTAAAATAAAAACACAAACTTGAAAAGTCCGGGGCCACGGACAGGGTGTCCGTGGGCCCGGACATGTATTGACAGAAACCCTAAAATTTGAAAAATTGAAAAATATGAAATCCTGCCACCGTCCGTGGGTTTCCGTGGTCACGGACAACCGTCCGTGGTCCCGGACCATGCGTCCGAGGTCGCGGACCACCCACAGACAGTGGGTTTTTGGTGGTTCCCGATGGTGTTTTGAGCTCAAATTTTATGGGTGTGTAGCCTGAAAGATGTACAAGATGTTAGTGCATAAAAGTCTTCAATTTAAAATCGAATTCAATGCGAAACTTAACAGACAAGTAATTGGACAGAAGCTTAAACAAACAACAATATAGAAGCCGAAAAGGGTTGGTTTGAGCCCAGAATTAACAGAAGACCAATGAGGTCGTAGTGAATCAAAGGAAGGAGGTCCCAACCTGTTTTACCTTCTGTATCAATGAGATTCTACTTGTCGGGAATCTTTCAGTGCCCTTTTGAAGCCGTTTCTGAATTGGATTCGAACTGAGCTTCTGACCTTTGAGAATTGGTGATGTTCTTCACGTTTGGGTGGTGGTTTGAAGGTGTTTTGATGATTGTGGATGTGGTGGGAATTGAAAAACGTGTTTTGGTGTTGATTTTGGTGAGATTTCGGTGTTGTTTTGGTGCTTGAAGGTGCAAAAACGTGGGAGGCTGGCTATGGAGATGAGTTTTGACTGCCTAGGGTTCTAAGAGCTTGTGAGATTCTCATTTTATCAAAAGACCTATCTTTATATAGACTTTCTTAAAGATAAAGAAAATCTAGTAAAAGTAAGATTTTTTGGCATTTTAATTAAATGACTTCCCAAAGGAATTTTGCTATGAAATTTTAACCACTTGTCAAGGATGGCAATTATGATTTTTCTGAAGCGAAATCGAATTTTTTAAATGTTGGAATATTTTTAAATTCAATTTCTCGTCAGATTCAATCAGAAATTGCAAGAAAATTATTGGAATTTTGAAAATCAAAATTCCAACGCCATTATGCTTAAAATGTCATCCTCATGGGTTAAAATTTCAAAAAATTTCAAGCTGATTTGGGTATCTTTTGGAGGAGAAGAGGAAAGCCTATAGGAGGTCTCGGGAGCCTTAAAAATTACGAAAACGTCCCTGAAAGTGACGAAACTGCTCCCCATGCCTCGGAAGGCGCGATTGAACTAGAATCTCTCAAATTACTTGATTGAAATTGCCCCTTACAACGTCAAAACCTCATAGACCCTGACCAGGGGGGTCAAAATTTTGGGTATAACACAAAGTGCAACTTAGGAACTTAGGAGCTAAGTTGCAAAGTGTAGAATTTTTTGAGTGGAAACTTGTACATTGAACAAGGATTGAGTAAAGAGTTTGACCAATGATTTAGAAGGTTTAATGAGTGTTTAAGGTGTTATAACATGTTTGGAAAAATGTGGAAAGATTAGGAAAGGATTGAGTAAAATTGGTGTTGGAAAGAGATTGAAAATTGTCAATTTGAAGATTACTGCTATGGTCCGAGACTTAGGACCAGGAACAAGTCCTGGACCACACCTTAAAATGAGCCTGAGAATAGCTTTCTGTGATTGGTTCGGACTTAGGACCAGGGAAAGTCCCGGACCACCCCATTAAAGCGCTCAAGAGTAAACCATAGCTTGGTCCGGGACTTTAGCTAGGTACAAACCCGGACCAAGTAAAATTACACCCAAGAGTTATGCCATGTATTGGTCCAGGACTTAAGGGTAGGACCAAGTCCCGGACCACCCTAAAAACATTTATGTGAGTGTATAAATGAGTTCTAATGATGGGGAATTGAATGGTAATGATATTAAATGATGATTGGACTTGTTTGGTGACATGTAAAGGTCCTTAGAAGTATAAACATGTATGAGAATGGATGTGAAAGTTGAGAACTTAAGATCACAAGAGTGAAGTTCAAAGTAACGGGACAACAAGGTTAATTACGAGCGCATTAGTCGTTTACATTCGGTAATTCCTTAACGTTAATGAAAACATTTGAAATGTTATCAGTGATGTGAGAACTGTCTAAGGAGCGTGAGACAAAAGCTAGAGTAATTCTTGGTGAAAGGTATGGTTTTCTTGCAACTTGTGTCCTGCCGAGTTACGCTCGACTTGTGTGCTGCTTGTTACGTGTGCCCACCTATTAAGATAAAAGCACGAAAATGTTTATTGTAATTGGTATATATATCTTGATGCATGCTGTGTGTACTAACCATCCTTGCTTGAATGTGTGGTCTAATTGAGTGTTGTAGACCGTCTCGGAATTGAATACGCTTGGTTAGTGACTCGTAGTAAGAGTCAATACACAAAGTAACTAAAACATGGAGAAACACGTAAGAAACCTCAACTAGGGAATAACCGTAGTTCAACGTTATGAACTCATGAGAAAGGTAAAAAGAGATATACGGGAATTGTAAAACCCCTTTTTATGATTCGTCGAGAGCAACGATAATTCAGTCTTATGAACTCACTAGAATTTAAGAGAGATGTATGGGACTATAGAATTCCCTCTTAATGATAGTTGACCTCCTATATGAGGATCCGACCTGATATGTGACAACCACCCGAACGTATAAGTATTCGAGACGTTGGGGCAACCCTTAAATCTGAGAATACGAGAATTCAAGAAAATTCCCTAAGTCATTAGATGACATCGAGACTGATGTCTCTAGACTAATATACATAATTATGCTATGACTCCGATGAGAGGAGTGATTGGGAATGTGAGAAGAACGATAGAGATTTGGACGTATGTGAAAGAAAGAGGAACTAAGAGAGTAATTCCGGTTGCTAGTTGAACCTACCCACTATGCTAGACCCGGTGTAGGGTTGAAACCGGGGAAGTAAGGCTAGAACCCAAAAGCCCGGTGGTGAGATTTTTGATTGTCTCTGCCCGGAGGTCAAGTGTGTTGACTTAAGAATTCTTCAAGAGAAGGATAATTTAGGAAATAAGTGTTAAGACAAGATCCTTTAGTTTTGATGATAGCAAACCTTATGTTATCTATCTAATGCGTTTGTCAAGATTCATGATTTCAGATAGACAGGTGAGTAAGTGGCTTAGCACGCAAGGTTGCAAGCGCACTTAAGTCATGAGTGGCTTAGCATGCAAGGTTGCAAGCGCGCTCAATCCATGACATGTGCTCTACCAATCGGGCACCTGTCGGTGAGAGCTCCGGAGAACTTCTAGCAAGACACAAGTAGTCACGAACTACACCGTCACATATCTCTTACATCAGACATCAAACAAGGACCAAACGGAGTTTGCAACATCGACAAACTCACTCAGATTATTCACAACCACACAAACAACTTGCTCATGACAAACACACGACAAAAGGTGTATCTCATTAATGTGCAAGATAACAGGATAAGCAAAGGCTACTGATGAACATCATTACATAGCCGTAATACTTCAGAAGAGAGCATTTATGAGCATTAATGAGCTAGACAAGTTCAGACAAGTTGAAGTGTGCAAGTGGTGACCGACCACTTGGGGAGACGCGCCGCCAACTTGCCCATTCACAAGGTAACGCGTGTGCTGGTGGCTCCAGATCAAGTTGGACGAAAATCTGCAAGTAGAGTGCGGATATTATATTGTAGAAGAATGAGTATTTTACTCTTAGACTCTACAACTCCTAGGTTGTTAGTTGGCATCTCAACTAACTTGTATAAATACGTGGCTTAATGTTCCTTGTAAATTAAGCCCCTGTACGAGAGAAAAGATAGAGATTATCTGGGCAAGTGTGGATCAGACTTAGGAATGTGTGTAAGTGCTAGAGAGTTGGTGAGTTAGTGAGGACTGGGTTAGATTATCAATACAAGGGGTATTTGATAGGACGACAGGTCGGGGAACCGTCGGTGAACCGTAGGCCGATAGTTAGGAGAGGGTTGACGACTTTAGGGGTAAAGTCGAAACTATCCCGGGAGTCCGTGTGTGGGACAAGGGATGTTGAGTGAATTTCGTATGTGTAAATTCTCAATCAAAATGTGTTTTCCAGTTTAATAGTTGCCTCTCGTCCATCCAGTTTTATTAGAGTCCACGATACATCCATAACACGTCGGGGACGCATCACGAGCGCTTGCAAGTTTCAATTGGTATTAGAGAGGGTCTCTTCTAGAAAGCTAACTGCTTTGGAAGACGATCAAAGATGTCTCATGCAAGCATTCTAGCAGCAGAAGAAGGTTCTGCACCGAATAGACCACCACTCATCAATGGAGACAACTACACTTACTGGAAGAACAAGATGGAGTTTCATATCAAGTCTAACGATCCAAGAGTGTGGAGGTGATAACCCATGGAGAGTACACCTTCTAGAATCCTCAAGGACAAGACATATCTATTGACAGCATGACGGATGATCAAATCAAGAAGTTGATATTCAACGCTCGAGTTGTAAGAATACTTCATTGTGCACTACTACCTGAGCAGTACTCAAAGATTGCTTCAGCTAAAACGGCCTAAGAGATTTGGAAAACTCTTGAGGTCACCTATGAAGGGAATGATGAGATCAAAAAGACTCGCATTGAGTTGCTACTTACTCTCTGGGAGCTATTCAAGAAGGAAGAAAAGGAGTGCATTTCTGAAATGCATACAAGGTTTACTAAGCTGATCAACGAAATGTTGGTGCTTGGAAGAACTATCTCTAACGAGGATCAAATTCGGAAATTCCGTAGATCTCTCCCTGCCTCCTTTGATAGCAAAGTCAATGCCATGCAAGAAGTGCATGATCTCTCTAAGATGTCTCTGGCAGACATGCTAGGATCTCTAATGGCTTTCGAGTTAAAGTTACAACACAAAAACTCGGAAAGTTCATCAAGAGATAGAGGGAAAGGCATAGCCCTTCAAGTAGTTGAGAATGAAAAGTCTGAGTCAGGAGACAACAATGATGAAATGGTTCTGTATGCTAAGAGGTACGTTCGAAAGTTCATAAGAAATAAAATAAGGAAAGTCAAGGAGTCCAAGGAATCGGATGATCAGAGGAAAAAGCAAGTAGAGAAGAGAGTAGAGTAGTAAGAGAGTGACAAGTGTTTGGGTGTTCAAAACACGGACATCATATCAAAGACTGCCTCAGCGATCACAAGAGGACAACGACAGGGTCAAGAAGCCTGTCCGACGATCATTCAAAAAGGACCCAAGAAGGAAGCCTTCGTTGCGGCATGGGGAGATTCTGAACAAAGTGATGACAATCAAACCTCAGACAACAACACCTCAGAAGAGGAGAAGGCTCACCTATGCCTTGAAGATGTGTGCTTGATGGCACAAAGCAATGATGTCTCAGAATCAGAAGGAGAAAAGAACAACATAAGGTAAACTATTCTAAACTTAGAAGAAGAATTCAAAAGGCTGAACTTCTATGACTTAGAAAGTTTTCTCTTATATTAGTTGATCACCTAGAGGCATTAGAAACTGAAAATGATGAACTTTTGGAAGAAAATGAAAAATTAAGAAAAACCTCGGATAAAAGCAGGGTAGATAATCTTAGGGCACTCATGAAATTACAAAGAGATAATAGTGAAATTCTCACCAATCATGAAAAGTTGAAATATGAAAAACAACCTGAAATCGATGAATTGATTGTTGCTCTTAATACTAAAGAAAAGGAACTAGCTACCATCAAGAAAAATATTCTAAGATAGATGCTGTTCTAAGACACCCATGAGGAGAAGCAAACGACAGGTCGGATGCCAGTCAGAGACCAGTCATAGAGATATCTGCAGCTTATGCAGACAACCCGGTCATCATGAGTCCAACTGTCATAAAACGAGTTTTATGAGGCATTGGCAACTCAGGAAACTAGGACTAAAATGGGTAGTCAAAAATGATCTGAGAGTATTAAATAGTGGAAATGGGGTCCAACCTCTCTGTGGACCCTAACCCCACACCACTAACGTGTTAAGTGTAGAATTGAGTGAGAATGGACCCCTGCTGGTACATCGACAATGGGTGCTCTAAACACATGACAGGAGATAAGAAGAAGTTCTTCTCACTCGAACCAGGAAGCCAAGGAACCGTTTCCTTTGGTGACAACAAGAAAGGTAAAATCATCAGTGTAGGTAAGGTTGGTATTACATCTGACTATGCCATAGATAGTGTAAATCTAGTCATGGTTTAAAATTCAACTTGCTTAGTGTTTCTTAAATTTGTGACAAAGGGAATTCAATTCACTTCTATCCTACAACTTAGTATAGTAAGTCAGAACAATGGGATAAGTGTCAAAATGAGCATGTTTTATAGGTGTATTTCATGTTTAATTTAGCACTTTCTTGCTCATTCTCCACTTCGGTAGTTTTCCTCTAGTTTGTTTTTTTGTTTATCTTACAAAATTATTGGTTTAAAATGAGGAAAACCAAGCCGGGAGTGAAATAGACGAAGAGACGAACAGTAGACGCAAAGCTCAGGAAACAGAGTCCAAATGAAGAATCTAGAGCCGTCAAAGTTTGAAATAAAATAGGCCACGGTCAAGCTGCAACCGCCAAGAGGAGGCGGAAGTCTCACATGCAACCGCCTGGCGGACGTCTCACAGGCAACCGCCTGATAAGTGGCGGACGAGACTGGTGCAACCGCCTCGTAACTGGCGGACGTCACACGCGGGACCACTCCGCACAACCGCGAGGCGGGAACACTCACACACAACCGCCCGTAATGGGGCGGACCTCTCTAGTGCAACCGCGAGGCGGTCAGCACAAGAGAACCGGAGGTCCGAATTAAATCAATGCCGCGACTAGTTTTCTTCTGGTCGTCGTCGTCTTCAACTTGAATCAACTTGAATCGTTATACTATCTCTCCGAGTACCGCCTACCTTAAATCGCTCACGGTTTCCACTCCTGTCCCCGCAATTAATGCTTCAAATCAATGAAGCAATCAAATATCTACGGAGTCTACTCTTCATTCATCTATAAATACCCATTCCCTACAGCCTTGTACGAGTGCACGGAGAAAACCAGAAAATCACTCACACTCCCTCATCTCATTCTATTCCAGTAATTCGCTCCCGTACCATTTCACTCCATTAATCTCTAATTCACCCACTTCATTACTAATAAAACCACGTACATGTTTCACTCTTCGACCTCTCTCATTTTCTCCATTCACTAAATCACGTCTCCGTGCGGTTATTACGTCCAACCTCTGTCAGATTATACAGTTAATATGTCTAGCTAAGGAGGATTTGCTCGGGCAAGTTTTTAATTATGGTTTGGTTAAGCTGGTAATATATTTACCGGTTTTAAATAATTTCAGTTTGTTACGATTAAAGTTTTGTTTCTCTCCCTTTTTAATAAATTTCATCGGTTTATTAAAAAGCCTTACTAAGTCTGTTTTTAAATTTCATCGGAGATCAGACGGGTTAATTAAGCCGTAAAATGTAAGAAACTTATTTCATCGTTAAGTTAATACATGTTGCAAGAATAAAGCCTCATATCCTCTGCCGTTACAGGCTTTTGCTCGAGTTTCATGACCGTGAATTAAGGCAAACGAGTCTTAAGAGTTTTCATCGGACCATTAAGAAAATTATAGGAATCTTGCCAAACTATTTTAAACGGTTTTAGAGATAGCACAATTAATTAAATCATATAACCTGAACCCGGAGTTCCATTTAATTCATCTGCACTCAGTTTTCTAATCTGCTCAATATTTTCTCTAAAACAAGTCAATTAACTCCCCCTTTTTGTGACAAGCTTAGGAAACTATTTTAGCTCGCTATAAGTCCCACGGTTTGACCCGGCCGCTTGTCTATCTAATGCGACCGGGTTATAATTTGCAGCCCGACGGATATTTGAGTTTAATTCTTTCTTTTAATAAACTACACCTCTTCTAATCACTCACGATAAATCCATTCTGCAAAATGGCGCCGTTGCCGGGGACTTGATTAATCTAGTCCTAAGCCCCGGTTAATTCACCTGTTTTATTTACAATAATCGTTAATCTACTAAAAATAATTAAATAATAAAATTCAAAAAAAAACTGTTAATCAATTTTGGACATATAACCTCGGAATCTTGGACTTGGACATCGGACATCTAACTTCTGATGACTTGGACATCTGACTACTAATTTGTTAATATATTGTTATTTATTTCTGTCATTTCGTTCCATTGTCATTGTTCCCTTGTTATACTAACTACTAACTTTAAATTCTGTCATTTCTTTCCATTGTCATTTCGTTCCATTGTCATTTCTTTCCTTGTATACTAACTACTAACTTAAATTTCTGTCTACTAATTCCTAACATTTTTATTATTCTAAGTATAACCAGTTCTTTTCTCGTTTTGAGTGTGTATGCCTTTCACAGGTCACAGAGCCTCCAGAGAATATTATCACACGGTTGGTTACATCCCAGAAATCGAGAGAACCTTTTGCGCGCAATCTCAGGCAGAGACGAGCTCAACAACATACCACCCACAGTGATAAATTCTGACCCGGAAGCTAACATGGCAGCTACACCAGCAACGGTTCGAAATATTAACAGGCCGTCTAACCAAGGACAACAGCCTGCTATAGTCTCCTTCTCAACTAGCCCATCCGAATACGATGAGTGGCAAAAGCTGAAGCCATATATCAGATTCGATTGTGAAGGAGTTGGCATGTTGATGGCACCAGTCCAGACGAAGCCCTGTTACATGTTAAAAATTCTTACAACATGCCAATAGCTTACGCAAACCACGAGTACTTCAATATGCAAGATTGTCATTATTCCACACACAGCCTGACGGGAAACGCGAGTAAGTGGTATCATAGCTTAACACCGAGTACCATTGTTACCTGGGACGACATGCCACCAAGTTCTATGACAAATTCCTACCTCCGAGCCGAACTTTGGAGATGATTGCTGAATTAATAATGCAAGCAACAAGGGGTCGGAGAATATTGTGAACTTGGGGACCGTTCAATGGTCTACTACTCACTGTCCTCACCACGGTCTGACGAAGGAACAAGTATCACAATTGTTTACAAGGGCTTGATAGGTCCTGCGAACAATGGTGTTATCTTCGTTAGGGGCTGATGTTCTGAAAAAAGGGAGCACAATTTTCTGAAACAGCATGGAATCTCTCTGTGAGGAAATCAGAGACTGGGCCCCGGTGGATCAAGGAGCGGTACTCCAGGATTATATCATGTTGGGGAGAGTGATAAAAATTCGACAGCTCATGAGAAGCCATGAAACTATGGAAAGCAATGCTCAGCAAGAAACAAAAGTGAGCACTTACAGAAAGTGGGCGAGCAAATGGCTATGAATTCCTTCCTCCAGCAGGCGAAGTCGATGATTTCTCGACCACCTACTACCCTCCAGGCTATGCTCCCAATCTCAAACGTCACCAACGATTTCTTGTACGCAATGTGGGGCCTCATGAGACGATCAATGCCCCCAACTACAAAATGAAAGCAGCGGAGGAAGCAAACTACATCACCAACAATTCAGGATACCGACAACCATGGCAACGTAACATGCAATCCAACCTTAGCTACTCAAACACCGGAAATATCCAAAACCCACATACCCTACAAACATCCCAAAATTACAGACCTCAGTCCAATTTCCAAGGAGGCCAAGGCAATATCAACAACAGCCTTATGGCAATGAAGCTTCATCGAGCCGACCAGCTCCACCTCCTTCGAATCCTGAGTCTGATATGTCTCAGATGCAGGAAATGTTTAAGGCGATGATGGGTAAATCACGAGATACGCAAGAAGAGGTCGCAGCTCTGCGCAAAGACCAAAAAGCTTGCAATCTCAAATCCAACAGCTACTCACTCAACAAAGACCACCTGGTCAATTCCCTTCACAGACAAATCCCAATCCGAAGGAACAAGCAAATTCAGTCCTTATAGACGATGGCACATCACAATCAACAAACTTGTGTGCAGTCTCTTTAAGGAGTGGAAGGGAACTTGCCACCAGCAAAGGAAAAGAAAAAGAAAATCTTGAAGATTCCTATATCAATGTTGATGAAACCACCAAACCAACTTTACCTCCCTCAGAAATCAATTCCTACTCCTGTTACTCCACCTCCATCTCGAATTACCATCGACATCCCAACCTCCACTCATAAAAACAGTGAACTCCCGTTCCCAAACAGAATGAAAAAGAAACATCTTGATGAGCAGTTCTCCAAGTTCTTGAGCATTTTCAAGAAGCTGACCCTCGACATACCTCTGATCGATGCTTTGCAAGAGATGCCTAATTATGCAAAATTCCTCAAGGATCTCTTGACAAAGAAGAAAAAGAAACCTGGAAAGGAGACAGTGCACCTGACAGAGGAATGTTCTGCAGCCCTTCTTCGAGCACTCCCTCCTAAACAAACAGATCCGGGAAATCCCGTGATCCCGTGCTTTATAGGTGGGGTGGATTGTGGAAGTGGTCTATGCGACCTAGGAGCCAGCATTAATATCATGCCATACGCCACCTTCTTGAAAGTTAAAGGAGGAGAAATGCAACCGGTTCCTTTTAAACTCCAACTAGCAGACAGATCAGAGATCAAGCCCATGGGCATAGTCCGAGATTTGGTAGTTGGAGTGTCTCGCTTCATCTTTCCAGCAGATTTCGTCATTCTAGAAATGGATGACGATGTCGAGGTTCCCCTGATTCTAGGTCGACCGTTTATAAGTACCGCCAAAGCTATCATTGACGTCCACGACGGGAAAATTACTCTTCGGTACGAAGATGAGACGATTGAATTCGACATGCAGAAAATGATGAAGAAAAGCTCAAACTTTTCTCCTCATGCTAAGACGGTGGGATTCACAGATGACGAGGAGGAGGAAGGCGATTTTGCTACAGAGGAGGACACGTATTTTCCATCTTCCATCCAGGAAGCTGAAACTGAACCCCTAGAGCAAGTATTACTTACTTCTCTAGAAGAAAAGATGGAGGATCCAGAAGTTAACGCCATGCTGGCGTACGTAGAAAAAGGAAGGGCTGGTTATCAATCGTTCCGGCCACCAATCGAAGAACTCGACAGAAAACCTCAAAAATCAATTCCATCAGTAGAACAACCACCAGAGCTCGAGCTTAAAGAAATACCCTCTAACCTCAAGTATGCTTTCCTAGCTGAAAATGACCGTTTGCCTGTCATTATTTCCTCTTCTCTGAATTCCGGGAGGAAACGAAGTTACTTGAGGTATTGAAAGAAGCACAAGACAGCAATCGGGTGGACTATCGCTGATATCAAAGGAATTGATCCCTTTTGCACGCACCATATTTACATGGAGGAAAACTTCAAACCTATCCGACAACCTCAACGCCGGCTAAACCCTAACCTCAAGGAGGTAGTTCGAAAGGAGGTTCTGAAACTCCTTGACGCAGACATCATCTATCCAATTTCTGACAGTCCATGGGTCAGTCCTGTTCAAGTTGTCCCTAAGAAGGGGGGCATCGAAGCTGTTATTAATGAAAAGGGAGAGACTATCCCTCAAAGAAAGATCACAGGATGGCGCATGTGTATTGATTATCGGCGTTTGAACTTGGCCACCAGGAAGGATCATTTCCCTCTCCCCTTCATCGACCAGATGTTGGAACGACTTGCAGGGCAAGAGTACTACTGTTTTCTAGATGGGTTCTCGGGTTATTTTCAAATACCAATCGCACCTGAGGACCAGGACAAGACAACCTTCACTTGTCCTTACGGTACCTTTGCATACCGACGAATGCCTTTCGGTCTATGCAACGCCCCTGCTACCTTCCAGAGATGTATGCAAGCAATATTTGCTGACTTCATCGAGCAGAGCATAGAAGTCTTCATGGACGATTTCTCAGTCTATGGCTCTAGTTTCGACAAATGCTTGGCACAACTAGATTTGATCCTGAGACGGTGTGAGGATACGAATCTCGTTTAAACTGGGAGAAGTGTCATTTTATGGTCAAGGACGGGATCGTCCTTGGACATAAAATATCAGCAAAAGGGATAGAGGTGGATAAAGCCAAGGTGGAGGTTATTGAGAAGTTACCAGCACCAACTACAGTTCGAGATATACGAGCATTTCTAGGGCATGCAGGATTTATCGGCGGTTTATCAGGACTTCTCCAAAATCAGTAACCATTGACCGACCTGCTACAAAAGATCCCCTTTCATTTCAAGAATGTTCAGCTGCCTTCAAAGCCATAACACAAAAATTGGTGACAGCACCTGTGGTCATACCACCTGATTGGTCTCTTCCTTTTGAGATCATGTGTGACGCAAGTGACTATGCCGTGGGGGCAGCTCTGTGCCAAAAAAGAGAAAATCTTGAGAGTGATCGCCTATGCTAGCAGAACACTGAACGACGCGCAGAAAAACTATACGACCACCGAAAAAGAACTTTTGGCTATAGTTTTCTCCCTCGATAAGTTCAGATCTTACTTATGGGGAAGCAAGGTCATCGTGCATACAGACCACTCCGCTCTCAAATACTTATTCACGAAACAAGAAGCCAAGCCTCGCTTACTGCGCTGGATTCTTCTACTTCAAGAGTTTGACATCGAAGTCAAAGATAAGAGCGGGAAACTGAATGTCGTCGCTGACCATCTCTCTAGGTTGGTGACTCCTACGGATAGTGTGCCCATCAACGAATTCTTCCCCGACGAGACTGTCTTCTCCATCACCAAAGTACAGGAGCCATGGTACGCAGACCTGGCCAATTATTTAGTCTCAGGAACAGTACCCTACGATTTTTCCTACTCCCAGAAGAAGAAATTCTTTCTGACTCGAGGCATTATTTCTGGGAGGACCCGTACTTGTTCCGAGTTAGTGCTGATGGGTTAATTCGACGATGTCTCCCGGAAGAAGAGGTTTCGAGCGTCATTCACTTTTGTCATTCTCGGGAAGCCGGAGGTCACCATGGACCCACGAGGACCGCTGCTAAGATCCTGGCCTCAGGTTTTTATTGGCCAACCCTTCATAAAGATGTGTACCAATTCTGCAGACAATGTGATAATTGTCAGAAAATGGGTAACACATCCAGGAGACATGAGATGCCGCAACAAGGGATACTAGAAGTAGAGCTCTTTGATTGTTGGGGCATAGATTTCATGGGACCGTTCCCTTCCTCGCAGGGCCACGAATATGTTCTAGTGGCAGTTGATTATGTGTCAAAGTGGGTGGAGGCTATACCCTGTCATCATGCCGATGCAAAGACAGTAACCAAGTTCCTCAAAAAGCACATCTTTACCCGTTTCGGCGTGCCCAGAATTATTATCAGTGATGGAGGAACACACTTCTGCAACCGTTTATTCGAAGCACTTATGGTTAAATACGGGGTACGTCACAAGGTAGCTTTACCTTATCACCCCCAGACAAACGGTCAAGCAGAAGTTTCCAACCGAGAGTTAAAATGGATCCTTCAGAAGACGGTTAACTCATCGAGAAAGGATTGGGCACTTAAACTGGATGATGCGCTTTGGGCTTACCGTACTGCATTCAAGACTCCCATCGGGATGTCTCCTTTTAAGCTTGTTTATGGGAAATCATGTCATCTGCCAGTCGAGCTGGAACATAAGGCGTATTGGGCACTCAAGGCCCTAAACTTCGATTTAGAAGCCGCAGGAGAAAAGCGGAAGTTTCAACTCTCTGAACTCGAGGAGTTAAGAGATCAGGCATACCAAAGTGCGACGATATACAAGGACCGCACCAAGAAACTTCATGACCAGATGATCCACAAACGCGACTTTCAGGTTGGCGACGGAGTGCTGCTTTATAATTCCAGATTGAGACTATTTCCTGGAAAACTCAAGTCTCACTGGACTGGCCCATTCCAAGTTGTTGGAACCACTCCTTTTGGTGTTTACGAACTCCAGAATCAAAAAGGAGAAAACTTCAAGGTCAATGGATCACGTTTAAAAAGGTATGTCGGGATTCTTGAAAATAATGGTGCTATGCTCGAAATTTCTTTCATACAGGAATACGAGGAAACTTCCACCCCAAAGGAACAACAGACAACACCTCTACATCATAATTACAAAAGTGTACAAACTTCCTAACACCAGCAGTTCAGATACTTCGCCCTCAGAATCTTCTCCAAACTAAACTTGGTCAAATACGTCTAGCTAGAGACGTTAAACCCGGGCAGCTCGGTGGGAGGCAACCCACTATCTATCTTTTATTTCCTTTAATTTATTATGTTTTTCCTTTTTGTACTATATTTCCCTTTTATTTGTTATAATAAAATGCAGGCTTCACTTGAGTTCTTCTCGCTGTGTAGAATATTCTTTACAGGTTCAATTCATGACATTCCACAGCAACACTCAAGTGTGGGGGAGCTCTACACACTCTACGAAATCTGGGGAGTACACTCTTTCCTTTACTTGCATGCCCTATTAATTTTATTTCTCTACGCAATGAGGGCATTGCTTAAGCTTAAGTGTGGGGGAAGAGCCTTTTCAGGTCATAAATGCTTAAATTGTTAAGTCTCTCTGCTTATTTCTGCTTACCTCGCATTTGTTCAAAAATTGAATTATGTACCTTGCTAATGTAGGTTGTTCTCTTTAAAAACAAACTATATGATTAATGGTAATTTAGTGTAATAAGGGTACAAATTTTTAAAAAAATTTATTTGATTACTTTTGAGGAGCATTTTATATGCGGTGTGACCAAATAATCTGCAAATTGGTTGGATTTTATTGCTCAGGGTTTCTTTCTGTCTTCTCTCTTAGGGATTGCTAAGGGGTATTTCTCTGTTAAAAAAAAAGAAGAAGTATACAAAAAATAAGGGACTTTCGAGACACCATTGGTAACCAACAAAGAGAGTTGAGTGTTCTTGAATACAAAGGCGTGATGCCTATATTTTCTCATCTCTTATGCAAAAGTGAAGCAAATGCATAAATCTTTTCTTCCTTTTATTTTCTCCTCAATGCCCATTCTTGAGAGAGTTGGCCATGGTAAAAGTTCTCGGAGTCACCAAAATAAAAGAAACATTGAAGTACCTTAGATCATACCCCGAAACTCTATATTTTTTTTCACCTTGAGCACACCTATGCCACCAGCAGATAATTTTTCACACTCCTCAATAAGTTTTAGAGATCTGTTATACCCAAAAATTTTGACCCCCCTGGTTAGGGTCCACAAGGTCCTGGCGAAGTGAGGGGCGTTTTAATCGAGTAGTGAGGGATTCCGGCTCGAGCGGCACATCCCATGGCATGAGGAGCAGCTTCGTCATTTTCAGGGGCGTTTTGGTAATCTTTAAAGGCTCCTGGACCTCTATAAGCTTTCTCTCTCCTCCAAAGGGTACCCAAATCAGCTTGAATGCTTTGATATTTTATCCCATGATAGAGGATGTCATTCTAAGCATAATGGCGTTGGAATTTTGATTTTTCGAGTTTCCAATAATTTTCTAGCAATTTCTGACTGAATTTGACAGAAATTCGATTTAAAAATATTCCAACATTTAAAAAATCCGATTCCACTTCAGAAAATTCATAATTTCCATCCTTGACACGTGGTTAAAATTTCACAGCAAAATTCCTTTGGGAAGTCACTTAACTAAAATATCAAAAAATCTTACTTTTACTAGATTTTCTTTATCTTTAAGAAAGTCTATATAAGGGGATAGGTTTTTGGATAAAGGGAGAACCTCATATGCTCAAGAACCCTAGAGAATCAGAAAACACAGCCTCCTCACTCTCTCTCACTCTCTTCCACGTTTTCCAACGCCCGCCACCCAAATCATACCGAAAATCCCCCGAAATCACCATCTAAACACGTTTTCCAATCCCTAAAGCATCAATATCATCAAAACCCCACAAAAACACCACCAAGACGTGAAGAACAGCAAGAACAACCAACAACCAGAAGCTTGGTTCGAAATCCTTTCGGGTCTGCCATCAACGAAGCACTCGACGAATCCCGGTGTGAAGAATCACCTTGATTCGAAGGTAAAACAGGTTGCAACTCTACTTTTCTAATTCCCCACGACCTTATTAACTCTCTGTCAAATTTTGGGCTCAAACTAACCTTCGTACGCTTCTGTATTGCTGTTTGTTTAAGCTTTCGTCCAATAACTTGTTTACTAAGTTTCGTGCTTAATTCGAACTCAAATTGAAAACTTTAAATCACTAACGTCTTGTACATCTTTCAGGCTACACACCCATAAAATTTGAGTCGAAAACACCTTCAGGAACAGCCTTAACGCCGCCGTCCGAGGGCGGTCCGCACCCCGGACGTCATGTCCGGGTCCCGGACTCCTTGTCCGTAAGCCCGGACGCCCACGGACGGCGGCGAGATTTTTAAATTTTTAAATTTAGGTTTTTCTAATAATGTCCGGGCCCACGGACGGCCTGTCCGTGGCCCCGGACTTTACAACTTTCTGTTTTCCTGTTTAATTCGACTTTTATTTCATATAGGTTAACTAGGGTCCGTGGCCTCGGACATTAGGTCCGTGGCCACGGACGGAAACAAAATTTGACCTAATTCTGCCTCCAAAACCCTAGTTTAGGTAATTTAAATTTCCCTTTAGTTTTCCGTCAAAAAATGCTAAAAAACACAAAAAACAAAGCTCGCGCACTTAGTTAAAACGACTCGTAATAAGCCGTAAATAAACCAAGTAGAGGAAAAGCGACCTAGAAGGGTAATGAAAGTAATTGAACCCTAATTAAGTCGAATATCAAGCCCCGAACCCGAACTCTCCTTTCCTAATTTGATCTAGGTTAAAATTAGGTGGCGACTCGTAATAGGTTCCAGTGAGCTAGCTTAGGTTTTAATAATTATTGTTATATGACATAGTTATTAATCTTAGCTATAGGTGGACCTAAACCCGATTAGATCCTAATCAACTTTAATCAACATAGGATAGGGGTTTAAAATCGAGGCTCACAGACTGGCGACTCTGCTGGGGAATAACTTCTTAATTTTAACTTGTTTAATTTTAAGAAAGAGGGCTTAACTTGAAAATGTTTATTTATGGCTTTATTACTTTGTTTATTTACTTTTGTGCGCACTTTAATGCACCTTTTGCATCATATGAGGGCGAGGGTCCACGCAAACCAGTTTCACACCCGGGACCCATCTAGGGTCCCCTGTCAGGGACTCACACCTTTTAGGTGATGTGAATAAGTGAGGGAAAAGAGGAGGGTGTCGTCTAACCACACCCCCTTAATACCTGGGCTTTAGCCCCAAGCATTTTCCTGACAGTACCCTTACCCTAGCCCATTGTTTGGTCAGTCAAAGACCCGACCGTAGACGCACACCTTCAGGTGATGTGAAAAAAGTGGGGAAGCGCAAAGAGAATAGCGTGCAAGCCCTATTCCTTTGTGGTGACCTGGGCCCAAGCCCCAAGCCCTCTCCGGATCGATCCATACCCGGTTGAATTTAAACCTCTAGTGAGGACATGTTGAATTTGTGTGAGCCCTGTTTGCTTGTATGATCGTCCATTACCTAGCCTAGAGGTTGATAGGAACTTCTCCTACATTAACCTAGCCCAACCCGAATTGGCGGCTCTACTTGTTTGCGGCCCAGAGGTCCTGTTCAGTTTAATATGTGAGTCGTTCGGGCTTCAGCCCAAAAGCTTAGACTTAGGTGATTTCTCTTCTGGCCCAATTTGAATTATCCAATTAGTTCTAGGCCCAAAAAAGAAAATCCACATGAACTTGAAATAACTCACAAGGCCTGAAAATAATCTTTTTCGGTTTAGCAACCATCTTCTCTGGCCAAAAGAAAGTTAGGCTCATTTGTGATTTAGGGACCACTCCAGCCCATGTGCTTTGCTCTAGGACCAAACACATTCCGGCCCAAGGGCTCATTCTAATCTAGGCAGACTTCTTATTCGGGCCCATGCCCAAAACCCTAGATCTAGGTGTCACCTCTCAGGCCCAATCAAAGCCTTCTGTTTACATTTCAGTCCAAATTCCAGTTCATAGCCTGAGAGATACTCCAGCCCAAGCACCTCATTTTCTGGGTATCTTGGCCCACTTGCTTTCAGCCTAAGCCTGTTTCGATCTACCTTGTGAAGTGTCATTATCACCTAGTGTCTTTCAACCCACTTCCTCTTGTTAGCTAATAATGGACTTCTTGGAAACAGGCAAGCCCGAATCCAGATATGGCAGAAGGAGGAAATCCGATCAACACCGAGGCCCAGTTGGCCGCTGTGCTGCAAGGGTACAAGGTCTTGGAGTCCATTGTCGAGGAACTGAGGAGTAAGGCTAATCTCCAGGAGACAAATCAGCACACTCTGGAAAAGCTTGTGGATGAAAATCTTAATCGTAGTTACATCGAGATTGACTCTGTTAGGGCCCAAGATCCTCAAACACGTTGGGGAAGGATGTTCCTGACAACCAGCTAGCTGCAGAGGTCAAAAGGGTTTGAAAAGGATTGAGCGCATAGAGAAAAACCAACAAACCAGCTGGCTTCGATTATTTTCCACGGCGTCGTATCCCGAAGTTTATCTTCCCCTAAAGCTGAAGCTGCCTGCACTCGCTTTGTACAAGGGTTCCTCGGATCCACAGATTCACTTGGCTATGTTCGACCGAGAAATGTCCATCTTGGGGCTCAACGATATGCAAAAAGCCAAAGTTTTCGCACGCTATCTAGACGAGACTCCTCAACGTTGGTATCTCACTCAGAAGATGAATACCAAACTTACGAGGAGGTTTGCGAGGCTTTCCTCCTAAATCATTTCGAGTATGCTAAACCTCGAGGTCACCAGAATCGATCTGGCAGGAACTCGACAGAAAGACGGTGAGTCCATGTCGGACTTCATCAAGCGTTGGAGGAAAGGCTGCGGCCATGCCTACCAGAATGGACGAGCAGGAGCAAATCCGCATGATAATTGAGAACATGCGAAAACACACAACCATGAGCTAAATTTATGTACTTCCCGAGTTTGGACATGTTGATGGGACAAGTCGGTATTCTAGAGGAAAGGATTCATAAGGAGGGTTTGGAGCTCGAGTGCTCAAGAAACTCCGGCAGTGGCTCCAAATTATCTAAGCCAGAACCAGAAAAGGCTTATCTTCAGACAGTAGCTTGCGCTCAAAGCAGTTTCCCAGGAGTGAATATGGTTCAACGACCTAGATCTCCGCATCAAAACCTTAGGACAGTACCCTTACCACGCCGAGACTCATCGCAAAGGGAATTCACCAACATTGGCCGAGCACCAAGTCAGGCGTTTGAAGAGCTTCAGAAGAGAAACCTGCTACAGCCCCTGGCCCCTCGGCCAGGAACCACTCATTTGGGGAGGCATCTTAGTCAATTCTGCCACTACCATCAGTTGCCTGGCCATTATGCTGACAATTGCCGAGCATTGAAGGCACAAGATCAAGACCTCCTCGAGCAAGGAGTCCAATTTTTCTAAGTGTGCAGATCGTTTCTTGAATCTTTAAATTTTCCTAGTAGCTTATTAGTTAGTTTTCAGTCACCTCTGATTGTAATCTTTATGTTTCTTTCATGATTCATAAATAAAATCATAGTTCCATTTTCACAACGCCTGTACAAACCATTTTTCATTTATCGAAAAAAGAAGGAAAACAAATAGTTTTTTTAAGGAAAAGGATCACGAAGCAATCATTTTCTGACTATGCAATGGAACGGCTTGTCTCTTGTTTCTAAAAATTTGAACATGCCTAACCAAACACCACAACTCACCCTATAATATCCAACAACCCACAAAGAGGTTCCAAGTCCACATCTATCGAATTGTTGTCACAAACCCCAAATCAATACTGGGGGCAATCTAAGTTTAAGTTCGTCGTCTTTTATCTTTTGTTTAAATGTGCGAACGAGTTTCCAAGTGAAAATCTCACGAGAGTGTCTTGAGTGGGAAAACCATGAGTGAACGAGCGTGTCATTTTTACAACGACTCTGGTAAGACCACATTCAAAGGTGAGATAAATGGCATAACTCTGACCGAAGGAGATAATTTGTAAATTTACTCTTAGATCTGCGAAAAGTAACAAAGAACGGATACACAACTATCAGGAATGACGAAGCACCTAGGTACAGCACCACATAGCCAAAAAACTTGTGAACCCTGACATTAACCCTAGGCACCCCGCTGAGCCTTTCATATATCCCTTTTCGATAATATGAACACCACAAATAACCCATCCAATGATGAATGTCCGACCCGGTGACCAAAGGAAGTAAGGAGCCCGACTCTCGGATAACATTATCATCAGTCCGAAGAAGCCTGCTATCAGCATGACGAAGTGATCCGTAAATGGTCCCAGAGTGACACAGGATCAAAAGAGCTCACATCAAAACAGCTCTCGAAGCCCAAGACCGGGAAACACAAGAACCCCGAAGGCAAAGTCAAGAAAGGATAAAACGAAAAGGCGAACCCGAAGTGCCTCGAAAAGTCCAAATGACAAAAAAAAAGAGAAATGGTGTAAAGGACAACTCCAAAAGTCCAGGTCCAGAAGCTCAAAAACAACGTCAACATGAAGCAGTTAGACGACTTCAAGACAAGGAAGATGAATCTGAGAGAAGACGCAAGTTGCAGCTTTGGTCACCCATTTAAGCTCCACATACCTCAAATATCCCTCCATGATCCCGTCGTCTTTCATCACACCCTATGGCCACGTTATAAGCTTTAAGACTTCCGACTTGATAGTTGTTTGTCCAATCACGTGAAAGTAACAGATCAAATGCGTAAATCCATCAAATATCAAATTCAATGGTTTAGAAGTTATGACCATGAGCGAGAAATGAGTGCAAACACCGACCACATCGAGTGTAGGTTAGGGAGCACCACATCAAAGCATAAGCCTCGACCCTGTGAGGGTGAGACTTTTCGCATGTTTAATCAAAGAAAGTACTGGGGGCAATCGATCGTCCCGATCGATTGCCATGAACTCTAGCTCGGATTGTCCTAAGAAAAAATACTGGGGGCAATTGTTGGTTCCAACAATTGCCATGTCAGCACCAATTAAAACCCAAAGCTCGAGCACCACCGTCCCACCACAGGCACACATAAGCCCTTACCACCACACACACACTCTCAAACCCTCATTGGCCTTACCTCCACAAAACATCAGGCCCGTCATAACCCTGACCTCCATCCAAAATCACAACCCAATCCCAGGTCTGTCACAAATCCTGAACACCGGCAAAAGCCTTCCACCACACAAACACCACACACTTCCACCAATGGCATGTTCATTTTCAAGAAGCAATTGCAGATTTGAAATTTTTAGTCAGGAAATGATCATTTCACTTTCCTTTTTCAGCAGGGTTTTTCCCAAGCATTGCCAAGTTCGGCACCTTTTCCAACAGTTTCCTGTTTTGAACGAGTATCTTTCATATATTTTGATTGCATACATCTTATCATCATTGGCACGTTTGGCACTCCAGTAATCGGTTTTCATCATTTGCACGAGACCATTATCCTCCTAATTTATTTTTGGTTCGTGACCCAAAACAGTGCGAGGCCCCGCAGTTTTCCTCATTCAGTACGAGACCTAGGATCTTCATTCAGTGCGAGACCCATCTTTTCCTTCAGTGCGAGACCTACCATCTTCATCAGTACGAGACCCATCATTTTCAAGACTTTAGTACAAGACATCTTCATTCAGTGCGTGACCCAGAATCAGTGCGGAATCCAGCTTTTTCTTCATCCATTTAGTACGAGACTTCAGTGCAAGACCAAGCATCTTCATCAGTGCGAGACCATCATTTTCACTCAGTGCGAGGCCCATCATCTTCATCAGTGCGAGACCCATCATCTTCATCAGTGCGAGACCTATCATCTTCATCAGTGCGAGACCTATTGTCATCATCCAGTGCGAGACCAGTACGAGACCTAGTATCATCTTCAGTGCGAGACAAGTACGAGACAGAGCGTGATCTAAGTTGGCGGGGCAGAGCAATAAGTCCCCATCTTCATGTCAACTTCTTGGAGAAACAACTAGTGGGCAGTGGCAATAAGTCCCCTTGGTAATCTAGAAGTTATCCCAGCACCCCAGTTGGTGGCAGAGGCAATAAGTCCCCATAGTATACCAACCAGGAGCATTGGAACGGGTTTTCGGTCCCCAGAAGCATCCGAGCATCATCAGCATCATCAGCATCGTCAGCATCATCAGCATCAGCAAGCATCGTCAGCATCATCATCGCATCATCAGCATCGTCAGCATCATCAGCATCATCAGCATCGTCAGCATCATCAGCATCACTAGAATTTCGGCATTCTCGCATTTGCATACCACCCAATTTTCACTCGTTAGGTCGTCAACCCTTAGAATCGCTTGACATTATCTTATTTTCACATTTTAGGTAGTCAACGCCTTGGATGGCTTGACATCATTTCAGTCATCATATAGGTAGTCAACGCCTAGAATAGCTTGACATCGTATCATCCTCATAGGTATCAAACGCCTTAGATCGCTTGACATCATCTCATTCGTCATAGGTAGTTAGCGCCTTAGAATAGCTCGACACAACTTATTTATCAGTTTTCGGTAACATCAGTTCTCGGAAACATTCTAAATTTTGGGGTATCACTCAAGCATCAACTAGCCTTCTCACTTTCATTACAAAGTCTAGTTGACGGGGGGCAATCTGTTATACCCAAAATTTTGACCCCCCCTGGTTAGGGTCCACAAGGTCCTGGCGAAGTGAGGGGCGTTTTAATCGAGTAGTGAGGGATTCCGGCTCGAGCGGCACATCCCATGGCATGAGGAGCAGCGTCATTTTCAGGGGCGTTTTGGTAATCTTTAAAGGCTCCTGAGACCTCCTATAAGCTTTCTCTCTCCTCCAAAGGGTACCCAAATCAGCTTGAAATGCTTTGATATTTTAGCCCATGATAGAGGATGACATTCTAAGCATAATGGCGTTGGAATTTTGATTTTTCGAGTTTCCAATAATTTTCTAGCAATTTGACTGAATTTGACAAGAAATTCGATTTAAAAATATTCCAACATTTAAAAAATCCGATTCCACTTCAGAAAATTCATAATTTCCATCCTTGACACGTGGTTAAAATTTCACAGCAAAATTCCTTTGGGAAGTCACTTAACTAAAATATCGAAAAATCTTACTTTTACTAGATTTTCTTTATCTTTAAGAAAGTCTATAAGGGGATAGGTTTTTGGATAAAAGGGAGAACCTCATATGCTCAAGAACCCTAGAGAATCAGAAATCACAGCCTCCTCACTCTCTCTCACGTTTTCCAACGCCCGGCCACCCAAATCATACCGAAAATCCCCCGAAATCACCATCTAAACACGTTTTCCAATCCCCAAAGCATCAATAGTCATCAAAACCCCACAAAAACACCACCAAGACGTGAAGAACAGCAAGAACAACCAACAACCAGAAGCTTGGTTCGAAATCCTTTCGGGTCTGCCATCAACGAAGCACTCGACGAATCCCGGTGTGAAGAATCACCTTGAATTCGAAGGTAAAACAGGTTGCAACTCTACTTTTCTAATTCCCCACGACCTTATTAACTCTCTGTCAAATTTTGGGCTCAAACTAACCTTCGTACGCTTCTGTATTGCTGTTTGTTTAAGCTTCTGTCCAATAACTTGTTTACTAAGTTTCGTGCTTAATTCGAACTCAAATTGAAAACTTTAAATCACTAACGTCTTGTACATCTTTCAGGCTACACACCCATAAAATTTGAGTCGAAAACACCTTCGGGAACAGCCTTAACGCCGCCGTCCGAGGGCGGTCCGCACCCACGGACGTCATGTCCGGGGTCCCGGACTCCTTGTCCGTAAGCCCGGACGCCCACGGACGGCGGCGAGATTTTTAAATTTTTTAAATTTAGGTTTTTTAATAATGTCCGGGCCCACGGACGGCCTGTCCGTGGCCCCGGACTTTACAACTTTCTGTTTTCTGTTTAATTCGACTTTTATTTTCATATAGGTTAACTAGGGTCCGTGGCCTCGGACATTAGGTCCGTGGCCACGGACGGAAACAAAATTTGACCTAATTCTGCCTCCAAAACCCTAGTTTAGGTAATTTAAATTTCCACTTTAGTTTTCCGTCAAAAAATGCTAAAAAACACAAAAACAGAAGCTCGCGCACTTAGGTTAAAACGACTTGTAATAAGCCGTAAATAAACCAAGTAGAGGAAAAACGACCTAGGAAGGGTAATGAAAGTAATTGAACCTAATTAAGTCGAATATCAAGCCCCCGAACCCGAACTCTCCTTTCCTAATTTGATCTAGGTTAAAATTAGGTGGCGACTCGTAATAGGTTCCAGTGAGCTAGCTTAGGTTTTAATAATTATTGTTATATGACATAGTTATTAATCTTAGGCTATAGGTGGACCTAAAACCCGATTAGATCCTAATCAACTTTAATCAACATAGGATAGGGGTTTAAAATCGAGGCTCACAAGATCATGAACTATTGACTTTTTTATCCTACCCTTCATAATATTTTGTTAGTATTGAGCATTTCCTATTTACTTAGGTACATGGTTTTACTTGAGGACAAGCAAAAAGATAAGTGTGGGGGTGTGATAAGTGTCAAAATGAGCATGTTTTTATGGTGTATTTCATGTTTAATATTAGCACTTTTCTTGCTCATTTCTCCACTTCGGTTAGTTTTCCTCTAGTTTATGTTTTATTGTTTATCTTACAAAATTATTGGTTTAACATGAGGAAAACCAAGCCGGGAGTGAAATAGACGAAGAGACGAACACTAGACGCAAACGGCTTAGGAAACAGAGTCCAAACGAAGAATCTAGAGCCGGTCAAAGTTTGAAATAAAATAGGCCACGGTCAAGCTGCAACCGCCCAAGAGGAGGCGGACGTCTCACATGCAACCGCCTGGCGGACGTCTCACAGGCAACCGCCTGATAAGTGGTGGACGAGACTGGTGCAACCGCCTCGTAACTGGCGGACGTCACACGCGGACCACTCTCGCACAACCGCGAGGCGGAACACTCACACACAACCCCGTAATGGGGCGGACCTCTCTAGTGCAACCGCGAGGCGGTCAGCACAAGAGAACCGGCGGTCCCGAATTAAATCAATGCCGCGACTAGTTTTCTTCTGGTCGTCGTCGTCGTCTTCAACTTGAATCAACTTGAATCGTCTTATCTATCTACTCCGAGTACCGCCTACCTTAAATCGCTCACGGTCTCCACCTCCTGTCCCCTGCAATTAATGCTTCAATCAATGAAGCAATCAAATATCTACGGGAGTCTACTCTTCATTTCATCTATAAATACCCATTCCCTACAGCCTTGTACGAGTGCACGGAGAAAACCAGAAAATCACTCACACTCACCTCATCTCATTCTATTCCAGTAATTCGCTCCCGTATACCATTTCACTCCATTAATTCTCTAATTCACCCACTTCACTTATAATAACCTACGTACATGTTTCACTCTTCGACCTCTCCATTTCTCCATTCACTAATCACGTCTCCGTGCTGTTATTACGTCCAACCTCTGTCAGATTTATTACCAGTTAATATGTCTGGCTAAGGAGGATTTGCTCCGGGCAAGGTTTTTAATTATGGTTTGTTAAGCTGTGTAATATATTTCTACCCGGTTTAAATAATTTCAGTTTGTTACGATTAAAGTTTTGTTTCTCTCCCTTTTAATAAATTTCATCGGTTTATTAAAAAGCCTTACTAAGTCTGTTTTTAATTTCATCGGTTAGAATCAGACGGGTTAATTAAGCCGTAAACTGTAAGAACTTATTTTCATCGTTTAAGTTAATACATGTTGCAAGAATAAAGCCTCATACTCCTCTGCCGTTTACAGGCTTTTGCTCGAGTTTTCATCGGACCTTGCATTACAGGCAAACGAGTTCTTAAGAGTTTTCATCGGACCTTAAGAAAATTATAGGAATCTTGCCAAACTATTTTATTAAACCGGTAGAGATAGCACAATTAATTAAATCATATTAACCTGAACCCGGAGTTCCATTTAATTCATCTGCACTCAGTTTTCTAATCTGCTCAATATTTTTCTCTAAAACAAGTCAATTAACTCCCCCCTTTTTGTGACAAGCTTAGGAACTATTTTAGCTCGCTATAAGTCCCACGGTTTGACCCCGGCCGCTTCTGTCCTCTATACTACTGCGACCGGGTTATAATTTGCAGCCCGACGGATATTTTGAGTATTAATTTCTTTCTTTTAATAACTACACCTCTTCTAATCACTCACGATAAATCCATTCTGCAAAATGGTAAAGAGTTATTTAAGGGAAAAAGATTGAAAAATGTTTATGTAACAAGCTTAGAGGATATTGACAGTCCAAATCTTCCTTGCTTGACTGCTTCAATAGACGACTCTACTCTATGGCACAAAAGACTAGGGCATGATAACACTTCTTTACTAAAACAAACTTGTCAAGAAACAGTTGGTAAGAGGTCTTCCTGAGATTAAAAAATCTGAGACCAATCTTTGTGATGCTTGTGTTAGAAGCAAACAGACTAAGACTTCTTTTAAATCAAAGAACTTAGTTAGGACGTCCAAGCCACTTGAACTAATTCACATGGACTTATGTGGACCTATGGGAATCAAAAGCTTTGGAGGAAATTGTTATGTTTTTGTAATTATTGATGATTACTCACGGTTGGTTTGGACACTCTTTATTGCTTCCAAAGACGAAGTCTTTGAGAAATTTCAAGCCTTTGTAGGAAAAGTCCAAGTACAACTCAATCTCAAGATCAAGACTCTTCGGTCTGATCATGGGTCAGAATTTGAGAATCAACAATTCATGGATATGTGTAAACAACATGGGATTAGTCACACATATTCAGCACCAAGAACACCCCAACAGAATGGGGTAGTTGAGTGAAAGAACAAAACACTACAAGAGGTAGCCAGGGCCATGCTATTGGGGAGCAATCTTCCTCAAGTCTTCTGGGCAGAAGCAGTGGCGACTGCATGCTACATCACAAATAGAACGCCCATATGACCAATCCTCAACAAAACTCCCTATGAGTTAATCAAGGGAAGAAAACCCAACATATGCCACTTCAGGACATTTGGTTGCAAATGTTATGTCCATAACAATGAAAAGAGTCCTCTTGGGAAGTTTGATGCCAGAAGTGACGTGGCCATCTTCCTTGGATACTCTGAAAGAATCCGGACATACAAAGTATACAACAAAAGGACACTAAAGGTGGAGGAAAGTGTGCACATAGTCTTTGATGAGGCTGACGTACACAAGTTCAAGGAATCTGATGAAGATAAAGAACTTGGATTCAATCTAGCTGATCAGGATCACACAGATAATCCCAAAGATGAGTCACCGACTGAAGAAAGCCTGCCCGACAGCTCAGCGACAGGTCAACAATAGGTCGACGAAGGAAACATTGATGTCGAGGATCCTCTCTCTCCATCAACCATTAATCAATTAATCTCGTGCCTTGTACAGAAATCATCCATTGGAGAATATCATATCATACATATCCAAAGGAACTCAGACAAGAGCACAAACTCGAGATCTTCTAGCCTTCTCAACGACAGTCTCACCCATTGAGCCCAAGAACGTCAAGGAAGCTCTTCAAGACTCAGACTGGATCAATGCAATGCAAGAAGGATATCATCAACAAGAAGGAATAGACTTCCAATAAACCTTCGCTCCAGTAGCAAGGATGGAATCTATCAAATTACTAATTGCATTTGCTGCACACAAAGGAATCAAACTCTTCCAACTTGACATCAAGAGTGCCTTCCTAAATGGGTACGTCAAAGAGGAAGTATATGTTGAGCAACCTCCAGGTTTTGAGACACAAGAAGAAGAAGACATGGTATTCAAACTTGACAAAGCTCTCTACCGGCTCAAACAAGCTCCAATATCATGGTATGATCGCTTGTCCTCCTATCTATTGGAAAACCACTTTAAAAGAGGTAAAGTAGACAAAACTCTATTTGTTTACAACAACAAAAGAGATTTCCTAATTGTGCAAGTATATATTGATGATATAATCTTTGGAGCCTCTGATGAAAGATATTGCAAGAAGTTCGAAGCATTGATGAAAAGAAAATTAGAGATGAGTGATCTGGGAGAATTGAAGTTCTTCCTAGGACTTCAAGTCAAGCATAATGATGAAGGGACCATCATATCCCAAGAGAAGTACGTAAAAGACTTGCTGAAAAGATTTAGAATGGAGGAATGTAAGACGTTTGACACACCAATGGTAGTTGGCACTAAGATGGGTATCATGACTGGTGGCCGACCGGTTGACCAGTGATCTTACAGAGAGATGATTGGTTCTCTACTATATTTAACTGCTAGTAGACCTGACATCATGTATAGCGTTTGCTTATGTGCCAGGTTTCAAGCAGATCTAAGAGAAAGTCACCTCACAGCTGTAAAAAGAATCCTACGTTACTTAAAAGGAGCCATGAATCTTGGTCTCTTTTATCCTAAGTTCACTAACTGTAACGTTGTAGGATTTTCAGATGCAGACTATGGAGGATCTATCACCGATAGTGTAACACCCCTCACCATAATCCTGTAATAATCATTCTCATAGCAATAAATAAAATGTCCAACAGCGGAAGAATAAATAATAAATACAATACTCACTCGGGTGTCACCGGCCATTACTGGCCCATGCGAGCAACGTAGCCAAACTATATCCAACTTCCAACATAAACAAACTGCTAACCGCTGTGATAACGAGAAACTCCTATACATCATACTAAGTCCATAAATCATTTACATTGACAAGTGAGCGTCTACCCAATCCTGAATATACATAACCGTACCATAATACAAGTTCACCATCTTCATTGCTATACAAACAAACTCCTTGTATGGTAATCAAAGTAATCTCTAATTACCCTGTTCTTGCTCTTCGGCTTCGGCAATAATCACAACCTGCACAATGAGTGTAGTATCAGCGCTATGCGCTGTGTATGCCGGGCCTGGACCCTAATGGTCACTTAGTCATTTTAACCATCTTATTATTAGATTGGTTTCATGCTTTACCATTTTACAGTTATAATCAATACTGTAATATACCTGTACAATGTACATAACCAACCATCCAAATATTCATAAATATTCAACCATCCATCCAATCCAAACATTCATTTAATATCTCAAATAACAACTGTATATCGAACGTATCGAATAACCACAATATAATGTACAATGTACAACCGCCGTAGCGTACCGTTTCCTTAGTTAATTTACCTTGGCCTTGTAGGCCCCATCCAAACCTTGTTTAATTAATACCTGTTGGGCGTCATGTCGAGACAACCCTTAACCTCACCATGGACAGTAGTCCTCCCGTACACACAAAGGTGCTCATTTCGCCAGAGGTCCGGAGGCCCCTGACTATTCTCTTATGTCTCGTAAGACGTCCATAGAAAAGGCCGTAGCCACCTGACCCACGATCCAAATAGGGCTCGTTAGGTATACCTGGAGCGGAATCCAATTAGGAAACCCCTCAGTGATCACAAATGCGCAACCAGATAGTTCGTAAACTACACTGGATTCCTCACCTCAACTCACACCATCTCTCTCTCATAATGTTTAAGATCTGCTCTTAGTCTTATGGAGAATAATTATTAATTAGCTGCCCAATGGGTCTCACGCATACCTAGAAGTAATCTAGGTTATATTCATGTTCGAGATCCATGCTCTAGAGACCGACAATGTCGTGACTCATCCCTAAGTATTTTACTTAGGTTATCCATATACTTAATATTAATACTATGGTATTATATTAAGTAACCGTCTTGTCTTCACAACAACGTATATGTATGTTTATATAAGTCGATCTATAGTCGACGTAGTGTTAGTCCCGTAGGACGCACGTGCACATATAATTAATGCAGTAGCACATAATCACATACACGTATCAAAAACACATAACACAAGTGATAACAAACAAATCCGAGCCCAAGGAGTATCCTTAGGACAACTCGGCAAACCCCTTTACATACCGTTCACCCTGATCGTATTACGGTGGAGTATGAATCAGCAAGATCCTATGCTCCGTGTAGTCCGCTAGCTTGTCAAGCGTCCTTGTCAGAAGTATAATCTAAACGGTATTAAAACTATAAGTCAGTCACCATGACTAACTAAATCCAGTATTTCCGAATAATAAGTAACCCCGATAGTTCATCCCCTGTTTTTCTACAGTTATTTGTTACGGGTTTCTCTAAACTGGTCGGCTTTGTTACTAAAACTCGTATGTTACTATATTTCGACTGTTAAGTTTAAACTGTTATATTTCTTTAATCTTATCCACCACTAAATTTAGGTACGTAACCTATAGCTGCATGTATGCATGCATGATTATATTATATTGTATTCTTTTTCGTATTGTTTCATTTTTTTCACCATCCATTATAATACAATGTATTATATAATTCATTATCTTAGCAAATAATATTTGCATTCAAAACTTATACCTTATAGTTTATAACTATTTTTGTAGTAACCACCACCATTATATTATATGGTTTCCAACCATTATATATATTCATCCTTATATACATTTTCTTGTGTATGTATATATTTACCACGTAGGTAATTTTCTATGAGTTTAATAAACTCTTATATCATATGTTACATTTTATCATCTTTTATTAGATGATTATTCCCATTAGTCGTATTATATTATACAACTTATATTAAGATTATTATCCTAATATTATGTAACATTTTATGTTGTACAATTACAACTCCTAAGGTTTATTCAATAAATACCTTAGTTTATAAAACTTATTTATTTATAGCTTGTCACATTATTTTATGTGAATATCCTTACTTATATTTAATCCCACCTAAACCATATAATTGTTATAACATTTATAACATTATAGACCATAGTCTAAATTCATTTTCCAGCCAAATATTTTCGGTACAGCCCTTGAATTTATTTAAAATTCTATTTTGGCCACATAACATTATGTAATGTTGTACCATATACTAATATCATGTATTATGATATTTTTATTCCCTTTTATTTATAACCTATAGTTTTTATACAAAACTAATTAATATTGCCGCTTGGGCATATACTTTCAACCTTATTCTTTTCCATAAACCATAGTTTCCTTTATTTACAAAATCACCCCATTATTTATACCATGTTATATATTCCATATAATATAACATTTTTAACTTATAAATTGGTATAACCTAAGGTTATATTTTGTAAAATCCGAACAGACCCTAATCTGTTTTATAATTGTCATTTGGCCCTATTTATAACATATAGTTTTATATTATCATTATAACTATATATTATACACATATCTTTATAAATTCTCTTATATAATTCTAAAAATCACCAAATTCCACCAAAGGGTTATAAATATCCTTATTAACCCATATATTGTCGGTATTTATTATACCACCCCTTATATTTCTCCAAAGTGTCATAATGACATAATAACTATATATTATACATATATAGTTTATCTTAATTCCAAAATCAACCAAATAAATTCCTAAAAATTCCTAATAGCCCATGGGTGTTTATAATATCATTTTACACCCTTTTTTTCGGTAATAACATATTCACCACATATGTTATAAAAATATTACCATATAACCCCAAAACTTTATATAATCTTATAATTTTTATATTAACCCATTTAAACCTCTAAATTTCGGCCATATTAATATATAGCCCCCAAATTTAATTTAATTACACCTAAAACCCAATTTCCTTGCGGTAATAAATATATATCACCTAAACTTAATTATAAGCTTGTAAATGCATAAATAAAATGGCCTAAAGTACATGGCCTTATTACAAACATTAGCTTATAAAATGAATTACACATAGATGCCCAAAAGTACTATAAACTTTCGGCCTTGCACATATGTTTTCATTATTTACCAATTTTCCACATAATGTCTTAAATTTGACAATTATGCTTACTAATTAGTTATAAAATTTATTAAACCACTTCTTAATCACCTAAGGTCAAAATAAGACCTATACACCTTGTTCACTCACGGCACAATATATACATATGTATAATTACATATTAATATACCAAGTGAAGGTTTAAGTGATTTATACCTTGATAAACTCTTGTATGAGCTCGGCACCTTGGAGTAAAATTCACCACAATATTTAGACATGTTTAATACACCAAAACAAGATATAGTTATACTCCAAGCTTGAGCTTAACCATAAAGAACAATTAATGTAAGATTTAAGGCAAAAATCACCTTAAAAATGCTTGGAAGGTTCCTTATGAATTCGGCCTGGTTTAGACACACCACAAGGTGTTAAACTCACTATATAAACATAAGGAACACTTAGACAACAACAAGCTGCTGTGGTATTTGGTTTTACCTTGGCAAAATGCCTTAAAGAAGAGTATTTCCTTTGGATTTCGGTCACCTTTGCTCCAAATGGTTAACCAACCGATTAAACATGTAAATATGAAGATTATGAGTGTATAAACTCACAAAAATCAGAATAACAAAACCGGATGCAAGGTGTAGAAGCTTAAGGTATGTTTTACCTTAAAATGTAGATTTGGAGTTCCTTGGCCCTCAACTGAGTTCATTCGAGTTTAGCTCTTGTTCTAACCTTAGAGCACTGAGTATAAGCCATAGGAAAAGATAAGCCACGAATTCCAAGTGTTGGTAATGAAAGAATGAAGAAAAAGGGCTAAAAATGACCTTAAATCATTACCTTAGAAGCTTATTGGATTGAATTGCCTTCCTAACTGAAGAACACAGCTTGGGAGAGTTTAAGAACTCAGACTCCACGTTTGGAATGGAGCAAGAGGCAAGAGAGAGTGAGATTTGGTGTTTAAAGGCATAAAATGATAAAATAAGGAATAGTAACTAATGACTCATCACATTAGCTGTCCAAACTGAATTATTGTCATTGTGTGCTGTCCTCCCTTCCTTCATGACTGCCGACACCACATATATGGGCTGGCCAATTCGTTGACCAAAGGTCAAACTTGACAAATGTGCTTAAAAATGGCACTATTTGGGTACTATTCACAATAAACTGTCAGTTTTGGATTTTTATTTTCAAACTTGGATTTATACTTTTAAATATAGTCTATCATGTCCAATAAATGTTTTAAATGATACACCCATGTCTTTAAAATGACAAAAAGTCATTATCTTTGAGCTCATACACAAAAACGTGCTTTAAGGTGATTTCAGGGCACTTTTGTGTCAACGTATGTTTCTGAGCTTAGTTTTCTTTGAGAATAGTTTTGTTGTGTTCCTTACATGATATTTGATCATGTTATCTAATTTTATACCATTTAGAGGTCATTAGACCTTTAAGGTTCTATTATAGCACATTTTTGCCCCTTGACCTTGAAGCATATAAATGCTTGTTCTTTTTTGTGTTGGAGTGTTGTCCAACAATTGTAATGTGTTACTTAATGTGTTAATATGCTTAGGACAAATTTTTAGGTCCTAAGTAGTTCATTTGGGTATTCATTTACCCTACACAGTCAAAGGGTGCAATATCTTGCTTTGTGTTGACCACTGTTGTTCTCAGTTGACTTTTAAGGTATGTTTAGACCTTAATCAATGTGATTAGATGTTTAATCCTTGATTTCTTAGTTTGGGGTATTTCAATCTACCCCCCTTAAAAAGACTTCGTCCCGAAGTCTCTCAATCGAATAGGTAAGTATATAAATGTATAACTACCCATTGTTCCCATAATGTATATCTATGTGATATATCATTTACACACACCGTATTGCGCTTATACAGCACATAGCCATCACTTTGTGGCGTTAGTTCAATCATATATGGATATAGGTGATCCATCAGCACCATCATTTCCTATCAGTTCTACAAACCCAATCAACCTCCCCGAGGCATCCATAACAAACCATCGTTCCACGTTCCATATCTAATGATTCATTTCGTATCTAAGCGATACCATATGCAATCATTCTACAAAGCAATATAAATATCTATATCACAAGAGCATAAGAAAAGCACTACACACATGGGTGTAATACAACATTCAATCAGGTATCTCATAAGATACATACATACAAGTGTACATCACACACAAACAAACCAATCAACGTACGCCCCGCATACCAACCATAACCAACAAAACCTCGTATGCCCCGCACACCACCAATTCGCTGTATGCCATGCATACTTGAAATACCCCAAACCTAGTTATGTTTTTAAACACCTAAATAGGGTGTAATAAGACTAAAAAGAGTCTTAGAACCTTAGTAAACAAATTTAAACAAAAGGAAACACAAATGTGCTTTAAAGTCAATAAGAGCCAAAATGTGCTCTAAGCTTGGGATAAACTTGGGTAAGACCTAATGAGCTTACCAAGACCTCATTTATATACTAATGAACTTATTAAACCAGTTACCAAAGAAAACCAAGCTTGAAAACAAGTTAAAACACAAAATGTGCTTTAAGAAGTCTTAAAGCACGTTTTTGAAAAATTGTCTTGTAAATGAGTTTTGAGTGGCTAAATGTCCATCATTACTCTTAAATATATATGTGTACTATATAGTATCACATTTGGGTGGCTATATTAGTGGGAAATCAAAAATTTCACTTCTAAGTGCCTTGTTTAGGTGAATAGTGCTTTTTATAAGCTAGTTTATAACATATGTTGTATTAAGTAATTAAATTGACAAACAAAGACTAAAATGCCCTCATACTAATAAAGGGGGCCGGTTTTTTATAAGTGTGGTGACTCACCACTCTCTAGTTAAGGTAATAAGTAATTAAAGCAAACTAAGTAAAACTACTTTTTACTTTATAACATAAATATCTTCTAAAAGCAAGTTCTATCTTCATTCTCATTTCTTTCCTTCATTCCACGGTTTGCAAACACCTCTCTTCTTCCTTCTTCCTTGTTCTCTCTCGGTAATACTACTACCCCATGGAAGTTCCACTTTGACCACTGTTAAACCTAGCTCACTTGTCCAAATCAAAACCAATACCACCATCTCTTCCTCTCATCAAGCTCTTCAATTCCTATCTTCTCAAACTCCAAGCTCCATTTCGTGCCAAGGTGTTCCACCATTGAAGGAGCTTGAGCTTATATTTGACATATTTTACTCTCCTTTGCTTCTAGGTAAGGAATCTCAAAGAAAAATCAGGTTTCCTCCATCTCTACCTTAACCGAAAATACACATTGATTAGCTCTTTGTGTGACTTGTTCTAGCTTCATTTCAACTCTTCATGGACTAGGTGGAGTCCTCTCTTGTTGTATATTCAAACTCTCTTCAAAGATCAGTAAAACTACATTAATGTTTTTGAAACATGTCAAATTAGGGTTTACAATGAGATAAGCCTATAGCTTGAATACTCATTAAATGTTTGTATATTGTTTAGAACTTGTCAAAGAATCAAAATACGGTTTTGTAAAGAAACAAGAAGGAGTTGTGGTGGAAAAAGAGGTAAATCTACTAACTTAATGTTGTATAATGCCTTAGGAGAAATGAGCTATAATTGCTTATTAAAACTACCTAAAGAGCACATGGTAAATGACCTAGTAAATGTTCTCAAGGAGACTAGTAAAATAACATATGTCTTGTTGTATGTAATCGCAGGTTAAAGGCATATATATTGTGGAAATTCAGTGTTTAAGATTTAAGCACTTTAAGGGCCTAAGAGCCATGCATTTAAGGGCCTAAGTGCCATGCAATTTAAGTTATGCACTATATTGTGATGTAGTGTGAATTTGGTGAAGTTGTGTAAGAAGGTGTTCTTGGTGTTCTTAGTGTTCTATGATGAAATAATGTGCTAAGGTGTAACAAAATGCTAGGAGAAGCTATGTCGAAATTTAGGAAATGCATAAGGAGTTCAAGATGTTGTAAAGGAATTATGATGAACTAGGAAGTGTTCTAGAGGGTAATAAGGACTTAGGCATAATCTTGAGGTTTTAGTATGTACCAAAGTCATTTTGGACTTAGGTAAGACTTAGGCAAACTTTGGTAAAATAAGGAGAAAGTGTGAACTTGGAAAAGAATTGTCAAGATGGATATAAGGAGTTAGTTGTGAGAGGTGATGCTTGGGAGATGATGTTAAAATAAGGAGAAAGCATTTTGGGATGATAGTTATCATAGGTATGAAACACCACTTGAAAAACTTGGAGAAAACATTGTAAGTGTTAGGAATTTTGTGAAGAAATGGGTAAAGGCTTAAGGAATTAGATAATGAGTTTTATGAGTGTTTAAGGGTGTCTTAAGTTGTGTTTAAAGTGCCCAAATGAGGTTAGGGAGTACTAGGTTATATGGGGTGAAGTTTGGAGTTGAATGTAAAAGGAAAACATAGATTTGGGGCCGACCGGACTTGCGACCGGACTTGCAAGCTCGGTCGGGACCTGTTTACCCTGCGAGAATTAGTTTCTGGAATGGACCGGGCATGGGACCGGACATGGACAAGTCCGGTCGGGCTAAATTTACAAAGAGAATAAACACTCTGGAATAGACCGGACATAGGACCGGACATACAAGTCCGGTCGGAGTAGAAAATTTTGTACGGATTGAGTTACTGGAATCGACCGGACATAGGACCGGACTTGGCAAGTCCGGTCGGGCTGAATTTCCGAAGGGGAGAAACTCTCTGGAATCGACCGGACATGGACAAGTCCGGTCGGCAAGTCCGGTCGGACCTAAAACTTGTAAAAAAAAAAAAAAGAAAAGAATGACTTATGTAGTTAACCCTAGGGTATATAATGAAGGTACCTAGGGTAAGATAGGCATTAAAACATGTCATACAAACATGTTAAATACTTAGTAAGTTTGAAGTTAAATAAATAATTAACCGACATTACTAATGTGTTTAGGATTCTCTCAAGGTGGAAATCAGTCGAGGCAAGGACCAAGGTATGGTTTTCTTGCAGTCTGTTGCCTACCGGTTTACACCGGCTTGTGTGTTGTTTGTTTTTCTGTGTGTTTACGACTTTGTAAGATTAAACCATGTAAAGAGTTTACAGTTGTTAAATATTATTATGTTGTTAAGTGTGACTCTCTCTCCCCTTGTGTGGGTCTAACAAGATTTGACCTATGATTGTGAATTGTGTGTTGTGTTCAATGATGAACTACTAACAAGGGCTAACGGGGGAAGTGAGGAGTCCGGTCTGTTCCGGCCACGCGTGTGAGTATGGGAGTCGATGTCATAACCGGTTCGATTCTCTCTGTATGTTATGGTTAAGTTTCCAATTTGGTTTCTAACCTTCCCTTTAGCTTAACCAAGGCTATTTTACTGACTCACGTCGGGCCACAGGGGCATACTATGTGTTTTGTTTCGGTGTGCTTGGATCACTATATCCGAGGCACCTTGTGTTAAGTTAACCGTTCAATCTAACCGGACGGTAACGAGTTGTGTAACGAGCAAGGTATGAGCATGGCAACATTCTCTAAGCTCTCAATGGGGACTAACTGTGTTGGTTCTCTTCCAAAATTGTATGTTTGTGATGTGTGTTATGATGTGTACAATACCTGTGTTATGTTATATATGTATATGTTTGTGTTTTAAAATAAATATCATGTCATCATGACAATTGGTTGCGCGTATCCCGGTAGCCGATGGGCTGCGCGTTAGCCATACCAGCAAAGGTGCTGACCCCCTCGGGGGCTCCATATTTTTATTGCAGGATGAGGATCGAAGAGGCAGAGTGGCTCTAGATCCTAGAGAGTAGTTTACTTTTGGAGTACTTTTGGATGTTTGCCCGGGATGCGCCTGTGCTCCCGTGGCGTATTATATACTTGTTATGGTGGATTACAGTGATGGTATACAGTGAAGGATTTTGTAAACACTCGGTATTATGTTGATGTATATATATGGTTGTTAGTTCTATGCTCGGGAGTCTGATCATCAGACCGGTACATTTATTTATTCAGCCTTGTTAACCACGTGGGTGGTTGACGGCATTGTAGCACCAATCGTTTAGTTACCGTTTAGTTGTTTATTTTCCGCTGCGATTCCAAGTATAGTTATGTGCGTAGTAGGGGTGTTACAAAAAGTGGTATCAGAGCGAAGTATCGCTCTGATGACTAGAATACCGAGCTTAGGGATATACCGAGTTAGGAAACCTAACTACAGATACCTAAGTGAACAGATTTGGAAAGGTTGACCACTAACTAAGTGTGGAGATACCTTATTGTCGGGAAGCGTTACAATCGTTGGACCGATAAGTGTGCAAGCACAATGCTAATGAGATGTTCATATGAATTCAGATGGCAGGTAGACCACGAGGTAGAGGCCGCGGGCGCGGTACTGGAGATTTGGGTAACCAGGGCGATACTACGGCACAGACTATGGCTGAGGCAGTTGCAGCCGCCGTAGCCCAGTTGGTACCCGATCTAGTTGCTGCTATTCAGCAAGGGCAACAGCCCGGAGTTCAGCCACCACCACCACCGCCACGAGAGACCAATTGGGTCAAGGCGTTGGCTGATCTGAGGCCGCCCTCATTCAGTGGGGAGACCGATCCCCGTAAGCTCGAGGCATACATCTCCGAGATGGAGACCGCCTTCGAAACCCTAGCACCACCTGAGCAGGTCAAGGTACGACTTGCTGCTTACTACCTGAAAGGCTCGGCACAAAACTGGTGGAAGCTTGTGCGCGAGGGTAGAGTTGCTGATCCGACGTTCAGTGGAGGGAGTACACGGCTCTTCTGCGAGCCAAATACTACCCTATACATGTGCAAGAGGCCAAGCGCCTGGAGTTGGACAACCTGAGACAAGGGGATAAGATGACGGTAGATGAGTACTACTCAGCCTTCATCGGACTTATCCACCTGCTACCGGATCTGGGTTACTCAGACCGGATCCTTGTGAACCGTTTCTACAACGGACTGAACTATCGCCTACGCTACGGCATGGGGCCTACTGGATATACCACCTTGCAGGTAAAGAATTACAGTGTAATGTGAATAAGTGTGTACAATGTGTTAATGTGATGTGAATTTATTTGGCGGGGCATAACTGACACCCTAAATATAGGAGTGCTATCATGCCGCTGCTATCGTGGAGATCACCGTCCGTCTGAGGGACGAGGAGAGTGCGCTTAAGCGCAAGGCTCAGAACGAGGGCCAAGGCACGCAAGGACAGTGGGGAGGGAAGAAGAAGAAATCATACCCCCAGTCCCAGAAAGGACAGCAACAGGGTGGCAAGGGCCAGACCCAGACCACCACTGCTGATGAGCCTCTGCAGCTCACCTATGCGTATGCGGCCAAGCCCCTACGTTCTTACCCACCTAAGGGTAATTGTCTAAACCTGTGTGATAAGTTAGAGTATATGTTAATAAGTTGTGAAACAAGTATTAATGGTGTATTGTGATAGCAGCTAGCACGGGCTCTGGACCGGAGCGCCACTATTACTGCAAGTGGTGCAACGGCGACCACCCCGGCAAGGACTGCAAGGGTAATGATGTTCAGTGCCGGTACTGTAAGAAGATGGGTCACCGCGACCACGAATGCTGGCAGAACCCGAACAGTAGGAACTTCAGGCCCAAGGGGCAATGGAAGGGTAAGGCCACTACGACCACCGATGGCCAGAAGACGGCGAACCAGCCACCCCCAGATCAGAGGTACACGGAGTCCCAGAAGGGGAAGGGGTCGGGGTCCAACAAGGCCACCCTGAATGTGGTGGACCGGTCTGAGGCGCCAGGGCCCTCTTCTAGACCAGGTACCGCCTAAATTGTTAACTGAAATAAGTGTCTGCATACCGCATTTCATGCATGTGTGTGAGTGAGTTTAAATAAACAACCATGTGAGTGAATGAATAAAGTATAGTGTGAGATTTACCTAATTAGAGTACTCTAAACTTAAAGGAACTTTCAATATATGTTATCCAATCCCACCCACACCGAACCCTGGAGAAACCACCATCAACATCACCGACTTTCCATTGGAGCAATGTCAGGTCATCCAGCCAGGTATGATACTTCTAAATGGATACCTGACACCGGAGGCACAGATCCATATCATCAGACGATGCGACGAACTTGGAGCAAAACCAGGAGGGTTTTACACACCCGAATACCCGAACGGAGCAAGGATGCAATTGAAGATGATGTGCATGGGTAAGGACTGGAACCCTTACACCAAGTCATATCAAGAGGTACGAGCTGAAGATGGAGCAACAGTAGCAAGTATACCAGAGGAGTTCCATGCGGTCGTTAACCACGCCGTGGGAATTGCTCAACAAGTTGAAGCGGATTCAATTCCAAGTGTAAAAGCAGATTTATGCATTGTAAACTTCTACCAGAAAGGTGGACGGTTAGGTATACACCAAGATAAGGACGAGTCACCCGAGTCTCTAAGTAAGGGAGTACCCGTGGTGTCTTGGTCCATTGGTGATACCGCAGTGTTTGTGTATGGCGAGCAGAAGCGTGCTGATCTCGCAAAGAAGCTACTGCTAAAATCCGGAGATGTATTAATCATGGGTGGGCAATCAAGGATGCTATACCATGGCATCAGGAAGATCAAACTGAATACCGCACCGTCGGCAGTGATCAATGCCACACACATGAAACCCGGACGTTTGAATCTGACCTTCAGACAGTTTTAAGCCTTGTATAATTATGTGACAAACCAGTATGTATTAAGGATGTTGTAAGTGTGAATCATGGCGACAGTATAAGCCAATGAATGCTGTAAAAAGAGTGTGTTAATGAATAAAGTGGAGTTGTTTGAAGCATATAAACCGTGTTGTTACCCAATACTTATTAGTTTGCCAATGAATTAGGCTGTGCACTCGGAACGGGAGGTATACTGAGTGTCTGCAATAAGGCAGAAGCCGGCAAGAGCGGCACAATCCTCACCGGTACCTTTCCAGTGAATGGCGTGGATGCATCGATCTTGTTCGACTCTGGAGCCTCACATACATTCATTTCGCTATCATTTGCGAAGAGGCTGGGGTTAGATGGTGAAGAGATGCCAGACTTCGTGGTTACTCTCCCGTCGAAAGAGCGGATCAGATGTACCCGTTACTACCGAGGTGCTATTGTTCGAATCAGGGGTGAAGAGTTTCCGATCGACTTGATAGAGTTCGACGGACTAGGCTTTGATGTGATTGTCGGGATGAACTGGTTGGAGCGGCACAAGGGCAGAATCCTGTGTGCCGAGCATCGACTGCTTCTTCGGAGTCCATCTGGGGTTACCATATCTTACCGCCAGAGGCCCAGGGAGCCTTCGACTCAGATCATCACCGCCATGGCTATGTATCACGAGTTACGACGAGGGAGTGATGTATACCTCTGCTATGTCCAGGACATAGAGAGAGACCCTGAGTTTAGCCCAGATGTGCCGGTAGTGTCGGAGTTTCCTGATGTATTTCCTAAGGAACTGCCGGGCATGCCGCCAGCACGAGAGGTTGAGTTTGAGATTGATTTAGTTCCGGGCACCGGACCCATTGCGAAAGCACCTTACCGTATGGCTCCAGCAGAAATGACTGAGCTCAAGGAGCAGCTGAGAGACCTACTCGACAAGGGCTTTATCCGCCCTAGTGTCACCATGGGGAGCGCCGGTCCTCTTCGTGAAGAAGAAGGACGGTAGCCTCCGCCTATGTATTGATTATCGGGAGCTGAATGCTGTTACGGTGAAGAACCGTTACCCTTTACCACGCATCGACGATCTATTTGATCAGCTGAGGGGAGCATCAGTATTCTCCAAGATAGACCTGCGTTCCGGATATCACCAGATTGCCATCCGTGACAGTGATATAGAAAAGACAGCCTTCAGAACTAGGTATGGGCACTATGAGTTCACCGTTATGCCGTTTGGCTTATCAAATGCACCAGCTAAGTTCATGGACTTAATGAACCGTTTGTTCCAAGATCAGTTGGACAAATCAGTGGTAGTCTTCATCGATGACATACTTGTGTATTCGAAATCCAGAGGTGAGCATGAAAGCCACCTGAGGGATGTGTTGCAAACATTGAGAAAGAACCAATTGTATGCTAAATTTTCTAAGTGTGAATTTTGGTTGAACCAAGTATCATTCCTTGGACATGTGATATCTGAGGCCGGGATCGCTGTTGATCCGGCAAAGATAGATGCAGTGCGCACCTGGCCTAGGCCGAAGACAGTTACCGACATCAGGAGCTTCCTCGGTCTGGCGGGTTACTATAGGAGATTTGTGAAGGACTTCTCCAGTGTCTCGAAGCCGATGACTTCCTTGATGAAGAAGGATGCACCATTCGAGTGGACAGTCGACTGTGAGAGGGCTTTCGCGAGTCTCAAGGATGCTCTGACATCTGCACCGGTTCTGACATTACCAGACGGTCCAGATGGTTTTGAGGTCTATTGCGACGCATCAGGCAGGGGTATGGGTTGTGTGTTGATGCAACACGGGAAGGTCGTGGCTTACGCCTCCCGACAGCTGAAGAAGCATGAGGAGAACTACCCTACCCACGACTTAGAGTTGGGGGCCATTGTCTTCGCACTGAAGATATGGCGACATCACTTGTATGGGGTAAGTGTGACGATCTATTCTGACCACAAGAGTTTAAAGTACTTGTTCACTCAGAAGGAGTTGAACATGAGGCAAAGAAGGTGGGTTGAGTTTCTGAATGATTATGACATCAATTTACAGTACAAGGAGGGTAAGGCAAATGTGGTACGCATTGAGTCGCCGAGCACACTCTCTCCATTCGCTAGTCTCTCATACTGGCTTGGTTGAAGAGGTGCGGAGTGCTCAGATGACGGATCAGTACATGGTGGAGATGACAGAAGCTTATTGATGGCACATTCGAGGGTCAGAAGTATGACTTCAGACTCCACGATGATGACCTGATTAGGCTCAATGGCCGGTTGTGTATACCCAGGTAGCGCTGAGTTGAAGGAGCGCATATTGAGTGAATCCATTGTTCTACTACTTCGATTCACCCCGGAGCTTCAAAGATGTATAAAGGTATGAAAAGATACTTCTGGTGGGCTGGAATGAAAAAGGATGTAATGACTATGTGTTGAGGTGTCTCACTTGTCAGAAGGTCAAGTTTGAGCACCGACGGCCTGGTGGTATGGTGCAGCCAATGCCAGTGCCGGAGTGGAAGTTCCATGACATATCTATGGACTTCGTAGTAGGGCTTCCGCCTACAAGGGGAGGTCTGAATATGATTTGGGTGGTAGTTGACCGACTGACCAAGGTGTCCGATTCATTCCGATGAAGGACACCTGGAAAGTGGCAAGATTGGCAGAATTATTCGATAAAGAGATTGTTAGACATCATGGTGTACCAAAGACGATTGTCCGACAGAGATACCAGATTCTTATCCAGATATTGGAAGTCTACACGAGAGGCATTGGTACCGAACTGAAATTGAGTACGGCGTTTCACCCACAGACCGATGGTCAGAGTGAGCGCACCATCAGACACTTGAGGATATGCTACGTGCATGTGCACTTGACTTTCAGACCAGCTGGATTGATAAGTTACATCTGATCGAGTTTAGTTACAACAACAGTTATCATGCATCGATCAAGATGTCTCCCTTCCAGGCATTGTACGGTAGACCATGCCGCACGCCATTATGCTGGGATGAGTCGAGTGAGACGGTCATTATAGGACCAGAGTATCTTGAGCAAGTTCAGGCAGAAGTTCGCCAGATCAGGGATAATATGAAAGCAGCTCAGGATAGACAGAAGTCGTACGCAGATGTGCGCCGACGTGACCTGGAGTTCGCCGTGGGCGATCAGGTATTTTTGAGAGTATCCCCCATGAAGGGAGTATTTCGTTTTGGCCAGAAAGGCAAGTTGAGCCCAAAGTATGTGGGTCCTTATGTTGTGACGGAGCGGATCGGCCCGGTAGCTTATAGACTTGACTTACCCGCCGAGCTGGGCAAGGTACATGATGTATTTCATGTGTCCCAGTTGAAGAAGTATATGTCTCATCCGTCTCATGTGCTTCAGCCTGAAAGGCTAACTTTAGAGCCGACCATGCGATCAGTGGAGACTCCGGTACGGATTCTGGACACTAAGACTCGAGACACTCGCCATAAGTCTGTAGACTGGTGAAGGTTCTCTGGTCTAACCAGGACGTTGAGGAGGCCACTTGGGAGCTGGAAGATAAGATGAAGGCGAAGTACCCGTCGTTGTTTACTTCTTAGTATGTATAGGGTACGGGGCGTACCCCTATTTAAGGGGGGTAGAGCCGTTTCGGTTATGTATATGACATGTATTTGAATACATTGTCTGTGTTGTGTTGTATGTTCATTGTTAATGTTACAGACCGCTGAGTCTGAATGATGTTGTGATGTTTTGTTGTTTGGACCATGTGTCCGATATGATGTAAGATGTTGTTAATGTGATATAGAAGTGTTGTTAATATGTTCTCATGTTCTAATGTTTAAGTTATGTGGAAGTATGAACTTTGGGGACAAAGTTCTTTTAAGGGGGGTAGATTGAAATACCCCAAACCTAGTTATGTTGTTTAAACACCTAAATAGGGTGTAATAAGACTAAAAAGAGTCTTAGAAACCTTAGTAAACAAATTTAAACAAAAGGAAACACAAATGTGCTTTAAAGTCAATAAGAGCTAAAATGTGCTCTAAGCTTGGGATAAACTTGAGTAAGACCTAATGAGCTTACCAAGACCTCATTTATACAATGAACTATTAAACCAATTACCAAAGAAAACCAAGCTTGAAAACAAGTTAAAACACAAAATGTGCTTTAAGAAGTCTTAAAGCACGTTTTTGAAAAATTGTCTTGTAAATGAGTTTTGAATGGCTAAATGTCCATCATTACTCTTAAATATATATGTGTACTATATAGTATCACATTTGGGTGGCTATATTAGTGGGAAATCAAAAATTTCACTTCTAAGTGCCTTGTTTAGGTGAATAGTACTTTTTATAAGCTAGTTTATAACATATGTTGTATTAAGTAATTAAATTGACAAACAAAGACTAAAATGCCCTCATACTAATAAAGGGGGCCGGTTTTTATAAGTGTGGTGACTCACCACTCTCTAGTTAAGGTAATAAGTAATTAAAGCAAACTAAGTAAACTACTTTTTACTTTATAACATAAATATCTCTAAAAGCAAGTTCTATCTTCATTCTCATTTCTTTCCTTCATTCCCACGGTTTGCAAACACCTCTCTTCTTCCTTCTTCCTTGTTCTCTCTCGGTAATACCACTATCACCATGGAAGTTCCAACTTTGACCACTTGTTAAACCTAGCTCACTTGTCCAAATCAAAAACAAATACCACCAATCTCTTCCTCTCATCAAGCTCTTCATTCCTATCTTCTCAAAACTCCAAGAGCTCCATTTCGGTGCCAAGGTGTTCCACCATTGAAGGAGCTTGAGCTTATATTTTGACATATTATTACTCTCCTTTGCTTCTAGGTAAGGAATCTCAAACAAAAATCAAGTTTCCTCCTTGTTTTTATGTCCGAAAATACACATTGATATAGCTCATTGTGTGACTTTGTTCTAGCTTCATTTCAACTCTTCATGGACTAGGTGGAGTCCTCTCTTGTTATATATTCAAACTCTCTTCAAAGATCAAGGTAAAACAACTACATTAATGTTTTTGAAACAATGTCAAATTAGGGTTTACAATGAGATGAAGCCTATAGCTTGAATACTCATTATAATGTTTGTATATTGTTTAGAACTTGTCAAAGAATCAAAATACCATACGGTTTTGTAAAGAAACAAGAAGGAAGTGTGGTGGAAAAAGAGGTAAATCTACTAACTTAATGTTGTATAATGCCTTAGGAGAAATGAGCTATAATTGCTTATTAAAACTACCTAAAGAGCACATGGTAAATGACCTAGTAAATGTTCTCAAGGAGACTAGTAAAATAACATATGTCTTGTTGTATGTAATCGCAGGTTAAAGGCATATATATTGTGGAAATTCAGTGTTTAAGATTTAAGCACTTTAAGGGCCTAAGAGCCATGCATTTAAGGGCCTAAGTGCCATGCAATTTAAGTTATGCACTATATTGTGATGTAGTGTGAATTTGGTGAAGTTGTGTAAGAAGGTGTTCTTGGTGTTCTTAGTGTTCTATGATGAAATAATGTGCTAAGGTGTAACAAAATGCTAGGAGAAGCTATGTCGAAATTTAGGAAATGCATAAGGAGTTCAAGATGTTGTAAAGGAATTATGATGAACTAGGAAGTGTTCTAGAGGGTAATAAGGACTTAGGCATAATCTTGAGGTTTTAGTATGTACCAAAGTCATTTTGGACTTAGGTAAGACTTAGGCAAACTTTGGTAAAATAAGGAGAAAGTGTGAACTTGGAAAAGAATTGTCAAGATGGATATAAGGAGTTAGTTGTGAGAGGTGATGCTTGGGAGATGATGTTAAAATAAGGAGAAAGCATTTTGGGATGATAGTTATCATAGGTATGAAACACCACTTGAAAAACTTGGAGAAAACATTGTAAGTGTTAGGAATTTTGTGAAGAAATGGGTAAAGGCTTAAGGAATTAGATAATGAGTTTTATGAGTGTTTAAGGGTGTCTTAAGTTGTGTTTAAAGTGCCCAAATGAGGTTAGGGAGTACTAGGTTATATGGGGTGAAGTTTGGAGTTGAATGTAAAAGGAAAACATAGATTTGGGGCCGACCGGACTTGCGACCGGACTTGCAAGCTCGGTCGGGACCTGTTTACCCTGCGAGAATTAGTTTCTGGAATGGACCGGGCATGGGACCGGACATGGACAAGTCCGGTCGGGCTAAATTTACAAAGAGAATAAACACTCTGGAATAGACCGGACATAGGACCGGACATACAAGTCCGGTCGGAGTAGAAAATTTTGTACGGATTGAGTTACTGGAATCGACCGGACATAGGACCGGACTTGGCAAGTCCGGTCGGGCTGAATTTCCGAAGGGGAGAAACTCTCTGGAATCGACCGGACATGGACAAGTCCGGTCGGCAAGTCCGGTCGGACCTAAAACTTGTAAAAAAAAAAAAACAGAAAAGAATGTGACTTATGTAGTTAACCCTAGGGTGTATAATGAAGGTACCTAGGGTAAGATAGGCATTAAAACATGTCATACAAACATGTTAAATACTTAGTAAGTTTGAAGTTAAATAAATAATTAACCGACATTACTAATGTGTTTAGGATTCTCTCAAGGTGGAAATCAGTCGAGGCAAGGACCAAGGTATGGTTTTCTTGCAGTCTGTTGCCTACCGGTTTACACCGGCTTGTGTGTTGTTTGTTTTTCTTGTGTTTACGACTTTGTAAGATTAAACCATGTAAAGAGTTTACAGTTGTTAAATATTATTATGTTGTTAAGTGTGACTCTCTCTCCCCTTGTGTGGGTCTAACAAGATTTGACCTATGATTGAATTGTGTTTTGTTCAATGATGAACTACTAACAAGGGCTAACGGGGGAAGTGAGGAGTCCGGTCTGTTCCGGCCACGCGTGTGAGTATGGGAGTCGATGTCATAACCGGTTCGATTCTCTCTGTATGTTATGGTTAAGTTTCCAATTTGGTTTCTAACCTTCCCTTTAGCTTAACCAAGGCTATTTTACTGACTCACGTCGGGCCACAGGGGCATACTATGTGTTTTGTTTCGGTGTGCTTGGATCACTATATCCGAGGCACCTTGTGTTAAGTTAACCGTTCAATCTAACCGGACGGTAACGAGTTGTGTAACGAGCAAGGTATGAGCATGGCAACATTCTCTAAGCTCTCAATGGGGACTAACTGTGTTGGTTCTCTTCCAAAAGGAATTGTATGTTTGTGATGTGTGTTATGATGTGTACAATACCTGTGTTATGTTATATATGTATATGTTGTGTGTTTTAAAATAAATATCATGTCATCATGACAATTGGTTGCGCGTATCCCGGTAGCCGATGGGCTGCGCGTTAGCCATACCAGCAAAGGTGCTGACCCCCTCGGGGGCTCCATATTTTTATTGCAGGATGAGGATCGAAGAGGCAGAGTGGCTCTAGGTCCTAGAGAGTAGTTTACTTTTGGAGTTCTTTCGGATGTTTGCCCGGGATGCGCCTGTGCTCCCGTGGCGTATTATATACTTGTTATGGTGGGATTGCAGTGATGTATACAGTGAAGGATTTTGTAAACACTCGGTATTATGTTGATGTATATATATGTTGGTTAGTTCTATGCTCGGGAGTCTGATCATCAGACCGGTACATTTGTATTTATTCAGCCTTGTTAGCCACGTGGGTGGTTGACGGCATTGTAGCACCAATCGTTTAGTTACCGTTTAGTTGTTTATTTTCCGCTGCGATTCCAAGTATAGTTATGTGCGTAGTAGGGGTGTTACAATACTAAGCAAACAAACAAACACATAAACAAACCTCTTTGTATGCAATGCATACGAAACAAACAAATAAACAGACCTCGTATGCCCCGCATACCACCAATTCTTTGTATACAATGCATACGAACAACCAAAACTTAGTGCGCACAAGTGCACAGCCAAGAGGCTCTACCCCCTTAAAAAGGGTTACGCCCCGTACCCCACAATATACGACAGCCCGCTCAACAAGGAGCGCTGGATACTTGGCTCTCAAAGAGTTCTCCAACTCATGGATTATCCTCATATCAGAGAGATGGGTATGACTCTAGCCCTTCAGGGCTCCACAATACATAAAGGGTGAGGCACTGATCTATTTGTGCTCTCTCCCAAGTTCATTTTACTGGCCCACTCGCCTCGCTCCGCAGGAGGTGCAGACCCATGAACATAGGCTCAGTTTGCCTCTTTTCATTACTGTGTATCCTCTCATTAGGATCACTAGCACACATGCGTGTGTCTTCTCTCACTGATATTCAGCTTGAGGTGTAATTGACATTGGCTATTGTTAGTATTTAGTGCTCTTTGCACTTGTCTTGAAATATCAAGACATAACCAGCCTATGTCCACGGGATAATGCTTGTCATCCGTGTCTCCTGGTGGTCTTGTACCGGAGTAACACACTGTTGTAGTTCTTTGATACACACTCGTGTTGATATTCATCACTTCCTTCTGTATTCCCACTAGATTAATAACTGCACAGGAGCGATACCAAAACACCCAGTCATACAGAGTGCAGAGGCGTAAACTCTCAGCAGCTAATAACTAATGAGTCCACAAATAAGATGAGCGAATTATCCTGTGAGTGGTACTTTCCAATTCCATTATTTCTTGCTTAAGGTATCTGCTAGTATTTAGCTTGTCTCTCATCATTGCGTAATCACGCGTTTATGTCCACATCATTTGGTAGATTTCCTCTGGATTGCAAGAATTTGGTTGATCCTTATGAGTATTCTACATATTATTCGTCCATAATAGGTTTTCCATGTTTCGTTCTTCCTTCTTTTTCACGACCTTGAACGGTTCCCTTGACTTCACTGTATACTGTCCACTGTTTTCTGTTGAAGATTCTTGATTTCTTTAGCCCGTTAGTTTAACTGCGGCTCTTCTCGTCCATCTTCGAGGTAATTTGTATCACTGTCCTTAGTATGGAGTTGACTACTTCTCGTGTTCCTAACACTACTTGTCTACTTGCATGGGGTACCATACTGATACATTACTACTTACCCGACTAACTCATAAATAAGTCTGTCAGGCCCACATGCTCCTATCGGAGTGCGGTCGTCCCATGTCTCATTTAGTAAACTGGTAATGTCTGTCACACGGTATTGTGAAGTATTCTGTTGTCAATCTCCCTTTGATGGATATCCCCTTTTTTTTGTTCTTATTTTTCTCTTTTTTTAGATAGTTCTTGTTATTGGTTGTCTTATATAAGTGTTGTTGCCTTAGTGGCATCAGTGGTAACTCGTGCCATAAATCAGCGTTATTCAGCTCGGTGTAAATAAAATCTGTGCTATATTTAGCAAACTTGGTTCTCCTAATTCGATCTCATTGAGTACAATACATATTCCTTTTCTCCTTGTTTATCCTGATCATATCTTATCCATAATTCATATTCATTCCCTTATCCGTTTCATTGGATGTATTGCAGATTGCATAATAGCTTGAGCAACTCGGCTTTCCGCTTCCCAACCATCCTCACTGACGGTGGTGCATCTACAAAGGGTATGCTTGTCCACAAGGACTAAACATGTATCACTGATAGTGATTAGCATTAAATGCGGGTATATACTGATGGTATTTGGCTAATAAGCCCTGTCTGAAAATTCCTCGAACGTTTAAACTGGTGTGGTTTACAGTCATAGTGGCTGTAGCATTTCTTCAGTTGTAGTGGTTGGACTGACGGTCCTTCCATAGTTGCATAGGTTTTCAATCTTCAGGTTTTTTCTGAAAACTACAAAAATTATTTTTTTGTATGTATAATAAAAGATGAAAAAGTAGTAGCTGTTGCAGTTGCATTGCAGTTGCTGTTGCTGTTGCGCACTTGCTGTAGCAAGTGCGCAAGGCAGATGGAAATTTCAGTGGTTTTAATTGTCATAGCGCTTGCAGTAGCAAGTGCGCCATGCAGGTGATAATTTTGGTTCAGCAATCACCGGTCTCATTGACTCTGTGTCGTCTAGTATGGCTACATGATAATGTAAGCTTTAACATCCTGTTTTATATATAAATCTCTCAAGGTTCCAAAGTTACTCGCATCGAGTTCACACAACTAGTCTCAAAAGTCACACATAAAAAGGCAAGTGGTCAATGACACACTCCCACATATTCATAACATGTTTCAGTCTAACATCCAAGGTAAGTACACAACATAGTAAACAACAAGTCTTCCACCAGCGGTCACATGGAGTCAGGGTACTCATGCCCTATCTACTCCCTTGCCTTTATAGGCTCCAGCATCAGTAGATGTCTGGCCATCCTGACCGCCTCGTGGTACTCCAGATCCTCCAGCTGAGGTCTTCTGAGTATTCCTTGGTGGCCTGTAATTACGGCTCTCAGGGTTCATCCAGCACTCGAATTCCCTGTGGCCCTCTTTGTGGCAGCACCGACACTCAACTTTGTGGCCATCGCAGTCGACTCCAGGATGGTCCTTCCCACAACGCTTACAATAGAAGTGGCGCTGGGGCTGTCCGGTGCCTGATGGTAATATTTAGTTTAAGTTAAAATTTGATGGTATAAAGGTTAAGGTCACAATTGAATTTTAAGAGGTAGGTGTTCTCACCCTTTGGAGGTGCAGATCTCAGAGGCTTAGCATCAATAGCTGGGCCGTCAACCGAAGGACGGGCTCTTTCCCCTGGTCTCCTTGGTGACCCTGCTGCCCTTTCTTTGGAAAGAATTTCCTGTTCAAGGTTCCGGGTCAGCATTCATAAGGTGTTTAATATGGTAAACAATTTAGAATGGGATAAGTCCTTACTTTCCCTTCTTCTGGCCCTCGCCTGGAGATGCTCCTCCAACCTCAGACTCTCCCTCAGGGTTCGTCCTTTTCTTGGCCCGAGAGTCTCTTCCCGAGTCTGGAGCATTAGCTCCGTCCTCGAGGCAGCATCATAACACTCCTGGAATCTTACTGATAGTTTTCACATCGTTAAACGGTACTGTAGTAAGTAAAGAATTTATGGCTTTCATGTTAATACCTGAATGGTAGTGTAGAGGTTAGCACCCATCGCCATCTGGATGCGAAATAGTAATCCTCCCCAAACTTCTCGACCTTAACGGTCTCTGAGTATCAACACCGGGGATGAAGTCCAGTAGACCAATGAATCGAGCGTAATACTCATCCACGGTCAGACCTCCCTGAGACAGTGTCTCGAACTCTTGGCGCTTCCTCTGCTTAAGATGTGCTGGGTAGTACTTCCCTCTCAGCAACTCGACAAAGGCAGCCCACGAAAAGCCGGGCGTAGCTAGATGATGGTCCTTGACCAACCTCCACCAAGTGCTGGCTGCATCCTTCAGATGGAAAGCAGCAATGGCGACCTTTTTGTCGTCCGGTACTTGTAAAGCTTCATAGATTTATCATGTTCAACAATGTAACGCTCCAAAGCTACGGGGTCTGGTTCCCCACATATGTAGGTGGTCGGGTCTCAGTAACTGACTTCAGCCAGTTCGTTTCCCTGGGCTGTGGCGGGTGGGTTGGTGCTCCTCCTATCTGAGTACCCAGCTGTGCGAGAACGGCTGCAATCGTCTCAGCAACTCCTGGAATGACGGGGTCACCGCCTCCACCTCTTCTAGTACCACGCCCTCTAGTTCCACCAGACATCTGTAGTACAGTATGTCACATAAATACTCGGTAAATTACCGTACACAACCAATAGATATTGAATTGCCTTTAAGGCAATTCGCGTAACTAGACACAATCTTTCTAAGACGAATCGTCTCCTACTTCCCACATGTTTCTCATAATTTCCCAAGTCCTAAGCTCACTGTCTTAACCTAATTTCTCGTCATCAGAGCGGTACTCTCCGCTCTGATAACCACTTTTGTAACACCCCTCACCATAATCCTGTAATAATCATTCTCATAGCAATAAATAAAAGTCCAACAGCGGAAGAATAAATATAAATACAATACTCACGCGGGTGTCCCGGCCATTACCGCCCATGCGAGCAACGTAGCCAAACTATATCCAACTTCCACATAAACAAACTGCTAACCCTGTGAAACGAGAAACTCCTATACATCATACTAAGTCCATAAATCATTTACATTGGCAAGTGAGCGTCTACCCAATCCTGAATATACATACCGTACCATAATACAAGTTCACCATCTTCATTGCTATACAAACAAACTCCTTGTATGGTAATCAAAGTAATCTCTAATTACCTTGTTCTTGCTCTTCGGCTTCGGCAATAATCCAACCTGCACAATGAGTGTAGTATCAGCGCTATGCGCTGTGTATGCCGGGCCTGGACCCTAATGGTCACTTAGTCATTTTAACCATCTTATTATTAGATTGGTTTCATGCTTACCATTTTACAGTTTAATCAATACTGTAATATACCTGTACAATGTACATAACCAACCATCCAAATATTCAAATATTCAACCATCCATCCAATCCAAACATTCATTAATATCTCAAATAACAACTGTATATCGAACGTATCGAATAACCACTATATAATGTACAATGTACAACCGCCGTAGCGTACCGTTTCCTTAGTTAATTTACCTTGGCCTTGTAGGCCCATCCAAACCTTGTTTAATTAATACCTGTTGGGCGTATGTCGAGACAACCCTTAACCTCACCATGGACAGTAGTCCTCCCGTACACACAAAGGTGCTCATTTCGCCAGAGGTCCGGAGGCCCCTGACTATTCTCTTATGTCTCGTAAGACGTCCATAGAAAAGGCCGTAGCCACCTGACCCACGATCCAAATAGGGCTCGTTAGGTATACCTGGAGCGGAATCCAATTAGGAAACCCCTCAGTGATCACAAATGCGCAACCAGATAGTTCGTAAACTACACTGGATTCCTCACCTCAACTCACACCATCTCTCTCTCATAATGTTTAAGATCTGCTCTTAGTCTTATGGAGAATAATTATTAATTAGCTGCCCAATGGGTCTCACGCATACCTAGAAGTAATCTAGGTTATATTCATGTTCGAGATCCATGCTCTAGAGACCGACAATGTCGTGACTCATCCCTAAGTATTTTACTTAGGTTATCCATATACTTAATATTAATACTATGGTATTATATTAAGTAACCGTCTTGTCATCACAACAACGTATATGTATGTTTATATAAGTCGATCTATAGTCGACGTAGTGTTAGTCCCGTAGGACGCACGTGCACATATAATTAATGCAGTAGCACATAATCACATACACGTATCAAAAACACATAACACACAAGTGATAACAAATAAATCCGAGCCCAAGGAGTATCCTTAGGACAACTCGGCAAACCCCTTTACATACCGTTCACCCTGATCGTATTACGGTGGAGTATGAATCAGCAAGATCCTATGCTCCGTGTAGTCCGCTAGCTTGTCAAGCGTCCTTGTCAGAAGTATAATCTAAACGGTATTAAAACTATAAGTCAGTCACCATGACTAACTAAATCCAGTATTTCCGAATAATAAGTAACCCCGATATTCATCCCCTGTTTTTCTACAGTTATTTTGTTACGGGTTTCTCTAAACTGGTCGGCTTTGTTACTAAAACTCGTATGTTACTATATTTCGACTGTTAAGTTTAAACTGTTATATTTCTTTAATCTTATCCACCACTAAATTTAGGTACGTAACCTATAGCTGCATGTATGCATGCATGATTATATTATATTGTATTTTTTTTCTTTTTCGCATTGTTTCATTTTTTTCACCATCCATTATAATACAATGTATTATATAATTCATTATCTTAGCAAATAATATTTGCATTCAAAACTTATACCTTATAGTTTATAACTATTTTTGTAGTAACCACCACCATTATATTATATGGTTTCCAACCATTATATATATTCATCCTTATATACATTTTCTTGTGTATGTATATATTTACCACGTAGGTAATTTTCTATGAGTTTAATAAACTCTTATCATATGTTACATTTTATCATCTTTTATTAGATGATTATTCCCATTAGTCGTATTATATTATACAACTTATATTAAGATTATTGTCCTAATATTATGTAACATTTTATGTTGTACAATTACAACTCCTAAGGTTTATTCAATAAATACCTTAGTTTATAAAACTTATTTATTTATAGTTTGTCACATTATTTTATGTGAATATCCTTACTTATATTTAATCCCACCTAAACCATATAATTGTTATAACATTTATAACATTATAGACCATAGTCTAAAATTCATTTTCCAGCCAATATATTTTCGGTACAGCCCTTTAATTCATTTAAATTCTATTTTGGCCACATAACATTATGTAATGTTGTACCATATACTAATATCATGTATTATGATATTTTTATTCCCTTTTATTTATAACCTATAGTTTTTATACAAAACTAATTAATATTGCTGCATGGGCATATACTTTCAACCTTATTCTTTTCCATAAACCATAGTTTCCTTTATTTACAAAATCACCCCATTACTTATACCATGTTTATATTCCATATAATATAACATTTTTAACTTATAAATTGGTATAACCTAAGGTATATTTTGTAAAATCCGAACAGACCCTAATCTGTTTTATAATTGTCATTTGGCCCTATTTATAACATATAGTTTTATAATATCATTATAACTATATATTATACACTATCTTTATAAATTCTCTTATATAATTCTAAAAATCACCAAATTCCACCAAAGGGTTATAAATATCCTTATTAACCCTATATTGTCGGTATTTATTATACCACCCCTTATATTTCTCCAAAGTGTCATAATGACATAATAACTATATATATACATATATAGTTTTATCTTAATTCCAAAATCAACCAAATAAATTCCTAAAAATTCCTAATAGCCCATGGGTGTTTATAATACCATTTTACACCCTTTTTTTCGGTAATAACATATTCACCACATATGTTATAAAAATATTACCATATAACCCCAAAACTTTATATAATCTTATAATTTTATATTAACCCATTTAATCCTCTAAATTTCGGCCATATTAATATATAGCCCCCAATTTAATTTAATTACACCTAAAACCCAATTTCCTTGTGGTAATAAATATATCACCTAAACTTAATTATAAGCTTGTAAATGCATAAATAAAATGGCCTAAATACATGGCCTTATTACAAACATTAGCTTATAAAATGAATTACACATAGATGCCCAAAAGTACTATAAACTCTCGGCCTTGCACATATGTTTTCATTATTTACCAATTTTCACATAATGTCTTAAATTTGACAATTATGCTTATTAATTAGTTATAAAATTTATTAAACCACTTCTTATCACCTAAGGTCAAAATAAGACCTATAAACCTTGTTCACTCACGGCACAATATATATACATATGTATAATTACATATTAATATACCAAGTGAAGGTTTAAGTGATTATACCTTGATAAACTCTTGTATGAGCTCGGCACCTTGGAGTAAAATTCACCACAATATTTAGACATGTTTAATACACCAAAACAAGATATAGTTATACTCCAAGCTTGAGCTTAACCATAAAGAACAATTAATGTAAGATTTAAGGCAAAAATCACCTTAAAAATGCTTGGAAGGTTCCTTATGAATTCGGCCTGGTTTAGACACACCACAAGGTGTTAAACTCACTATATAAACATAAGGAACACTTAGACAACAACAAGCTGCTGTGGTATTTGGTTTTACCTTGGCAAAATGCCTTAAAGAAGAGTATTTCCTTTGGATTTCGGTCACCTTTGCTCCAAATGGTTAACCAACTGATTGAACATGTAAATATGAAGATTATGAGTGTATAAACTCACAAAAATCAGAATAACAAAACCGGATGCAAGGTGTAGAAGCTTAAGGTATGTTTTACCTTAAAATGTAGATTTGGAGTTCCTTGGCCCTCAAACTGAGTTCATTCGAGTTTAGCTCTTGTTCTAACCTTAGAGCACTGAGTATAAGCCATAGGAAAAGATAAGCCACGAATTCCAAGTGTTGGTAATGAAAGAATGAAGAAAAAGGGCTAAAAATGACCTTAAATCATTACCTTAGAAGCTTAATGGATTGAATTGCCTTCCTAACTGAAGACAGCTTGGGAGAGTCTAAGAACTCAGACTCCACGTTTGGAATGGAGCAAGAGGCAAGAGAGAGTGAGATTTGGTGTTTAAAGGCATAAAATGATAAAATAAGGAATAGTAACTAATGACTCATCACATTAGCTGTCCAAACTGAATTATTGTAATTGTGTGCTGTCCTCCCTTCCTTCATGACTGCCGACACCACATATATGGGCTGGCCAATTCGTTGACCAAAGGTCAAACTTGACAAATGTGCTTAAAAATGGCACTATTTGGGTACTATTCACAATAAACTGTCAGTTTTGGATTTTTATTTTCAAACTTGGATTTAGACTTTTAAATATAGTCTATCACCTCAGGAACAGCATTCTTTGTTGGATCATGTCTGATTGGATGGGGATCAAAGAAACAACAAAGTGTTGCAATCTCAACAGCTGAATCTAAATACATTGCTGCGGCAAGCTGCTGTGCCCAACTCCTATGGCTCAAACAACAAATTGGTGATTATGGTGTCAAAACAGGTACTTTACCAATTATGTGGGATAATACAAGTGCCATCTCTATTTCTATAACACCCTACCGTTAATACAATGCTTACCGTCCAATCTCCTTACACATCAGATACACGCAGCAAATACATACTTACATACAGTGGGTGATACAATGCCGTTAGTCACCCACGTGACTAACAAGGCTACTGCTACTACATACAGCATCGGTCTGATGGACCGGAATCCCGAGTACTACACATCTATAATACATACTCCATTCATCAATCAAATACAACAATGCTCCATTCAATACTTACTCCTCCATAATCCATACATTACAATATACTTAACCGAGTCTACTAGGATCCTTGTACAATTATAATATCTCTTCCAAGTTCATACATACTCACTAAGAGTCTACATCTACCCATTCCTCACAACTACTTACTTTCTAAGTACAAGGGTGTGCCGCCGGTCTCTTACCTTGACCACATCCGCTTCGGTACCTGCACACTAAAAACGTTCCCCCTAGGGGGTCAGCATTCGCTGCGCATGATAACCACATACCCCGCGTACTAGTGAGGGTACGCCGACCACTTGGTCGAATACATGCGGTTCATTTTCATACAAACATACATGCATACATGCTCTTATACACATTACAATAATACTTACGCAAACATTCATACATACAATTCATTACATACAAGGAATACGATATAACCATTCAATACTTACTTACCTTCTTCCGAATACACAAACTCATTACATACACAAGTACAGTTCTTGTTAGCTTCATTGGTCCACCCGGGTTAATCGGGTGGAGATTACTCTTTTACTCATTACTCCATACATACGCATACATACTCGTACTCATACTCATACTCATACATACTTACTTACTTACTCTTACTCATGTTAAGCCGGTATGGCCTCTGGGCAGGGACTACACCGTCCCACCACCAGGCTTTACTTGGTTCACCAATCCAGGATGCTACCCATTTAAGGGGTTTGGGCCGTGGACCAGTTTAAGAACCAGGAATCGGATCCAACCTCTTGTGTCTCCTCATCCTCACGCGTGGCCGAAACTATATCGGACTTCTACTCATTCCAATTTACTCACTTTCAAGTTAGGAGTTAGGTAGTTAGGAATTAGTAGAAGTCAACATCCAAGCCACAATAATACAATACACATATACACATACATACGAGGTACAATACATTACACAAGTACAATACGAGGTACATACACACTTCATTCTCATTTACTCATTTCATGAATTATACAAACTATTGTTCGAGACAAATGTATCAAGAACAACATAAACAAGCACAAGTAAGTGCAAGATAATCCGATTCATGCATTTATCTTATTTAGGTGATCAAATAGGCACACAAATCGGGGTAACCAGATTAGGATACAGGGCATGAAGAAATCATACCTTTCACTGTTGTACTTGTATCCCAACGTTCCTCCGGTGTTCACAATTCCAATCCTATAATATACGTACAACCGAATAATTAATCTAACTATTGTGAACTTAATTCATACTTACTGTGTCCTTATACCTCTTACACCTACACATTACTTACTTATTTTTCTTTACCTTAAGTTTTATTTTCTTACTTAAGATTGGCATGCTTACATACATGTACATATATATATGTGGGTATATATATATAATTATTTAATTTAAATAATTTTTTTTGTATGACTCGACCGAACTTGCAAGTCCGGTCGCAAGTTCGGTCCAAGTCAGTAAGGAATGGCGCTGGAGAATTACAGGGCCGACCGACCTTGCAAGTCCGGTCCCAAGGTCGGTCCATTCCAGTAAGTTTCGTATGTGAAAATTTTAGCCCGACCGACCTTGCAAGTCCGATCACAAGGTCGGTCCATTCCAGTAGCTTGCTCGACGAAAATTTTCTGGCCGACCGAACTTGCAAGTCCGGTCGCAAGTTCGGTCCCTTCCAGTAGGTTACAGATGGAAGAATTTTCTGGTCCGACCGAACTTGCAAGTCCGGTCGCAAGTTCGGTCCATTCCAGAAGCTTCCCGTCTTTGTAAATCTGGGCTCGACCGACCTTGCAAGTTCGGTCCTAAGGTCGGTCCGGCCCAGTATTTGCATTTTAATTTCTGTTTTCAGTTCTCTCTTTCACCCATTACTTACTTCCCCATTGTTCCTACACTTATTCCCACATGTTACAACATTAATTAAACCTCCTAATACCCCTTAGTTCATCCACCAAGTTCCTTACTAAATCCATCGATCATCTTACACAATCTCCTCATTTCCTTTCCATACTTACAACAGATTTTCATTCTTCCATGCTACAGATTTTTGTTCCAACTTCTTACACCCAATACTCCTACAACCAATACCATCGCTAGCATCCCAAATACATTTCCAAGCAATTACACATCTATACCCAAGTCCAACATTCATTTTACTAAGTCTTGTACTCTCCTTCCTCCTAATTCCTCTAATGGAATCCAATACCTCTTGCTACAGATTTTGTTTACCCCCTTATGCTACAGATTTTCACTCACACTTCTATCATTCATTACTCATTCAACTATGGCTATTCCTAGCATCCAAAATGCCTTACTTTACATCTAGCTTCATCCCATTAACACACTCATTTCCAAATATGTTTCAAACTACAAAACACTCCCATTGCACTCCTCAAGTACACCTAGTTATCACTTAGATTGCTTTCTCTTCTTAAACAACCTAAGTCCTCTCATTCCTAGGTAAAATTGGACATAGTCTCCCCTATATTATTACCATTTTCCACTCATCATCTCAGCTCATATGTCCTCATTCTCACAACCTGTTTGCTCAAGCCACATGCTCACATTTCAACACTACTACAACAACATAAAATTCCTGCACATATACATTCAATACCCAATGTTTTCCCAAGCTTTTAAACATCATTTAAAAGGCTTCAAAACTGTTACATTACTCTTCTACTTATACTCCAATACACTCATTACTCCTTATCATACACGTTACTTATTTTACTTCTCAAAATCTGTTACAGTACACACTACTAACTACACAAGAGAATGTGATTTACCTTCTTCTTCTTCTAGTTGTTTTTCTCTTCTTGCTTCTTCCTCCTCTCTTTCCTTCCTCTTCCTCTTCCCACCGGTTTAGCAACCAAGATTCTACACTACATCCCACATATACATACACACTTCAATACTCAAAACTAACCCTAACCATTGTTGAGTTTTAATGTAGGTTTTAGGGTTTAGAAATTTCATTACCTTGCAAGGGTGTAAGTCATGCTTGGAATAGCTCAAGAACAATATTCCTCACCCTCCGAGAGTGCCAAAATCGGCTAGAGTACAAAGGAGCAAGCAAGAGTTTAGCTCCAATTTCGTTTTGCCCACAAGGCTAGAAAAACAATGAGGTTTCAAGAAGATTTTTACCTCAAAATGACAAGGAGAAGAAGGTGGTTCTAGTAGTAGTCTTGAAGCTCCAAATGCTCCATACCCATGGAGATGAAAGTTCTCCTTTTCGGATTTCGAAAAGATAGAAACGTTGCTCTTGATGAGAGGAAGACAACGGTGGTATTTTTATAATTTTTGGAGAATGTTTGATGGAATAACAAGAGGAGAGTGAGGTTTTGTGTGTTTTGTTTACTCCTCCATGGCTGTCGCCTGCTTGGGGAAGAAGAAGGGAATCAGAGAAAAGAGGGAGTGGGTACGGTGGGGATAGGAGAGAATGAGAGAGTAGGAGAGAGAGAGGTAAAAGTGAGTGTGTGTGGGGTTACTTTATTATTTTTTTGTTTGTAAATAAGAAGGAGTTAGTGAGTGTGTGAGAGAGAGGGATAGGGGGCCGGCTGGCACCACACACACACACACAACTCTACTTTTATTTTAAAGTGGACACATAAGTTTAGGTTAATTATGTTTCTACCCCACAACTTCCTATTTTGACAGTTTTTACTAATCTCACGTTTTATTGATTTTATTGGTTCTAAAGCTTCACTAATATTTATTAATGATTATTTAGCTGACCAAAATTGTTACGAGTCTATTTACCCGCTTAAAGTCACGTTTTCCCTGTTACCTCGAAAAACGCGCTTTAAGGTTCGTTAGTGATTTTAATCCGTTTTAAGGATCCGTTTTCTTCTTGGGAGTTTCCCATATATTATTTAGGTCTTATTAAACCTTTAGAATCCCTATAATACTCTAACCGAGGTCTCATACCTCCTATGGTCATTTAACGCTTATTTAGCGTTTTCCGCTTTTAAAGCGTTTCTTTATTTCTCTTGGATTTATTTTTCCTTACCAATATTAATTTGGTACCCCTTAGGCCCTTAAATACGTATTAGATTAATTTTAATTCCTTATGTTTAAGTTCGGGGTATTTCAATCTACCCCCCTTAGGAACTTTGTCCTCAAAGTTGTTCGAGGTTATGGGTTTACAATGCTTACTCATTCTTACGTGTCTAATACCAAAGCCATACCTTCTTCCTCCTTACAATTCCCGAGTCCATTACTCAGGGTCTCTGCATACCATACCACACCAATGTACTATAGTTACTCCAATCCGCATCACTACCGACCATCCGTTTCCTCCTTACCAACTTATACATACATACAATGCAGAGCTATTCCCAAAGCAATGCAATACACATACAATCCCGGAGGCACACCGGTCATCTAGACACAGGACTCCTCTATGTCCCGCTGCCCTTGGAATAATACAACATACTACCTTACTATCTTCTTCGGTACACACTCCTAGCAGATCCTCATCCTCCATGCTAAAGGAAATTCTTTCACTACTACCAATTAGAACTTTCCTAAAACACACAACTTCCAATTCCAATTTATATTCATTACTTCTATCCTATGTGTGATTCTTGTGACCACTTGAGGGGAGCTTCAAGAGTCATTCGACCCTGATGTGATCAGCATCAGTGTTGAACTATCTTTCCACTCTAATTTGTGTTCGGTTTCCCTTGATCTGATCAGGATCAAGTTCGACTTCCCACATCAGGTTCAACCAAACAAATAATTTAATTGTTTTCATTTTCTATCTTTTTATTCTTTCTAGTCGTGATTACAAATCCATACATCTCCAAAGGATGGAATCAATCCATCAATCATCCTCACTCTACTTCCCAAATGCTTTACTCCGTGGTTCAATACCTAAATGCTCGTTTCATCAACCTTCACTACTTCCATCCATTACTCACCATCATCTCCTATATTCTAACTAAGGAATACTACACTTATAAGATTTAGTTGACTTCGATTGTTTCAAATATTTTACTTACGATTCCACTACTCATAACTTCATTCATCTACTATCCTCATTCATTTCGTACTACTTCTTCAAAGGTTACAATACTTGTGGAGCTCCGTCCACTACTCATTACTTTTCTTTTACTAATACTCTTACATCGGTGTTACAAGATAGATATATCCATCCCATGGTATTTGCATGTCTAATGCCTAATTACCATAATTACAATATAAATGAGTACTTATGTTTATTTAACATAGTATCAATCATCAATTTGGTTCTCATTTGTGCTATGCACATCATGGTTTATGTGTTTTATTCACAAAACTTACATTAAGCGGTTTCCGCTCTACCCCCTTAAAAGGGATTACGCCCACGTAATCTACCATATTTTATTATTATTAAACTTTGGTTTAATCAGTCTGGGCAAACTGAAGCGTTTAGCTTCACTACCGTATACTATACAATATGCTCTGGTCAAAGGGATCTTAACCATACCAATGGTTTAGTCTTTGCACCAAGAATTCCTATATGAGTTTCTTTAACTCATAATTAATTCGGTTCTAGCCTAACCGACTTCAAGGCATTAATAGCCATTCTATTACTTACTAGGTATATTGTCTCCTAGCTAGGGCCCACTAGCTTCTGCTGCGCGACCCTGATAGCTTGGGTTACTTACCCTTCGTGTTATCATTAATGTGCTATACATCACCTTTTTATCCGTCTATTATGGGAATAAGGTTTACTAGACAAATGCGGTATTCTTTTACCGTGGTTGAACTCAATGAGTTTAAGATTTATAACCAGCTCTCTGGTAATCTACTGCACATGCTATTCGTGCTTCCACGATTATTCGTTAAGTTCCTCCGACTTATTGTCGGGCGAGGTTAAGCCACTATTTAGTTATTGCGCTTCCTCTGTTGTCAATAGCTCCTGGATTACACCAGTTCTTCTGGTTCAGTACAAGTATTCTTTACTTGTATGACCTTGCGTTTTCTATGCGTTGGTCCTAGTGACTTCCTTGTATCTCCTTTCACCTTATATTCCAATGGAATTCACATCTTGTGATTATTAGTGTGTTGTACACTCTTCGTGCTTCTTTGGCCTTAGGCCCACTGTATGTTGCTAAGCTTGCTTGACTGGCTTATGCCATGTTTGTGGTGAAAGGAAAGATTTAGTACGGTTTACATTCTCCATATCCCTCGCCATCTCATTAGGTCATTAGCTGAACAAGTGCAATGCCAAAACACTCAGTCATACAGAGTGCAGAGGCGTAAACGCTTGATAGTAAGTCACTTATGTGATAGGAAAGAATATTTATGCCTGTCATCTCATACTTATACTCCGTGTCATTGCTTAACTACTTCCTCATAGCGGTCGCTTGTTGCGCACCGTATTCTTACTCATTGTACAACATTGCTTTTACTGTTTCTGTCACTGTGGTAGTTCCTTTTTACATAGTGACATTGTCATTGGCACCATTTCCTTATGGTGTAAATACACTAGGAGTTTCCTGTGTTTGTGTGTATGACGGTTGTCGTAGCATACGACAATCTTATTATCTTCCCAATGTGGAGATGTCTTATTCCACTTAGGTTTTATGTGTAGGTTAACTTACCTCACATTCCATCATCATTTGTGATACAATTTACCAAGTATCTTGGTTGACCAAGGATAAAGCAATTTACCGGTTACAAGCTCTCTTGAGCGTTGGTCATTCATGGTGTGCAATGTGCACTCACATTGATTGTTTTTGACAATTACTGTCCTCCCAAAGCTGAGCATTGGTTATAGGCTCTAGCTGTGCGGTTTTATTCTTGTATGTACATCACCGGACATCCCATGAGCTTCAAGGGTTTTCTGGTCCCGTTCTCCAATTGAAGAGTACTCTGTCATTGCTAAATGAAAGTTCTTGTTGAGGGTTTGTCTCCACTCATAGGTCTAATGACAAGGTTTGCTATGTTGGTGTTTACACAATGGTCCACTATATGTTTGGGTGCATATGGAGTATGCTTACTCCTTTAAGTCGTAATGGTTTGGAAATCTCGTTTCCTTACTCCATCACCCCTTGGCAATATCTATTGCGTGGTTTTATTGTTATAGTAGATGGAAGCCTTTTCTAAGGTTCACATCATCGCCGCATTAGTGGTCTTCGGTTACGAGGGGTACCTTCCCTTGGGTTTCTCGTAGTGTCCAAGTGTGGACTAGGCCAATGTTGGCATTATCATGATTCTTATGCCTCTGGCTACCATTGCTACATAAGGCATGAAGGTAATTAAAAGCTTGTCAACTGTATACTAGACTGATGCTCTAGTGACAGTGACACTGAGTTGGACATTACTCCAAGCCACTCATCAGGTTGGGTTTGGATCGATGGTCCAGTTGTTGATATCTTTTCGTATGCGGCAATATCTCTTGCAGGTCTTGTTAACAATTGGTGCCGGTTTTGCAACCATTTAAGTTTATATAACGTATTTGGTTTACGACTTCTTAGCCGTATTGCTGCAAGCTATGCTCTTTGCAAGCTGATTATACATGTTTCCACTCCATGTATACTGTCATAGGTTGGAGATATTATTGGGCTCCATGGTAAGTCGTGGCATCACACTTCCGTTCATAGGAGACTCTTAGGCGGCCTGGTGTTGGTCAATGCCTTTTGTAGTCTAGGGTATTTCCTGTCAAGTGAAATCCCTTTGGTGCCCTAACCGAGTGTTCGTTCCAGCTCCTGTATTCTTATCTCAACATTTTGTTTGACTGTTGTTAATCCAGTCACCCTCAAGGATTGCTCCTGGGTGTTGTTAATTATGCCGTTACATCCGGCTAATGTTTATGATATATCGTCCACTGTACCGTCTTGTGGTATTGTACTTGAGTCGTCCCTTTTTGGGTTATAACGTCTCCCGTTCTTGGGTAGACTGTTTACACTTATTCCTAGTGCTCGAGACTAGGTTTAAATATCCTCTCCGATTATGGATTGTGCTTCGTAGTAATCTTGTGATTGCTCTTGGGAATTCCGCCCCGTTTGTTGAGTATTGTTAGGTTCACGTTAGGCATTCGCCTTGATGTTTAGGCTGGGCATTCCATCCACCTGTCAGGTAATTGCTTGGATTATTTGAGACATATCCAATGTCTATACTTACTAGTATGTGCTCTTTGCACTTCCTAGTTCTTATTCCTCATCTCCAGATGGATTCTCTGAGTTCCTTGATACTTGATCGTCTGAGGTGTCCAGCTGTTCTGATTGAACTCACTCATGGTCCGTAGAACGGAGTTGACTACTTCCCGTGTGTCGCACACTACATGTATACATATGTGGGGTACCATATTGATACGTTACCACTTACCCAACTATATGTCGGGCCCGCAAGCTCTTTCGGAGTGCGGTTGTCCCACATCCCGTAACGGGTACACTCGTAGTGTTCGTCACATGCCTAGGTGAAGTATTCTGTTGCCAACTCCTCTTGTATCGTTCTATGATACTCACCGTGATTTTGTTGGTTTGATTTTGAAATCCAAGGTTTAAAAGAAAGTTTGTGGTTTTGAAAGAAACTTGGTTTTGAAAAATAACAGTTCGGTGTTAAAAGAAGTCCTACATGGCATAGCCATGCTCGAAATCTTGACCAGTCCAGCTTCCCGCCGACTGGCGTGTTCTAAATGCAGTGGTCAGGCCGTCAGGCCTTCCCATGGTTTCATTCCTCCTGTTTTAGGATGTTTATTCCTGTAGCCGCTTCATCGCTGTCTCGGTACATTACTATGTACCTGTGGTGTGTTAGTGCTCCTTCACCTATTCATGTTCTTACTGCACTTGCCATGGCAAGTGCGTGGTACTGGTGGTTTTTGAGTAATCCTATACCGATCACGGTATGGTTTCCACTCGCATTTGATAGTCTTGTTGACTCTTCCCTTGATCTTATTGATCTACAATTGGATACTCGCTCCTTTAGGTAGCTTCTTGGTGGTCTAGACATGGCTGTCGTAGATCTGGGTACTTCTCCACTCCTTGGAGGTTCCTGTTCTATTTGGTTTAGTGTCGTTCCTTGTGGCTCGTTCCCACACATTTGTGGTGGTCACTGAGCCTTCCTTGTTT